>JAGFML010000023.1:0-443695 GCA_021030945.1 Pyrenula aspistea
ATCCGACCCAGCATGCCCCGCGGGTTGAACCCACGTGGTCCGGGTGCGGGTAAACCGCGGGTTCTTCGCAGTCTAAGGAGAACGGTTGGTTTCCACAAAGTTTATAAATAACTCGGAACGGAGCAGCGTTTGACAGCAGAACTGATATGCCTCTTCCTGTACGAGTAGATCCTAAAAGCAACGGGTAAGCACATCAGGCTTCTGGCTCTATTTATCAGGTCTATACTAGATTGTGAAGTTAAATTGGAATAGATATTTAGACCAACGCGCTTGTCAATGGCTGAGTTGTTTTATAGTATAGAAGTACTGCAAGTTTTTATGATCAGATAGAACTTATATAGGAAATGTAGCCTCTTCAAGTTTAAAATGCCACTGTTCAAAATAATAAATAATTACAAGAAGCTCCTTATTATATATCTTATAGTTACATTTAGCTAAACTAAGACGCTTTAAGAAGTAAGCGACCGGATGGAGATTCCTATCCAAATTATGTTAAGAGAGTACTCCTCCAGTTACATAATCAGATGAGTCCGCCTCTACTAGACAAGGCGTCTCAGGATCGAAATAATGGAGAATCAGAGCCGTAACAAATGCGCATTTCAGTTCGGAGAAAGCATATATACAGGCCTCATCAAAGTTAAATTTTATATCTTTTTTCATAAAGTGGACTAGCGGAGTAGCTAATTCAAAAAAGCTGTCAATAAAACATTTATAAAAGTTGGCGAATCCAAGAAACGTTTGTATATCCTTTATATTTTTAGGCTATTTCTAAGTGTCAATTGCCTTTACCTTTTTTGGATCTATTCAAATCCCTTTTATAGAGATAATTAACCTAAAATAGAGAACTTCTGTCTTATGAAACTCGCATTTATCTACATTAAGTTGTAGACCTGTTTAATCTAGTGCATTGAGTATAAAACGTACATGTTTTTTATGCTCTTTAAGGATGTTGCTGTAGATTAGGATATTGTTAATATAGGTTATATAAAAGACATTAAGGTAAAGACAAAGTGTATCATTTATATAGTGCTGGAACGTGCTTAGTATGTTAGCCAGTCCAAATAGCATTATCAGGTATTCAAATAGGCCATATTGGATACAGAATGCTGTTAGCTATTCATCTCCTTTAGCAATATAGAGACAGTTAAATACAGCAATAATATCAAGTTTTATATAAAATTTTGCCTTTAATAGACAGTTTAAAGTCTCCTGGATTAATGAAATAGGGTAATGATTCTTCACGGTAATCGCATTTAGAGATCGATAGTTAACACAGAAACGTAAGCTGCTACTGGGTTTACGGACGAATATTACAGATGCGGCGACAGGAGAGGAGCTAGTGTGGATGAACCCTTTCTCAAGGTTCTTGTCTAGGTATTTGCGAAGAATCTAAAGCTCATTTTGGGACATACTATAAAAAGGGCCAAATGGAGGTTGTTTTCCAGATTCAAGTTTAATTTGATGGTTATATGAATAGTGTTTAGGTAATCTATTGGCCTCTTTCTGTGAAAAGACGTGCAGCTTGTTTTAGTAATCTAGAGGAACCTTTTTAGCTGGATTAGTATGTTTTTTAAGGGTGAGAGCCTTCTTAATATCCTTTATTGAGACGGCGAATAATTCATATTCAGGTTGGCGAGTGAGAACTGCCATTAGTACAGCGCCGATTGTGTAGATGTTTAGTTCAGATTTCGAAGACAATTCGGATACAGATTATATATGCTTTGATTTTAATTCGTGTCGGGGTTCAAGTTCAGGTTTAGTCTTGGTCCGAGACAGTTTTTCTTTTATTTTTAAGATTGCTCTATGCAACTCAACTTCTTAGAAGGTTTAAGGGCAATATTTAAGGTTTAAGCTTTTAGCTGTATATTTCTGCCACTGTGTATTTACAGTAGTTAACGGTAGTTTAAATAGATTGGGTTAGTTTATGTTAAATAGGTTCAGATTTAAGGATCTATATCAAGTACATAATTTAAAGGTGAATTATATAGCCTTTATATTTCAGTTAAAGGCTACTTTATGTTATTTTATTTAGGAAAAACTTAGAATAATATTATGTTTTCTTAAAGTTGTGATGAATAGCAATAGAGTTTCGCTATGTTTATCATGTTCTAAATGTATGCAAACTGTATATAATATACGGCTGGATAGTAGACGTTTTCCATTAAAACCAAAAAGATTAATAGGCTGATTGAGTTTCGTAAATTTTAGATGGTTCTGTTGCGCATAGGTCTTATTGATAAACGTTTTCCCAGAGGCTTTAGAGTCTATTAAGGCTGACGCAACATGGCGGACATTTCTTTGTATCAGTGTATAAGAGATTTCAATATGTCGTTCCCAGTTACTTCCGGAGTGGTAAAGCAAGTTAACCCAGACTGTGCAGTGTCTTAAAGAGCAATTTAACCCCGGGATGAGCCTTTTCTCTTTCTAGAATGGGATGAGCAAGAAGATCGTAATGAATCGGGTAGATGTATAGACCCGGAAGAGTGGGGTAAATTGGGAGTGTAACGAGTGCAAGTTAGGGGTGAATGTCCTCTAGTAGGGATTGAACCATTGGAATAAGAATTAGAGCCAGATATACAGAGAGACATTTGAGAGAGCGGAATAGAGCAGTTTGGAGATATATAATTGAAGGAACCACATTTAAAATAGAGACCGAGTTTCTAGCGACGATCCTGTTCATGTGATCCCTTTAAAATGTAGCTAAGAGAGGCGTAATTAAGATCCATAATATCTAAGTCTTTTTGTACGTAGGGAGTATGTGTAGTATATTCCACTTGATTTAACTGTCTGACAGGGTATTCCAATTTTAGTACATTTATAAGATAAAGCTGATCGTTATAGTGTTTATTGATCAGATTAGCGGTACCTTCCAGCAAGCCAGATAGGTTTACCTTAACTAGAGACATCTTTAAGCCAGGTTCTAGAGAGTTAACTAGTCGGTTTACTAATGCAGTACTATTCTAGCCTGATTTTTGTGCGTATTAATGGAAGCTCGCAAAGTAGGAAGGGAAGCTTATCTTTCCTTGATTTATACAACTAAGCTTTCCTTGTGCGGTTGCCTGTTGGTTTAAGTTGCTGTACAAAGCTTTTAAAAGTTCTATCAATTTCTTGAGCGTACTAGGGTTGAACGGAGAGATCAGATTGGCAGCGGCACCGCTTATTCAACTTAAAGTGTACGTTAGTTTGCTCTCTTCGGTAGGGTACTGGTCGATATTTCCATGGAGTTTATTTTAAAGCTGGTAGAGAAATGGGCATAAGTTAGACCTTTTACCATAGAATTCTTTCGGGTTAGGAAGCCTTTCAGATTTTGTAGCCGATTCATTAGCGTTTTGTAGAGATTTTGAGGGTTTAGAGCCATCTCTCGACTCTGATGATCGATTCTTGACGGTTATTTGGAGGTCATTACCCTCTAGTGGAGTAATAATAATAGAGAGAGTCTATTTACTTTATAGCTCTTTAGTAAAAGCTTTAATATAGCGTTCTTGCTGCGCTAAAGCTGTAGTAAATGTAGCCTGCATAGTGTCTATTTATTCCTTAAATTGGACAGCCAATTGTTCCTGAATCTGAGCAAGTGTCTGAACAAGATCCGGTTGGGCAGATATTGTATACAAATTGAATTCAATTTGAATTCTATTTAAGTTAGGGAAAGATAAATAATAGACGCAATATAGTGTTACGGAAAAGGCATGAGCTATGTGGAAAGAGTTTGATTGCTAGCTATTTATATTCGCTACATGCGCGTACTGTGTGCGATATGCATATAAGACGTTGTGTGAAGAATAGAAAGGACAGAATAGGGCAGGGTAGGCGCGTATGAAAAGTCTGCCAGCTAGTGGCTTGGCAATTGCGTGCACGTGACAGACATCCAACCTTGGGAGTCTGCGCAGTGTCACAACCGTGACAAATATTGTTTACTAATAGTGTTTGCACTATTACAATATAAATATTCCATTTACTTTTAATATGTAGTTTTTAAAGGTCTAAAAATACTAATATTATATAGCTGCAGTTTGTAAAAAATATAGAACAGGAAATAATAAAGAACAATATTATTTTTAAAATAAAATTTTAATAGCTCTAATAACTTATATGTAGTAAAACCGTTATTAATTAAAATTCATAGCTTGCCCTAGGCTTAAGATTAAGTGAAAGGTTTAAACATATACTTTATCTAATACAAATTGATCTTCTTATTAATATATTATATATCCAGTCTTGGAACAGACAAAATGCCAGCCGGATGTTAAATGCATGGTTTAGGTACTCCAATATGTAGCAGCCGGCCAGATAATTAATGAAGGTAAGTAGCAACTGGCAGCCAAAATGCATTCAATGGCTGATACCAATGTCCGCTTAACTTCAGCTCCTCAACCATTCTGTAAATTGTCTCACCTTATAAGCACCTTCAAAGAGTGCAAAACACTCAAAAGGACGCCAATCTTATCCATATTGTAGACATTGTCTGCGATAATCACAGGGTTCTAAAGTTCCCATCTGATAACACTGTACTATTCTAATTTCTATAATCTTGTTGTATATATTGTGATTATGTTGCGTCCAATCCAGCGCTTTAACTCTTCTTGCTTTAAGCTCTAGATACGCACATAGAACCCTTGTGACTAGACTGCGAAGAACCCGCGGATTACCCGCACCCGGACCACGTGGGTTCAACCTGCGGGGCATGCTGGGTTGGGATTTTTCAGGCCCGCGGGGTGTTGACAAGTATTAGAAAACCTTAACCCAGCCCGTGAGGGACCGTTCGGGTTGGGCAGGGTCAGGTTTCTCCAAATTATTTGACCCAACTTGCTTAGGAAAGCCTTTTTGCGCGAATGAGAGCGTGTTCTACGCGCGGGAAGCCCTAGGAGCCCCGAGCAGCCTAATAGTAACATAAAGTGACAAATGGTTGTTGGATAATTGATGTTGTTGCTGCACCCTCCTAATGTTTATATTACTATATATAGTTAGTTTACTAGGCTTGGCGGTGCTTGGCGACCCAGAGGGCCAGCCCAACCCAACCCGCGGGTGAACCGCGGGTGGGTTAACCAATCCCGTTGGGTTGCGCGGGCTCGGGTCAGAAGGCCAAAAACCCAGCCCAGCCCGACCCATTTCGCAGTCTACTTGTGACCAATTCTTGCCCGGTGATCAAGTGGCATCATCAGTTAAAGAAATCTGAAAGGCGGGAGAACGCTAGCAAGCGATGATAAGAGCTAAGGATCGTAGAAATTTAAAAGGTAAAGGATATCCATTATCGGACATACAGAGGATATATTCTATTAAGACTTTTTCTTCATATGGGGTGAAATACTGCTGTGTTACTGCCTTGTCCTGCTTTAAGGGCTGTCCTCAGACGCGGCGCCATAGCGTAGAGACAGGAATGTTAGTCAGTGCTGATAGGGTTGCATAGGTCACAGATTTGATAGCGTTGCTGCAGCTGGGACGCACCGTCGTCGGCAGATCACTGACCTTCATCACAGATTGCACTTGTGAATCAGCCTCCATTATCAGCAAAAGTAGGCGACTTTACTAATGCCATAACTGGGGACTATTGACATTGCCCTACGGCATTTTAACAAATCACAATTTTTAAGAGCAACTGATTCTAAGGGCCACCTATCTTCAAGTTTAAATATCACGTTTCAGAATATCACCTTTTTTAAAGTGCTGCAATTTTTAAACGCCGTTTATTTTGAAGGTTACCCATTCAGAAACTTAAATATTACAATTCTGCAACGCCCCAATCTTTGAATAGGACACTTTTTGAGAGGGCTTTTTTGGGCGGAGGCACTTTTTGGGGGTTCCTTCTTTAGGGAGGGGGCTTTTTGTGGACAGGGGCACTTTCTGGACGTCGCATTTTCTGTTAGCGGAGCTAGGTCCCAAAAAACCACGTTATGAAAGCTATATTAGAAATCGCTTCAGTATAGTACGCGTTCCCTCTTACAGTAACTGTAGCCAAAAAAAAATGCTTGCTCTAAATATAGCTTGAAACGCGGTGGGGAGAGCTTTATGTAAGCAGAGTAACCTTACGGGGCCTATCACCCGCTTCCATGGGTTAGCAAGTTTTCAATGAGTCAAAATGCGTGATCCTAAAGTTGCAAATAAACACTTTATTCTAATTAGAGGGGATGAATATAACGCCGAAGTAATAGGAAGTTAATGCTATAACTGAGCTAAGCTACCTATTTCTTGCTAAATGAAGCCGTTGTAAAAGTGTGTATTTAAAACATGTTCGCCGATTAGAAACCTTCATTCCCGTTGGAATATGCTGTGCCTCTAGAAAAACTAACAAGAAGCCTTTCCGATGCTATTGTATCCGGATGACCCTCCCCGAAGTAGACTTTGCTAATACCACGAAGCTTGATGAAGCTTGGTTTTCAGTATAATCAATGCTGGTAAAGCCCAGCCTTAGGCATTAATACTGTGTATAACTATAACCCATTCACGGCTTCCTGGCTGTACAGTTTTAACACGGCCTTGCCTTTTTTTAGTACCTGTGACTACCTTAGCTGTTGTAATAACGCTAGACTGCGAAATGGGGCGGGCTGGGGCGGGTTTTTGGGCTTCCGACCCGAGCCCGCGCAACCCAACGGGTTTTTTTTATTGGTTAACCCACCCGCGGTTTACCCACGGGTTGGGGCGGGTTAACCCTGTGGGTCGCCAAGGTGCCAAGGGCTAATTAAAATAATTAATAACTCTCTATATATTATATATATTATATATATTTATTAATAAAAAGTATATAATTTAACGCATTTTATGTATATATAATATAATATATATAAATTTATAAGGTTTATTAATTATAAAATATTAAATTTTTTATTTTTAGTATATTTATATACTAAAAATAAGTCTTGGCAACCTATAGGGTTACCTACAGGCTAGGTTAGGGTTTTATAATATTTGTTAACACCCCGCGGGCCCGAAAAATCCCAACCCAGCATGCCCCACGGGTTGAACCCACGTGGTCTGGGTGCGGGTAAACCGCGGGTTCTTCGCAGTCTAAATATACCGTTATAAAGCTAAAAACTAGCTCTATTTTATGGTATAAATTATATATAATTATATATAATTGTTAAGGGTTATTTTAGTGGGCGTTAAAGGGCATCCAAAAACGGCTAGTGCAGTAAAACCTCCCCCCCGCTCTGTGCACAGGGGATAGTATTGCGTACGAGGTCGAACTAGCCTTGAATAAGATCCTGATCTTCGTATTGCTTTCGCTAGTAATCATATTTCCGCGTATACGTCGTACAAAGTTCTGAGGTACGATTGACGAAGGTGGTAGGCCAATTGATGTCTATCGTTTCAGGTGGTTCGATATCACGGCTTGTAAATAAAATATTGGCTGTTTCGCGTACAGCGGAGAGTCGGGGAGGGAAGCCTTGCGCGTCAAGATCTAGAATACGTCGAGTAAGAACGGCTTCTTCACTAAGAGTGAGTTTGCGTAAGCCTAGCTGTATATCACGTCGTGATTGCCTTCCGTTGCATCGATCTTGTAAGCTTGTACGAGGAAATAGGTCTGTTTAAATCAAACACTAGCGTCCAGTCCTGTAGGGTACAGTAGAAGACTTTGAGTGGTCCTATACTCTACTATGCTCCCCTATAGGCCGCTTGTAGCCTTGTACCCTATAGTGAAGCAAGATAAGAATATATATAAAATCGCGAGACGTCACGTGCTTCTACTTAAAGGAGAGAATTCCGAATCCGGTTTTCATGGACATTGGCTCGTATAATGTAAGCCCAGGCCATGCACGTGGTCGGGGCAACATACAGCCGACTTGGCGCTCTACGCCTGTATATATATCATACAGTACATCAGTCCTCATGGGACATAGAGATACACAATACAATTTTCTATACACACACACTGCTGACATATAATGTATTGTATTGGGATTGTAGTACCGCTCATGGAAGGCACAGCCGAGAACACTAACAAGACTGTCATGTCCGTACAATGGAATGGAACCCCTACCATCTGAATCGACATAAGGGTCAAGAGGCCTGTGGGCGGAAAACCAATCGTCATTGGAAGACTCAAGGAAGTTCACATTAGGGGCTGAAAGAAAGACAAGGAATACGTCTGCATCGTCGCGATGTGGATCGAGTATATGGCGTCGAAAGTGGATATTCCGGACTGGTCTCGAGCGTTCTTCCCGACGCTTTGGTAGCGTTTGTCCTAGGCAGATACTTTCTGGGACTGGCTAGAACGTATGTGTGTTGTCTGCCCAATAACCCAGACAATGGAAACACTGAATTTAAAATACCCAACACCGGAGATAGCGCTACAATGATATTCCCGACTTTATGAAAATAGCCTATCTAGGATTCAAAAGCTGCGGAGAAACTTGTATCGTCGTGCTCGCGGTTTGAGTGGGGTTAGATCTTGATCCAGAAGAACCCAGCATGCTGCCACGATCAGTATTGCAAAGTCAGACCTTTCCTTATATCTCCAGACGCTGCACTGTACTTCAATACCTTTTCCCTCTATTCTGCGCTCGTATCTCAACAGTCTCTAGCATGTTGTACGCTGGTTGTCTGACAGAGCCATCTAGGGTTGCTAGAAATGGGCTGACCTGCGCTGTGCATTCTGCACGGGAGCTCGCCTCTCAATGTCATTCGGCGAGTCGGGGAGATCAAGAGGATTGCTGGACCCGCTGGAGACATGGGTAAGAGATCTATCGGACTGTTGGCGGTCTATTCTGATGCCTTGAGGCTCGGATGAGGTAGAAGAAGCCGAGGTCGTCGGCGATTGGCTCATCTGCTCATGTGGGAGGCCGATCCGGGCTTCCTCATCGTTACCAGGGGAACAAGACGGCACCTTCTCATCCTCAGTCTGAGTTGCGTCAGTTCTGGCTAAGACAGGGTGTTTTTCATCCTCAATATCTAGAATCACCAGCATCTCTTCCGCTTCTGTTACCGGAACGCTCTCAGCAGTTTGTAGCCATCTTCCGCCCGATCCAATGCCTTCATGAGCCATCCGCTGCAGTTGCAAGGTCTCGTTTGTCACCCATTCAAGGTGCCGATAGATTCCAACCCGCCACCACCGTTGAAGAAGGGGAAGGAGCGGCTCAACGGCATGGGAAAGCAGTATGATGATACTCCCGAGGCCAAGCGTGAGGGAAAGTCCAAGGACACTGAATGAGGTGTGGGCACCGCTGCGGACTTTCTTAACGGGAATTAGCATTCGAGCGATGCATAAAGAACGCTTCAAAAGCAAGAAAAGTGAAGAGTACGTAAAGAATCTTCTCTAAAAATTCGACTTTAGGCTTTCCAGTCTGCCGAACATGTCAAGGATGACAAACAGCTCTCAATACCAAATGAGCACCGCAACACAATAAATCGCTCTTACAGCGAGAATTGTAATCCATCAACTTGCTTGCCGGGGAACTTAGATAGCTTCGAAAACTGATTGAACAATGGAACGGCTGAGGAAAGACCCCAAAAGGTCAAAGCGGCTTACCTGATTTTGGCAGAATTGTGTATGGGTCGGACCAGAAGCCTTCTGCACGTACTTGCTCATTGCAGCTTCAAATGGGCCATTTGCTACCTCCACCACTGCTCTTTGCAAGCTAGCCATTGAAATATCGTGCCAATGCAAAACCTCCCGTTGCCATTGATCTGGGAGCAGGGGGCCCTGTACCCCACCGAAAAGCGTGTCTCGAGCCACTAAAGCATTAGCTTTCAGACTCTGGAGCAGATTCCAGATATCATGTGCTAGATTGGTGTACATTTGAAACCAGGACTCGAACACCTCTCGTTGTCCTGGATCACTCCAAATATCGCTAGTCTCCGAAAAAGCAGTGTCAACGTCTGTGAGTGGTGTGCACTTGTTGACGCTAGGATTGCAAAATTGGTACTGGACGGTGCAGCCAAGGACGCTTGCAGGCTGATCACTCTTATAGGTTGTTGCATTAGGGAAGTTGCCGTCCGCTGTTTCTTGTTCAATGGGAAAATTCGTGCGGTGGGCGGAAAACAAGTCGTCGTCATTTGGTTCGATGAAGCGAATATTATTTGCCGACAGGAAAACAAGGAAGAGGTCTGATGTGTTGGATTTCAACTCAGGGATCGGTATAATGATTGGCTCCGGGGCATAACTGTATTCTATGCTGTCACCGATTCAGAGTGCGATCCCAGGAATCATAAAGTAGACTCACTCGATAACATAATCAGCTGTGTCCGGGTTGAACGCCGTTGCCTCAATTGGATACGCGTACGTTGGGCGTGCTCTGTCACCATTTACTCCATTACCTCCTCCGTAGAAGTATTTCATTACAGCGTAACCGGTTGTATCGTTATATCGAGTAAGATTAGTAACATACTGAGATTGGGGATTTGATGCAAAAGCAGTTCCCTCTTGCGCAAAGCCGTGGGTGACTAACGGGGCGCAGCGGTGCACACGGCGGAAGCTAAAACGCTCCTTAGGCTCGGCATTGATTCCAAAATCCAAGTGGGAATTAATCACTCCAGTATCCACGAGTAGATTTTTCGAGTTCTGGCGACAGATTTTCTCTCCTCCAGGGAATGGACAGCTATCGTTGGTCAAAATGAGTGGTGGGATAATAGCCCTCTTCACAAAAACAGAGCATTCACGGGCGGTTGTGTTAGCTGTGTAGCATTGTTGTGCGTAGGAGGAGCCGACATCATCCAGCCTGGTGGCATACCCGGTCAAGTCACTAAAGTACTCAAGCGAAGCAGCGGCCTGCTTAGTGTCCAAAAATCCGCAACGAGGACTGGAAATCAAGACTTCATCTCCCATCGCTGTAGAAATCTGACAGCATCAGTAAAGCTATCGATTGTTCTGTTTGATGGTTTACCTGTGAAGAAAATATACTAGCAGCAGAGAATCCTGCTAGAATAAACCCTGTGATACTAATCCAAGGTACCATCCGCATGATGGGTTTCCGGCTTTTAGCTCGCCAGCTCCAAATTAACTGCACAAATCGGTAGAGTCCATTGAAGCTGTTGGTCGCATTCCGAAAAACAGCCTGTCGTTGGTGGTGAAGCCCATCTTGCGGATGTTCTGTACACAACAGAAGGTGAGCTGCGTAGCAAAAAAGCCGCCAGAAGCTTCTGCCAACAATAGTGACAAACAAAGCTAGAAATGCTGTGAGGAGGCCGCCGTCCCGGTTATTTAAAGTTATCGTGGCGCCTTTCACGGATCCATGGGACCAATTGATCCAGAATCCTTTATAGATAAATTGGTCAGATACACTGTTGGTAATTGAACTAGCCATGTAGAAGGAAGACAAATTAAGTTGAGGTGGAAAATTAAAACTGAATTCCGTGACTTCGGGCTATGGCGGAGGAAAATAAGATGACAGGCACCAAGAGCTAGAGACCCGACAGTGATCAATTAATTCTGCCGACACCAACTACAACCCTATGCTTCTGACTGCAAATTCCATGAAGGGAGGCGATGATATGGTTTATGAAGGTTTAACCACGCCATGTCGAGGAGACCGTTGTTCTTGTAGCCGAGCATATTGGTTTACAGCCCCGATCGAACCAGAAAGTGTCTGCCAACGCGTGAAAAGCTGAAGGCTTTGCGAAATCATTTTCGTGAAACATTGGTCATGCTGTAGACATGGGGGATCATGCATCTGTGGCCTATGATGCCTCGCAGATATGGTATTTTCTGCATGAGTGGCTTAGATACGCTGCGATTCTGAATTTCATTTGGTAGCTGACGCCCGCTGCAAGCCCTCGAGGAACACCGAGCAAATTTACCACAGCCTTTCAGCAATTGCAGAACGCATACCACGTTGCACGGTTCCAAAAAAGGGGCCAATTCATTGATCTCGAGCCTAGATTGTTGGCCTGAGATGTTACTCCCTATGGTCAACCGAACTACTCCCCAGGTCAAGAGGCTATCATCATTCTGAATTAGGCAGTTAAAAGGGGTGCAAAATTGTCTTGCGGATGTAGCCTGTGGATCATTGTTGGTCTGAGATCTACAACGCGCTGTTGACGCTAGCAAAATGTAGAGGTAATGTCTCAAGCCCAGGGGGTATCGAGTAGCGGTTTAGAGCTTAGAGGGACTTTTCATTTAGTCACGACGAGACTGCCAAATCACGCTCTTGAATGCTCGACCGTAAACCAGTGCGAAGCAATACCTGCAGTTCAGCTGCTTTGGGTTGCCTTAGTGAGCTAATCTAGTATCGTATGAGTGGCTCTGCCTCATTCTCCTTGCCTCTAGGTAGGACAGCATGATGCGCAGTGCGTCGTGCTGAAACCCCAAAGAGCTAGAATTGGGTCCGTTATCCTGGCCAACCAGAGGAGTGAAAATAATTGACTGCGCCTAATGAAATTCCAGGCGATTGCACAGGGCTGCCTGCACATAGAGTTCGTGGAGGCTTAGCTAAAACCAAAAGGTGATGGGAGGCAGATGTCACCTCTACAGTCGCAAATGTGCGCTATGAGGAAGCGAAAAGTCATGTGACTCTTTCGCTGGGGTTCCAGGGGATGTATGGGCCTAAAAGCTTGACATCGATACCCATAGGATCACATGACTTTAGACCCGGCCCCCATATCAAAAAGGTCTCACATACCGCAGCTGTGTATGCGGCAGATACTATTCATATGGGTAGTTTAAAATGAGATGTGAAACCCCTGGTTTTGTGCGACTCGTCGCTCCAATGACGTTGTCTAGTTTCAGCATATCGCCATTTAGCTGCAAAGAGGATGGGGGCTATCACACCACATTTGAGGCTCATTGCGCAGTACACACATGAGGTCCCCGAATAGCAGCAGGGAGCGCGGGAGGCTGATAAGGAAATGAAACATTTTTCTAAATGGCGCTATTGACCAGAAGCAATAGGAGGCGTACCCTCGACTCCAACGGACTTTGGCCGAAACATGGTTCTACCAGAACGGTGGGATCATTTTTGAGATCGCATGGCAAAGTATCATAGCCTGATGACAGACTCGTGCAGAAAAGGGCCACCATCAGCAGTACCTCCCTGTGATAGCACCGAAAGCTGCCCTCCCGGCCAGAAATCTGCTCGAACAGTGCTAGGCGATACTAACACGCATGTCCACACGATTGACCTAAGACTTCATTGGTGATCGACCTGATGTGAAATGACTCCTTCGCTATCCTAAAGCTATCTCGGCATCCTCAATGCAAAGCCATGCGAACTTTGTATTGTATCCCCTGCTACGTCCTCGAAAGGCTCCTTAAATCGTTATTTATATGCAAGAAAAATATGAACTTCCAAACCGATTCATCCCAATGCTGAGGTCGAATGCTAGGTCGTTGAAGAAATATCGTATCTCCCACCATTTGGTTCTGCTTTGAACCAATCACTCTCATCTACCCAGGCAGCCATCTCCCTAGTATCTCCTCCGTCTCCTCGGAGTAGCATTCTCCTCCTTGACACCAAGCCTCGAGTCGTAATTGATGCCCATCTTCGGCTCGCCTTCGTCTTCCCCCACGTCTTCGTCCCATGTGTGGAGTGAGCACGTTCCTGCCGACATGTTGTAGCCGTTCCAGCATGTCGCTACCATTGCCGTCAGCTCACGAACCACAGACGTACCCAAATGAATACAGAGAACCAAAATAGGGGGTGAAAGAGAAAATGCTTACCCGCCAAAACCGACACATTCAGATGCCAACTCGCATCTCTGACACACGTCTTCCACGGTCCTTGGCCCTCCCCCTCATCATACAAAGCACTCACCACGCTGCTATGCCTCGCTCTGCTGCCTTTCGTCGCCGCCTGTACGTTAATCTTCCCCCTTACCGTGGCATCCATATTCCACACCCACACATTCCCGTCCTCCGACCCACTGTACACATAGCTCGAGTCCGTGCTCCCTGGTGGACCGAAATGGCACCGGATCAGCGTCTTCAGGACGCTATGCCCCCTAAAGGTGACGACAGATACGTCCTTGGGTGCGGGTGGTATTCAAAGTTGGGTTGGTAGACGGAGAAGCGATAGTCGAAGTCGCCGCGGTAGCGAGCCAGGTCTCCTTCTTCGAACTATTTCGAGGTGCACATTTTGCGGAGATCCTAGAGCTTCATGGTTTGATCTTTGCCATTGCTGAGCACGTACCGGCCGTTACCTTTAGAATCATCGTAGGTTAGGCTTTCGGTGTGGCCGGTAAAGATGCCCGCCTCGCGGCCATCGGCTATAAATCGCCGGTCCCATACGCGGATGGTGGCGTCATCGCTGCCAGAGTAGAGGATGTGCGGCGCAAGAGATGCCTGTATGAGGACCTCCAGGAGTTTGGCTGCGAACTGAAGAGCTGGTATGGTAGTAGACGTAAGATCCCCAATGAAGGTTCGGCGAGCATTGAGGGCGATAAGCGCAACCACTACGGTTAGCGGCAGAATATGGATAGAAGAAAACACTGCAGCATATTTTCGATTCTTGTAGACAGCAACCTTGGGCGTCTCTTCCGGTCTTTTCCAGTTCGTCAACTGGCGGATTACGTAAAGGCGAAAGACGCGGATTACGATATTGACGAGGTCACCCAGTCTTAACGTGATGTCCAGCCTGTTCGAGAAAAAGTTTCGCAGCTTCGCAGGCATCGTATGACGAGATCTTCGTGTGTAGAACAAGGGCATTTTTTTGGTATGTCTCTTTCGAAGCAAAGTCATCCAGGTAACACGAAGCAAGACGAGACCTGAGAGTATCCAAAAAAAGAAGAAAAAAGGTGGTAGAAGGCATATGAAAAGAAGCTGGAATCATGAGAGCCTTCTGTGGTGTGTGATCTCAGAAGCCATAGAGCAAAGGACTTACTGTACCTTGGATGAGCCTCGATTCAATGGTCGATGCGACGTTGTGACACCGCAGAAGAATCCAGGACGCGAAATTTGATTTGGAACAACCAATAGCTTACCGGAACACAAGACTATGCCGGCGTGTAGGGCTATGACGATGCTGCGGGCGCCCTCAGCTGAAAAGCTACGTCAAGAATCATGCATGACTTCGACAGGGAAAGCTTTGGGGGTCAATTGCTGGCTAAACAGATTAATTGCGGGCGGCGGCCGCCGCTAACGGCGTGGGCCTCGCCTCCCCGGAGCAGAGGTGTCTTGCATCGTTCAACAGGTGGGCTGCATCATTGGATCTGATAAACAGTCCGTTACTTAAGATGAAGGACTACCGCGCTTCGAGGTCCGCGAACTAGACTCCCTGATCTGGGGGTCCTAGAAGCCGGATCGGTGAGAACACAAGATGATAGATTCCTGTAAGCTCGTGAGCCTGAAATCAGGAACCACGGTCACTTGCTCAGGCACCATCAACGTCGAATCACGCTGACCCAGGCTGCGTTAATGCTGGCTTATGCTGGCTCATGCTAGCTCACGGCGGCTCAGGGCACGCTCAAGCTTGCTCAGAGTGGCTCAGCCACGGTTCAGCTGCTCATTGCTCACTCATCTCCTTCGACCTCTACGAGATATGTGGGCCCGATTTCAAGACCAGCATATCACGGTGACTCAAGTTAGCTCAGGGTGAGCTCAGCCACGGCTTAGAGGAGGCCTGATTTCAGCCTCTTTCAAGAGTGAGGCGTCAATAGAGTAAGGATCCTAAGACTAAAAATGACTGAATGAGGAACTGAAAATACGTCTAACTAAATCTAGTCTTTAAAGTTAGATGACGACTCCCGCCATTTCCGGCGGTACATACCGCCCTTTTCGGAGGGTATTGTCACCGATGGTGGGACTATATGATGCAGCAGGTATCGATCCAAATCCATTTGTACTTGTCTTCGGCTGCTCGCCTACATGCTCCAAGTACCTTGCTCCATGATTTCTTAGAGGAGGCATTACCAGCCCGTATGTCAGCGAAGAGAACCTCGTCCTCAATCCATCTGTGTGACAGTATGGCGTACTTGGGAATATCATCAGGGGAAACCTCTATCAATTGCTCGCCCTGGCCGGCGATGATGTTGTCAACGTGCAAGAGAAACATGAACAAGCGACACCTTCAAGGAACGATAGCTTCAGACTAGCCTACCAGGCCAACGATTTTCGCTCGCGGGTCTAAAACGCTAGCACTTTCTCGTGCATCGGCATCGACATCCAGACTATTGAACGATATCGTACACGGGGATGGGGTCATTGGTTCAGAACGCCGTTACGTTGGTCAAAGCAGTCAAGAGCTTTATCGCGTACTCCGTTCAAATTTGTAGATATCAGTCTACGGTATCTGCACTCGACAAGGTGTTGGACGAAAGGAAGCTTAGATCCGCAGAAAAGGCCGACAAAACGGCGCGTAGCTCCAAGGCCGACCGAGATTGTTTGTTCAGTCAGTTGTGAGAGGCATTTATGTCGAGCCTCGGCAATTACCCCAGGATGCTTCAAAACCAATGAACGCTCTTAAATGAGAACTTGAGGACGTGGCGAACCATTCTCCGTTTCAATCTTTCTCGCACAGACAGAAATAACCTGCTTGAGGCATTATACAACCTCGACGGCTGTGCTTCAGCCTTGTCAAGGTTCCTTTGCCGCACGTATGAAGAAGGAATATTGGGTATCTAGATATGATCCTTCCACTTTAATTCGGTGGGACGATCTCAATGCTACGAACTGAGGCCTCGTAGCTGACTAAATGGCATTACCACAACAGGACGACATTGTGATCGACGAAGAATCTCATCGCCGGGAGGTGAGTGGCTCCACCACGGCAAATGGGAGTCATGCTACGGAAAAGTCGTCTCAGTCGGACGTGATTCAAGAAAAGTATCGCTATCTCCCAAGCATTTGGACTCTTTCGAACCATGAGCTAACAAGGTCAATCACAGGACAAACGAGGCGAGCGTTAGCAGACAGCAACATCTAAGCGAAGAGGGCGGTATTGTTGCGCTTGCGGATCCGATGACAGTGACGCCGTTGCGCCTACTCTAAGACACACCAGAATAGATCGATTGCCCGTTCTGCGAGAAGAGGACGCAAACGAGAGTCGCGAAGGTGGATACCAATACGGCAACGTATGTTGCTTATGAACTCATCGAATTCAATCAATTTATGGCTGATGTCTTCGTAGTGTGGCCGGCGTGCTTTGCTGTATCTTCTGTCTCTGTCTTGCATGCGTACCTTGTCTTTGCGGTTGGTTTCAGGATGTTGATCATCACTGTACGAATTGCGGCGCGACGGTCACTCATCGACCCCATGATGGAACAGTGCAGGTCATGCAGAGGATGCCAACCGGCGTGCAGCCCTCGCAGTATGCAAATGCGGGACTGGGGATTGTTCCATCAGAACAGCGAGCAGGGTTGGGGAACATTTCGTCACAACAGCGACCACAACCGCAGTCACCGCCGCCTGTAAACCATTCCAAGTAGAGGCTCTCCTTACC
Source organism: Pyrenula aspistea (assembly GCA_021030945.1). Classification (NCBI taxonomy): domain Eukaryota; kingdom Fungi; phylum Ascomycota; class Eurotiomycetes; order Pyrenulales; family Pyrenulaceae; genus Pyrenula; species Pyrenula aspistea. The sequence goes on from JAGFML010000023.1 coordinate 17,301, forward strand.
GGAATTGGTGTTAACTGGACAGACTTGATCTTCATCTATTATAGGAACGTAGATTATAGAATATAAAAACCGTAAGGGGACGGAGGGGAATTTGGGATGTGGCGGACACCTCGCTATCATCCGCCGTACTAGGGTATAGCCCCTAGGCACTATCTACCTGAAATAGAGAACCCTATCTCCTGAAATATCATAGAAACATGAGCCAAGGTGCGCTAAATAGCACTATACTCAGCGACTAAATCTTGATCTCGCTAAAGTCCTATTTCTGTTACTAATCTTGAGCACCTGCCGTTTTAATCTAGGATGTGACTTAGGAGGCTTGACCTGTAACTTTGTAGACCTGACGCTCGGTTTGGCGTGTTACAAGACGCGTCTTGACCAGCCTAAGCTCTGCCGTAAACCTTTGTTGCAGGGACTGATAAATTGTCCGCCGGGTGACCCCAGCTTTAGGTATATCGCTTGCTCGGGAGGACAGCTTAGTTCATCTTTCTTGCTAGGTGATTGTTGCCTACGCGTGCCCTTGAGATGTTTGTTTTTCTGGCAAAGCGCTGATTGGAGCACACTGTACTACGTTTGCAAAGATAAGAAAGAATTTTAAAGTTTAATATTTTTCATTATCAATATTCAGTACCAAATTAGCCTCTATGGCGTACGTGAACCCTTTCTCGTATGTCTCACGAAGCTAATAGAAGATAGGCAGTGGTAACGCGTCGCACTTGTACCACTATCAAGAGCTCACTCTTGACCTTCATGAGATGCGAAGATCGCAAGTTCAATTCTTGCTGGAGGCAGTTCTTTTTTTCTTCTTATCTGTTGTTTTCCCTTAAAAGTTTCAAATTCCTTCATCTTTCAAAGGTAAAGAAATGATAATTGGAGATAGAATGTCTATAGCCTCGTGACCAGTGGTGTTTATTAGGCCACCACTCTTACTTCAGTGTCACAGAACGACCCTCTATCTAGTGCGGGGTGAATTTTCTCCACTGTGCACCATGACCGAGAAATTTGGTCATCATCGAATGGGATCAGCTGGGAGAAGTTTCCAACGCCTCCCCATGAAAGGCAAGTCGCCTGAGCACCGATACTTAAAGTAAGGTAACGTCCGGAAGGAGCTTCACTTATGCCTTGTTGTAGTTCTATCAACTAAAGTTGGCAAGGGAACATGCGGCGTAGACACTCTAGTACGCCATACGCCGCTTCGATCACTCGTGGTCGTGACGATATTTTCATTTCCAACATTATAACTTAGTCAAACCAGATGGGGTATATTGAAGGACACCGAAAGCACCCGAAACACAATCATAACTCATTTCATCCATTCCCAGATCCATATAAGCACATTCCTTCCGTTCTCCACCGTCAAGCCATGATCCGGAAGCTCCAATCGCCCCTTTCTCTTTCCGCTGGGAGCTTGTACAGCATTCCGTAAATCATTCGATCGTTCGGGACGCCACATGGAGAGTCTAAAGCCATGCTTTCGAACTTTGTATCCTATTATAAGTAGGATGAAGACGGGAATCTGTGATCTAGTTAGCCGAAGGGAACCGCTCCAGCGCAACAAGACGAGCTTACGCTGATATAGGACGCGATGAATCTTCGGACGTCAAAAGGATCTTCTAGGAACGGAGCTATGCCATTGAAGAGGAGAAGAATCGTGCATGCAACCATTCCATAACATGCCTTGAGCCATTGACCATGTGATTTGTACGGATATTGCGGGTGATTTCGATCGTAGGTGGCAGCTTGAACCTCTGAACCGTTCCCGTATGTCTTCACGTCTTGCAGACTGCAGGTTTCTCTAAATTAGCCACAATTCTTGGGACTGAGCGATCGGACGGGATGGCTTACAGTCTTGAAAAGTTGAGGTATGTTGCACAGATGATGATGTACACAATCAAACAGGACACGGTGCAATTTGCCGCAAGTTCACTCAATCGCTGCGCTCAAGATTAGCATGGCGAACTCAATGGAGAAGTGCAGATGACGTACCACGCCAGGGCCGCCGGTTCGACCCATGAAGCCTATCAGCATCACGGCAGCTGTCAATAGGATGGCCCTAACCGGCACACCAGAGCGGCATTTTTGCAGCCTTCTCGTAATAAATTCAGGGCCGGTCTGATTCTGTAATGCGAGGGTGTGCAGGACTCTCGAAGCCACGTACATAGAATTGATTGCGCACGTGAACGATGAGATAACGAAGATGGCGTTGAAAAAGTGAGCAAGCCCTGGCAATCCGGCCTCCACAACAGCAATGATAAATATGGAGTGAGAGCCAACCGATTGGCCCTTACCGTTAATAAATGGGTGATCTCGTGGAACAACAAAGGACGCCGTTAGCACTGCCATAACGTATAAAGTGACAACGCGGAGTGAAATTTTGCGAGCTGCCATCTTCATGCTTTCACAGTTGACCAAGGCTTTGCTTTCAGAAGCCGTTGCGGCTACGATGTCCATGCCGATGTAAGCGAATATGACGTTAACCATTGTGGTCCTAAGCACTCCGTTAGGACGACTTGTGAAGTGAGTGAGTCACTTTCAAACGTACCACATCCCAAGTAGTGATCCGATTGTGCCCGTGATTTGTCGCTGAAAATCGCCATTTTCGTCCTTAACGGAGAAAACACCGGAAAAGAACGAATACGGTGAGTCCCAGTCTTCGGAAGTGCTGGTCAGCTTCTATTTTCAATTGGAAAGGACTGGATTCGCATACATTTGGTCCCAAGTCGTTGATCATAGTACGCATTCGCTCTTGCTGGAGTAGAAGGATCGTCAGAAAATCCAAATTTCGAACGAAGGAAGGAATGCCCACGGTTCATTGTGTCCAAGATGAGCATTAGTACTATAATCATCGTGATGAAGATCAACTTAATACAACCGAAGAAGTACTCAAGTTCTCCGAAATACTAGACACTCACATGTCAGTACGGTCAAATATTCGACTTAAGCGTAAAGAAGTGGCAGAAAATTGTAAGACCTACTCTGACGGGGAACATGTTGATGGACGTTGCACAAACAAGGCATAATCCAATCCAGACCGCAGGGTCAACCTTCTCACCGACTGGCCATGACAAGAACGATCTGCCGTCGTCATAGCGAAAGTTGATGCTGTTCGAAGCTGCGACAAGTTCATCGGCTGCAAGGACTGCGTAGGCGAACCTTCGAATCGTTAGAGGCAGAACAATCGACATGTTCTTCCAAAGGCATACCAATATATCCAGCCTACAGCCAAGCCAACACCTCGATCAAGAAAGCGACGAGGGAATTCCATTACCGGGGCATTGACTATTAGACTGCCTCAGCACGTGATCAACGGCTCGGCGATGACCCGACTCACCTGGCATTAATGCTGTCATCTCACCCAGACTTGATATGACCGAAGATATCACAGTGCCAACGAGGATATAGCTCAAGACTGCACCACCAGGCCCGGCTCCTGCAAGCGATCTACCGCTTCCCAGAAACAATCCTTGAAGTCAAGTTAGGGAGTGGGTTCTTGACGCCGTCAGGTACTTTGAGGCGATGACACACCGTTTCCAATAGTTCTACAAAAGTGTCCATTAGAACATTGCGCGTTGGAAAGACGCGGAGCCGAAACTTACCCCGAAAAGGCGATCATATTTATTTGCCTCTCATTCAAAACACGCCTGGGCTTCATCAGCGTTGTTCCGAGGCTGCTCGATACCAGCCGGTCCTACCATAGCGACTCTCCCTGACGCTCTCGTCTATCCTCAACCTTTGCATCCTCTTCCATATCGAAGTCAAAACCCACTTGCGTATCTCCATCATTGATCGACGACATGCGTTGGCTGCTGGGCTGACTATATTCACGAACGACCGGCGAAATAGCCTCCGCCTTTGCGTGATCCATGGCGGCTCAAAGATGTCGTTGGAAGAGGGTCCAAAGTAGCGATGGACGCTCAAGAGCTGAAAACTCCCAAGGCAGACCTCGTAGACGGGTTCGGAGGACATGGGCGTCATTTGTGTCATTGCGTTTTTCGTCGGCAGCTATCTCGCCTAAGGGCGATGATCTGTGATTCGTGGTCGTACTGCTGGACCGCATTGAGCAGAATCTAGAATACGATTGACAGGGGAGTAGCTGGCGGTGCTTGGCCAAGGGAGCAGCTGCAGGGGCGGTCCGCCAATGGAGGAAGAGGTGGCTTTGGACTGTGCAGCGGATGTTTGCAACTTCGAGCAACTGGAGAGCCGGCCGACGCCTCTTCCGGCTAAGTGCGGTTAGTACGGGGTGCCGATCACCAAAAATATCGCGTCCCCTCCGACTCCCCCGCCATCGAGACTGCGTCCCAAGAGATAGCTTCAAGTCCTGCAGATTCCCAGGTTCCCAGCCTCCGATAAGGTACTTCCTCTTTCAGCTCCGACCAGCCAACGAAAGCCTCGTCTCGAAAGTGATCTCCAGGAGAAACAGTGGTGGGGGCGGCTGCAACACATGGACACCCAACGCGGCCTTTTACGGGCCAGCTCGAAGAAAGCTGCACATGCCTCAAACTATTTCATGCATGAGCGCCATGGGTAGTACACGCTGCCATCGCGGGAGGCTCTGGAGCCTCGGTCGCCGTGCCTAATGACCCAGCGCGCTTTTTCTGCCGCGACGGATCGTCGTTTTCTGTCACAAATGATCTCAACGGTCGACCTTCTGGCCAACAGCCACAACGTCAAATGTGAATACGCTTGCCTTGAAGCTCCGGGCTAACGGCCCAACGCTCTGATGCGACGACAATGGTTTCTCCGGCGTCGGCTTCGTCGCTGTTCCAGCGCATGGTCAATGTCTGGAGGGTGTTGTCGCTTCGAAGTGACGTCGATAACGTGATCCTCGAACTCCTGGGCCAATTTTCGTTGGAGAAGGTTTACGCTGATGGCGACAGCGAGACATATCAGAACCTAGTCGTGGCTTTACTGGCGCAGCTCAATGCTATCTTCTATATCCAGCGTATGTCGATTGTCTCCCAGGATCCGCAAATGGGATGGTATCTGGGACTTTTGGCAAGTTGGGAGGTGGTTGTGCGAGCCGTGGAGTTCCTTGCGCAGACACTTGTGGAAAGTAGAGAGACACTTTGGGATGCATCGCTTATACGAGACAAATATCTTCCTGAAGCGTTGTTGTCTATGCTCCGAGTTCTCATACTCCATCCGAAAGCACCCACAAGATCCAAGGATCGAAAAGCTCGCTTTGCGCGCATCCATAAGTCCCTCGAGCGCGTATATGACCTCCAACCCGGTCCTCGACCATTCCTCCTTTCGATTTGCAGGGACATGACAACATACATGGGTACAGAGCCCAATGCACTTGATCTGCCGCTGAAGCTTAAGTCAGAGCTACCAAATTTAGCAACTAGACTGGTATGAACCATTCATGTCTCGGTCTATATTATAACAGACTCGAGGACTAATTGGCAATCTAGTATCCTCTACCGGAATGTCTCTCGTCTCAATATGTCGCGTCGATCGTACCTCCGGACGACTTCTCTGGAGACTGGTTATCTCAGTTCCTCGCGCTTCGAGATGTCTCACAGTTCCTTGTTGGGGCCTCTATTCAATATGTCGTATATCGAGAAAATCGTGCCGATGCACGCCTCCTACCGTCTTCTGCCAAGACTCGAAGTGCTCTGCTACGAGCCGCCGAAAGCATGCAACTCCCACCGCATCTTTCCAAGCAGGATTTAATCGCGACCCTCACCTGTACGCTCCGAATGATTTTGCCAGACACTCCTACGGTTCCTCGATCGGATGCTCCCTGCCATCAAGTTGATGAGAACGAGTTGGAAGCGTTAGATACTCTTTGCATGAGAATTGAGAGTCGTAATGCGACTCAACGCATGAGCGATCGGGAGGTGATGCATAGCATATCGGAAATCACGCGGAGGATTGCCTTGCTTGATGATCCCAGTGGCCATACTAGCGGTGATAGTCCAGCACTGTACGCGCTGAATTGTCAAAATTGCCATGTCGCTGGCGGCTCCCAATTGAAAGCCTCTGCCGAATTCAAAATTCCTGTACGGTTACCAATCTTTCGCCTTTGTTCTCTCCAATGCTTCCCTGACGTGTTGTTTGAAAGACCCTCGCTAATCAAAATTTGCAATATAGCTCGACATGCAACAGCCACTTCCATCTAGTCTTCCTGCTTCAAAATGTATCCACTGTCAAGAGGTCGTCACCAAAGTCCAGGAAATACCTCTTGCTAGATATACTTGGGAGCTCCTAAAACCCCTCGAACTTAACATTGACACGATCCAAATTGAGAGACATTTACCAACGCAATTTCAACTAACGCCACCGAAGACCGAACTTCGATTATCGTCACATCTTAGAGATCGGGCGTTGGGACTGCCAAGACTTGACATTTTGAGCCCGACGTCTACCGAACTCTTGTCTGCCTTTCCGAACCCTCAATCGCCTTCAACCTTGAGCTTCAGTCCTATCCCAGATCATTCCCGCAGTGCTCCTACTCTTCTAAGCTCTCCTATCTCTTCCGGGTTTCCGCAGGGTCTACATACTCCGATGAGCGACCGATTTCCTTCCCAAAGCTCTGGTTCGGTTGACAGACCAAGCCATGATGACTCTAAGATCACACCAGAACTGACAGGCCTTCATCCAGTTCCTAAAACAATGCAGGATGTGCCACTTTCGCCAGCGCCATATTCCCCCGACACTGTAGGGCCTCCAGGGGGCTTTGTTTTCCCGTTCAGTCCACCACCGAACTCGACCCCTGCTGAATCTCCCAAAGTGGATTTTATCTCATCGTCACCGCCACTGGAGAAACGTCGATCTAAGTGGCGATCAAAGCTAACGATGTCGCGAAGAGAACCTCCTGTGACATCAGGAGACTCGAGTTCTTTATCTTCATCAACGCTTGAGTCTCAGAAACTTGAAGAAATTGGTCTGGACGATCTTCTTAAAGCTTCGAGGGCTGCTACCCGGTCAAAATTTGCAAAGAATGTCAACATTGCGTTATCACAGAATTCTACTTTGGCCCTCTTTTGGACGCAACCTCTGATACATATTTGGGATGTGGGAGTCTCACCCCCGCACATGGTGCGATCTATCACAACACATAGCATCTGTGTGTTAGTGGCGGTCACCAAAGTCTACGTAGTTTATGTTGTAGGCACCAGAGAGCAGAAGCTTACTGTAAGTTACTCAACATTTGCGAACACGAACCGTCTCTGTACTGACGCAAGACTTACAGCTGCGAGTGGTCAATCTCGTCCAAGATTCAGTTCCGGTGATCGAGTACCGTATGCCGTCATCGCCCTGGTGCAGAAGCATTGCAATATGTCCGAAGGAAAACTATGTTGCTGTCGGCTTCGACAACTCCATTGTTCGATTGTACAGGACGGATAACTCAGAAAAGCCTCGAGAACACCATCTCCACTTCCGCAACCACACCGACTGCAGAAATTGTCCTCGCGTGGAGACATTGTCTTTCTCTAATGACGGACTTGTCCTTCTGGCGAGCACTAGACACGGGAAGACGGGTAACATACAATTATACGAGTGGCATTATCCTTTTCTGGAATTCCAGGAGCTCTTGCAATGCCGGTACCACGTGCCTTTGCTCGAGTCAGAAGACAACGGTGTCTCTTCGGCCATCGTACGTTCGAAAATTGGTGACGACGAAGACCTTGTCTGTATCACCACATGGACGCATTCAGGCGCGCCTGTTCTGGTCCAACCGAAAGATGGACACAAGACCGACATTGGAAAAATCCAATCGTCAAGGAGCCATGGAAGACTTGGGAACCGTATCCAATGCGCTTCATTCTCCAACTCTGACCGAGAAATCGCTCTAGTAAATGACAAGGGTCACCTTTACCACGTTTCCAACCTCGATTCGACGCCTGTACAGCTTCGAAAGTTAGCTACGTCGAAGGAGCTCACGACCAAATCGGACTCATACGCGATGACGTTCACAACGATTTCGGACGAAGAGACAATCCTTCTGGTATGGACTGATTCAGCCAAGGCTATCGTGCACGTTAAGAAAATACCTGTGCTTCCCCATGTAAGTAATTCACATCTCGCAAGTCGACTGTCTGCCACAAGAACTAACATGAACATCTGTTCCAGGGTGACGTTCGGAATCCTACCACACCCACGGCAGCATATCTTTCGGCGCAGGCGGAGTTATCAGCGGAACCAAAAGACCCAAAAATGCCTGTCGAATTGGATGCCACAGAACTGTCACCCATGGAGTATACACCGCCGATTCGTGTCCCGTCGGACTTGAAGGATTTCTATGACTGACAACTACGACGCAACACTCTTGTGATCAAGGTGTTTCAAGGCAACACTGATTCCATCCGTAAGTGCCTCTGCTAAGGGCAAGGACGCCCCTCAAGTGGCACTTCGTCTCCAAGCAGAAGTTCAGAGTCGATAAAGATCGCCTCGCCCGCATTGAAACCAGAAACCTACCTATCCTCGATAGAAGATGATTTGCGTCGTTGCGCGTAAGGGGAGTATTGACTTTCTCGGCGTGCGTACGGATGCAAACCTCGAGGTTTGTTTTCCTGCCTTTTCCGACGATAGCGTGGAATAATTGTCCCCTTGACGCGACTGGCATCTATTCGGGGCTTCAACAGTTCATGCGACGGGAGAACCGGAGAATATCTCAAATGATCACTCATGTATACCTTGAAATGATACCACGGCCCCTTCTGACGTGTTAACGGAGACGTGCGCCTGGCTGTGCCAGTACATGTGGTCGACAAATTTCGGTCTTATGCAGGATGTCTTAAGGAGGGTTTAGACGGTACAGGGCACATAACCGCTTGGAAGCGCTTTATTGGATCTATAAATTGACTAGGAAGTGGACTGAGTTGGAATTTATGGAATGCAGAGGATCACTGAAGTTTGCCCTATGGGGGAGAAGGCAGGCGTGATTTCGGGAGCCCGCGGGGCTGGCTACTCTCGAGGCTTTTTAGGATTGGAAACTCTGAGATCAAATGTAGGTCAAGATGCAGAAATGAAACCTAGTCTAACTGGGCCCGAAAATCCACGATGAGTGACCCGGCCTTAGATCTATGGGCTGTTGAGACTGCGGTTGCCATACCACCCCTTCAGTCGTCTTAGCCGCTACCGACGCTGACTCCTACTCGGATCGAATTGTAATGTTTGATGAGTCTAGTGCAATTCAAGTTAAAACCATATGAAGCGCCGAATCACGCCATAACAGAAACCAAAACTACAGAGAACTAACAATACACTTGTTCCTCATCTTTCTCGCGCTCCTCGTCTTTCTCACGTTCCGCATCTTTCTTAGGTTCCGCGTCTTTCTCGACCATGACCTTCAACTTGCCCCGGAAAACCTGGGCCACGTAGTCGCCCCACTCCATGTCCTTGGCGGTGGTGTTCCAGAGACTCATCTCCAGCTCCGTGAAGAGTTTGGCGACGATGAGATAGAGTTCCGTTTTTGCTAGACTGAAAGGTTGGGCAATAAACGTTAGCATCGATTTCATAAGAGTTTCATTCGTGGAAAGGGCCTTACCTCATGCCAAGGCACGCGCGGCTCCCTTTGGAGAACGAAACGAGCTGTTTGTCCATCGCCGTGGTGTCCTCTTCCAGCCACCGCTCGGGTCTGAAAGCCTCGCTGTCGAGGAACACGTTTTCGTCACTATGGTAGACGTAGTTGCTGTGCGAAAGGACGGTGCCTGGGGGGACATGCCTGCCACCGATGGTGTCGCCTTGAGGAGGCACAACGCGAGGTAATCTGCCAGGCACGCCGTAGGAGAGTCTGAGACATTCATTGATGAATGCGCTCTGGAGGACAGTTAATGACTCGGGGGAAACACGAGCGACGGGGCTGTTGCATACCACGTAGGGCAGTGTCTCGAGTTTCTTATACGTTAGAAACTGCGATCCAAAGGACATTTGGGCGGCCTTGAGTTCTAGATGAAGCTTTTCTTGTATCCGAGAATCGGAAAGAGCCGCGAAGGTACCGACAATCATGGCATTGGCCGTCGTGTCTGTACCAGCCAGAAGCATCAGATTAGCTTCCGCTGCAAGAACGGAGTCGTCGGGCGTGGGATCACCCCATTCGGCCGATTTGTCGAGCAGAAGGTCATAAACGGTAAGTCCAGAAGCATGGCCTGCTTCTCTAGATTCCTTAGCCGACCCAGCCAGCCGATGCCGCATCTGGAGGGTCAGCAATTGTTAAGGTGTTATGAAAGGGACTCACTTCGATGAAAGCTCCGAAATCAAGAAGGGAAGGAGTGAAGACTCTCATGAGCTTTCTGGGTAGTGATCCAATTAAGGTATCTAAAACGCCGAAGATCTTGGGGAAATACATGCCCCATACAGTCCACACAAGTAAGTTATCGATCGCGGCAAGAGCTGGATGTACAAAATCCTGAGCTTTGAGACCTCCAAAGTCTTCTTGAAATGCGAAGTCCATGATGATATCGGCAGTAAGGCACTTGTATCCTAAGCCCAGGTTTACGGGACGGCGATCATGGCCTGCGTCTTTGAGAATCTTGATAAACCGATTCAGCTTGTCGATTATCAGAGACTCGTTCCTGGAGACTTCCTGGGCGGAAAATTTTTTCCCGAAAATCCCTCTCCGGCGCACAGCGCTTGGGGTGTCCGGAATATTTAGAAGACTTCCCTCCACCGTACTGGAGTGATAGAATTCCCGTGGTTTAGAATATTCAGTACGCACTTTGAAAACCCTGAGTAGAATCAGCACAAGTTTGGATAGGGTGATCGAAGACCTGACCTGCCATACTGGTCCATATCCTTGATGTGTAACTCATCTGGAGCAACTCGCACAACCGGGCCTTTAAAAGTTAAAAGAGAATCTGAGTCTGGATTTCTAGGCATTACCATAAATCTGATGGAGTTTCGCGCATTGCTTGCCGAAACCGCCATTTTGGAGGAGATCGTAATAGGCACTATACAGATTCGAAAGTGCTGCGGTCTTCGGACCTGGGAATTTGGATAGCGGATGGAAAAGCAATCTGTACGCGAAAATGCCTAACTGAAAGAAACCATAGAGTAGACAGCACCACAAAAGGCGCGTGAAAGTCAGGCTCGTTAAGTCAAGATGCCGTAGCATCATGGAGATCTCGGACAGGGCATGCTCTGTCAACATGATTGAAGGTCAAGTGGAGGGCTGAAGCAGCTCAAGACCTTTTCCGCCATTACTTATGTCAGTGCCAGCTTCACATGGTTCAACCGGATCCGAGTCTGTTGTGACTTGTTCCGGTCCATCTAACCATGGTAGCAATATAGTGACTAGGTAAGACCAGGTCATAGAAGCCGGACTTTTCTTGAAAAGGAAATGCTTAAGGAGGGTTGGGTCGACACCATGCCAGTTCAAAGACATGGTCGGCTAGGATAGAGGAGTTGCTCGGTGAATTAGGACGATAGATAGACCACGGAGAGCTATCAAACTGCTGATGCACGCTACTCGATTTGTGGGCTGATGATGCGGTTCCCATCTAGCGTCCAAGGTTGCTGGGGCAGTACGATCTTGTGCCACAGGTTGGCTTCGGGCCATGAGAGACAGACTGTGACGGCCTTTGATGGCGCCAAACAGACATTTTAGGATCAGACGGCGGTTTGAGACATAAGAACGAGCAGCTTTGTGACCTGCCATACATGAGAAACTGATGGCTTCACCGAGGAGGAACTTTGCAGTCAGCTTGGCATAAGCAAGCTTTGATCAACCCTAAGCCCTAACTGACTAATTCAGGTGAACCCCCCTAACAGTAAACCCTCGATATAAGCATCTGATCACGGGCATAGTCCAATACCGAAGTAAGCGGGTGACGAATCGCTCTCGACTCTCAATATCTATTACCCTCTTTGAAATGTTGTGCTGGAGGTCCTCAAGGTGATTTTATCCAAATTTACATCTGCGAGATACGATGGCTCTTCTCTTAGGCTGTTGCTTATATCGAGGGTTTACTGTATCTTCTGCTTCGTCTTGCCGCAACCGCATTTGTACCTGATGCTGAGCTTCAACACGTCAGCCGTGACCCTGTCGGGAAAAGCTTGCACTTTAAAAGCTGTGTCTGTATGCGCCTGCCATGGAATAGTGATGCTAGTCTCGCAGAATGAACGGTACACATCCGAGTCTGAGCGGTTCAAGCAATGCCTTTCCTCCGTGAACACGTCAATGACGGAAACCTTGTCTCTAGCGCTATATGGGGAGCTCAAGGTCCTCCGACCCAAAGATTTGAGTAGAATTTCGTTAGCTGTGTCGTTGTTTAGGGATGTCCTTGACGTGTCCTTTTTCCTCTTCAACCTTTCTTTGACTTTGGACCTTTTCGGCACAAATAAGACGCGCTCAAGCGGTACCTCTTCCTGTAACGATGGCGGAAACCACTGAGAAATTAACAGCTGCACACCCAACAGCTCAAGATGTGGGATATACCGCTTCCATCACTGCGGGTAGTCAAAGGCCGAAAGAATCGCGGCGGAAAAGCATTCACTTCGCCTTCGCCTTCCTCGCGCTTTCTATTGTCGCATTTACGAGCGCGCTGGACGCGACTATTCTGGCAGGCTCTCTAACAGTGAGAAATGATCCAGTATCCCTTGACGAGAGGGCAAGCTAAGTTTTGCAGGTGATCGCCGATGACCTTCACCTGACATCGTTGGAGGCATTCTGGGCTGCGATCTCTTTCCTCCTATCTGCCGTCGTCTTTCAACCGGTTCACACAGCTCTGTCTGACATCCTCGGTCGCAGCTTCGCGCTCTACGAATGCATAGTCATCTTCATTGTCGGCTCTGCAATGGTCGGGTGGGCGCAAAATGCCGCCGTTCTTATAGCCGGCAGAACAATCCAAGGAGTTGGGGGAGGCGGGATGGAGGCACTCTGCGAAGTGGTCTTGACTGACATCACGACTCTGAAAGAACGACCGCTCTATATTGGCCTACTCGGTCTTGTATGGGCACTTGGTGCCATCGTAGCTAGCATTCTCGGAGGAACGTTCGCAACATATGTCAGCTGGAGGTGGGTAGCCTGGCCTAGCCACAAGGCGCGAACATAGCTTGGCTGACGATTTTTAGGTGGATAGCCTGGATCAATTTACCCTTGATGGGACTCGCATTGTTTCTTTTGCCGATGTTTCTCACGCTAAAATCGGATCGCTCTTCCATAAAATCGAAATTAGCTCGCGTGGATTGGATTGGAATGGTTCTTCTCACAGTTGGCCTTGCGTGCTTTGTGATAGGAATCGCCTGGGCGGGACAATTATTCGCCTGGGACTCATGGCAAACTGTCTTTCCGCTTCTCCTTGGAATCGTCATCTTGGTGATGTTCGCCTGGTACGAACGGTACCCGAACGAACCTGCACTAAGCCATCGTCTTTTTGCAAATCGGACTAGCTCAATAGCCTACGTGGGTTCATTGATTCACGGCATTGTCATCTGGATTCTGTTATACTATGTCGTCCTGTACTTCCAGGGCGCCAACGAAGCAACCCCATTCGAAAGTTCGGTGAAAACATTCCCTCTTGTTTTCACCTTAACGCCATCTGCCATCATCAGCGCCCTGGCGATCAACGTCGCACGGCGCTATCTCTGGGCGAACTGGCTCGGCTGGCTCCTGACCACGGTCGGCCTGGGCACCATGGTCCTCCTCGACTACGACAGCTCCAAAGCGCTCCAGAACGGCCTCCAGATCGCCCCCGGCTTAGGATGCGGCTTCCTCCTCTCAGCCCTCGCCGTCCCCCTCCAAGCCTCCATGGCCGTCGACGACGCCGGCGTCGCGATGGGAACCCTCGTCTTCTTCCGAGCCGTAGGATCCGTCTTCGGGGTCTCCATCGGCTCCGCCATCTTCACCAGCCAGTTCACTACCGAGATTCGAAAACTCCACCTCTCGCCCTCCTCCGTCCAGCTCCCGGATCCGAAGGACGCGGTGTACTTCGTGACGCGGATACCAAAATTGGACCTTCCGGATCACGAAAAAGCCCAGATCTTGCGGCTGTATGCTCAGGCCATCAAGCCCATATGGATCTTTGGCGCAGCGCTATCCTTGGTCGGGCTCGTCTTGTCGCTGTTTATGAAGGAGCTGAGCCTTGAGCGGGAGGAGGTAAGTCGGCAGACCTTGGAACGGCGCGGGAAGAAGGAGCAACCTTCGTCTGGTGGAGTCTGAGCGAAAATATTTCATCCCAAGAGATTGCTAGAATTTTTTCTGCTCTAAGAATGGCTAGATTTTCTTGTGCTGGATACCCTCGAAAAGTTCTGTGTTGCAAATTAAGCTCCTGGATCTCTTTCGTTTCAAAGCATGCTTTCGATCTTTTTTAAACCTTTTTCTAATATCGTCCGCAATTGTCTATGGCCCATCTACGCCGAGCATACCTGCCTTAAGTCGTCGACATAATTTCCAGAATATGCTGCAGCCTGTAAAGAACACCGTCATAGGTTGTCGTCAAAACCCATCGCAACCCCAAAATCCTTAGGCTAACAGACACCGCCCCAATGATTCCCTTTTGAGCAGAATCCAACGCACATATAGGTCCTCCACCACCAGCACATCCCACGCCCCGGACACTTCCCTCCCATCTACCCTCCACTCCTCAACCGCCAAGTCCAATGCCCCTCCACCCTCCCCTCCGCCAGCTCCCTCATACTCGCCGCGTCCCCGCTCGTCTCCCCCTTCATCAACAGCGCATACCTCAGCGCCAGGCTTGCATACTTCCTCGCCCTCCTCTCGTCCCCCAGCGCGCTGTACTCTTGAGCCAACAGCCCGTACGGCCGGACGAGCGTCGCGTGCAGGCCGTCATCTTGGTACAATTTGACGAGCTGGTGCGCGAGTTTTGGGCCGTGGCCCTGTTGCGTGGTGGCCGGGGACGAAGGGGACCAGTCGGCGAGGGTAGATTCGATGGATTGCATGCGGGAGAGGCGGGCGTCGGAGGAAGGGCCGTTGCGGCAGCGCGCGCAGGTGCAGGTGAAGTGGAAATTGGATTTTAGGTCGGATTGGCGGGTGGAGAGGGGTAACATGGGAGTATAGTCTAGATGGAAGGGTTTTTAGATCGTTCAGATTGTGATATGAAGGCAAAGACGCAGAGTAGAGTGGGGGGCATGATGATCAGGAAGATAGGCCGGAGAGATTTAGCTTACAGCTGATCGTGATCTCCTCGCCACGCTTGATGGGTCGGACAGCGTGCACCTCGTGTACCAGGGAGGTCGAGGCGTTGATGCGGTATTGAGAGCTTTGAATGGAGATATTAACTTTTGAGATCCGACCCTGAAGAAATTGTGGGTACTTACTTTGGCTCACAAGAATGATTAATCCTCGCTGTCTCCGGATAAATGGCCATATGCAATTCCCCGTCAACGTCCATACTAAACGAATTGGTCTGCATGATATCCTGAATCTTGAACCGGGACAGTTCCCCGGGCATGCTCCGAGCAGCGCCCATCAACATTGTCCGAGTATCCGTCGGAAGCTGGTTAACTGCCCGCTCGAGAAGGTACTCGAGATCTGTAGGCATCATCTCCATATTCCGTATGGTAATTAAGACCGGTGTGTAGGCCATGATTTTGTCTCCGAAATTGAGCGCCCTGGTAGCAAGGACACCCATTCCGCGGTCCGGTAGGGAGGTGACTTGCCACGTGCCAGAGTAATGGTTGATGTGGGTTTTGGAGACGGTGATCCAAATGAGCTCCAGAATTCTTTCCGCGGATGTAGGCTTTGTCAGAATTGTTATGCCTCGACCGGAGGCGAAGGTGGTGCTGGTATAGATACATAAAGGCGAGTCAAGGTAATCCAAATTCTGGGTGCAGATGAGAGGGTAATCCCAGGGGCTCGTTGAGTCTAATGGTTGATGTTTAGCTCCATTGGGCACAGAAGAGCTTGACACAGTCTGCGCATTAACTGAGTTAGAAGGGTTTTGAGGAACCTTGCAAATAGGATATTGAATGACCGGTGATTCCGACTGATGATCGCACTGATATGAGGCCGCAAGTCCCAAAAAGAACGCCAGTAGGAGGAAGCATAGCATTGCTTAAAACGGAAATTGAATTCTACCACCAAACAAAAGCACGTGCTTAGGCTTAAAGAACTACTGCCTTCTAAAGGTAACGCATATTTGATGCCGATAGATGTAAGGAAGACAGAAATGTTCGTCTGACGTTCCTGAAACACGGAGTCAGATCTGACGTCACGTGACTGGCTGAATCTTATCAATGCAGGAGGATGGACTCGGTGAGTGGCTGTCACGCGTAGATATCTGTTAAGTCGACTTTTGTATTATTGATAATGCAGCGAACGAAGACTTGGAATTCAATCATCTGGGTATCTACAAAGCTCCTTTGCCGTCCCGTGTGCAAAGGCTCAGACATAATTCCTCCCACAGCGAGATGTAACGCCATCTCATACTTTGAAGGGAAAAAAGCAAAACACTCCTGGTTCCAAACGGGTGATAAAGCGCTATTTGGGCACCAAATTCCCCTCGAAATGATGAAGGAGCTGCTGAAGAAAACAACCGCTGTATATACAATCCTCATGAGTTCTAAATCGTGTTAGCCAAGGCTGCCAAGGATTTTCTTCCCGAATAGCATAACGCTCTTCCTCCTATCTCTCTCCTCATTGTCTTCCGGATTCTGATGACTCGATTGCCTTACTGTTCCACTTGTGAAATGGCGGGCGAAAGGTCGGATCGGTATTGGTAGCTGCTGGTTATCACTGCTAGCACTTTGCATTTCAGGCGACAAGCCTGATGAGGAAGCATTGCCTTGTGGCCCAACGCTACTGGTTGTTGAGCTCTGCAGGGAAGAAGCGTACGAGCCCTGGCGCAAGAGCGGGCTGGGATCTTGGCTCGACGCAAAGGAGTGACGTGGGGACGAGGATCGCGCTGTCTGAGTTACAGTACGAGCGAAGAGACCAAAATCAGAAGCCCCATCGGTGGCAGATTCGCGGGACGAATCCCCGTTGTGCAAGACTTGGGAAGAGGAGACAAGATCGCGGAGGCGTTGGATATGTTGCTTACTTGGGCGATGATGTGCAAGCTTGTTGCCAATGATGGCTCCGGTATGTGATAGGAGTGCTTTGATGACGTCCTTTTTCAAGCGGAGCGCGAGGTCGAGATTGGACCAGGTCTTGTTACGGTACTCGAGAACAGGCATTCGGAAGACAAGGTCATGCACATCTTCGATGTTACGTTCGCCTTTGCCTTTATAGCTGAGGCAGAGAACAACACTGTTGATTCGGGCTTGAGCGAGCGTCATGTAGTTGGAAGCGCGGCTCATCATTTGGGAAATGTCATCCGTTGCCTTGTCTCGTTCTTCTTTGCTTGATGCCCTCGAGACTCCGGACTTTCTTGGCTTACCAACGGCGCCTGATATATCAGATAGGCTTGTCATCGATCGCTGAGGCGGTCCAGGCATTCCTCGAAGACTTTCCACCGATGACCTCTTGCTAGGAGCTCGGCTGTGTTGAGGAGTAGTATCTGAGGCGGCCGCATTGCCTTGCTGGAAAAATCGGAAGCGGTGTGGCTCCTTTGCTTGGGTGGATATACCTAAACCATTTGACTGCGCATGGGCAGATTTGGGTCGATCGCTATTAGTTAGAGCTAGTGTGGGGCGCAACCTGGAGCTCATGGTTCCGGGACGCGTTGAACTTTGGGGGTTGTCCCGAGATGCTCGTGGGGTATCAGGGCGCGCATGGAGCATTGACTGAGTTAATTCCGTATCTGAATCGTCGTCTTCTCCCAAAGGAGTCATATGTTTGACCATAAAAGGTGAAAAATTGTGGTCAAACGCGTTGGAGGCGGTCCCAGGAAAAGCATATTCAAAAAGCCTCTTTCCAAGCTCTCGCTCAAGTTGAATCTGCCGTGCGTTAGGGATTTGGCTACAGCAAATTGTAGGACAAGACTCACCTTGAGAGGATGAAGAGACACCTCGAAATTCTCTAGCACTGGAATACCTGCGATTGCCTCAAGCATGTACCATTGCACTGATAGCATTCGCTGATCATGATTTTCGTGAATGCCTTTGTTTATGTCAACATAAGGAGCAACCATTTCGGGATAACTAGTGCTGGGAAGAAGGTTGAGACCGTGGATATACTGTACTTCCATTCCATTGTTATTGGATCCATCGCTGTTGTCAATCCTTTCATAGGCGGCACTGTTAAGCTGGAATTCAGCGAGCGGCTCGTCTTTATCCAGCATCAGATGCCACACAATCTCGGACGCAGATAGGTACCATCTCAAAAGGCCGGTGGACTGGGGCGAGTTCCGATCGTCGCTCTTTCTTTGGGAAGTCGTGATTGCTTTCATGATGAAGAACAATTCGTCCTCACAGCTTGTGAGGTCCTTTTCCAGGTTTACACGATCCTGCCAACCATCCCTGTCAAGATACTTGGCATTGAGCTGGAAATGCAACTTGAGATCCTCTAGTTGCCTAATCCTCTCCTGAAGGCTCGAAGCTAACTTCGGTGCCCCCCTGAGGTCACTGAAGTCGGATGCGAGCATGATTTTCTCCAAGCGTTCGCTTCGTACCTTCTCCAAAGGCTCACTGTACAGTAGCAAATCCAAAACTATGATGTACATAGTGTAGTATTGCTGCGAGTCACAAATTGCTCTCACTTGCGGGAAATTGACCCAAAGGTGATCCATGCGCGATTCTGAACGTTTTGGGTGACGGATATGCTGTCCATCTTCACTAGCAGCAACCTCGTCATTATACTTAAGACGCAAGGTATTGTATTTATTGTACCTCAGACCTGCAGAAGTCTTCTGGATGATTCTTTCGAAGCCAAAAGGATTGAGCTCAAAATCAAACATGACTTCCAGTGTAACCCATGGAGGCCAAGCGGAGTTAGGAGGATTGCCGTATCGGTTGGCAGAATACAAATGTAAGACTTTGAAGAGTTTCTTCTGAGTTGTAACAAAGAATTGGGCACCGTCCATGTCAACCGAAAATCGACGTTGGACCAACCCGCTCACGTCATCGGAGACGCGGGCCTTGTCCATAATAGAAATCACCTTCATTTGCATCCCCTTAGCGGAAATGAGGACGACTGATTTTGCGTTTTTCTCGCTCTGAAGTTGGATTTGGGGTGCAATTAGTCGAATGTGGTAACTATTTTGCGCGGTAAACTCTTCGGCGATGTTGTCGCCCATATCAGCAGTCGCAGGTCGCTGCGAATCTTCAGCTACTTCTGGGTCGTCTGCATTGACAAATCGTTTTGCATCATTCAGTAGTTGGTCTATTCTGTCCTTGATCACTATTTCTTCGTCTTTCTCCTCTCCAGGGGACGATAGATTCGATCGATGCGATGGGCGCTCGCTCGATTGTCTTTGGTTTTGACGAGACTTAGACCTATTCTGCTCACCAACAATGTCCAAGATAAACTTTACAGCGCGGCGCGACATGTAGTATACAAAGCCTCTGCGTTGGCTCACCTGGTGACTGTAGCGAAGGATGATATTTCTCAAGGCGTTGTTCCATTTTAATTGGACATTGTGCGCAATGAATCGGTTATTGAAATCGGTGGTGTAATCCACGCTGGAGGATGTATAAAGCCCTTGAGTATCTCTCGTATCCTCCGAGTCTGCTTCGCTTGTATGGGACAAGTCAGGCACGGAAGCTTCAGCTTTATCGTCTAGAGAAGTCTTTTCAAAGTTCATCGATTCGGTCAGATGCCGTAGTCCTCCTTCAAGAAATTCGCGTTTCTTGTTCAGCTCCTGCGCTTGTCTTATGAGCGTGTCCATCGTGTGATGTAATCCATTCTCCTCATGACCGTCACGCACGTTGCGCAATTCTTGTTCACCGATCATTCTTGCGTGTGCTTCGATCTGCCCTTTGAGGGCAGTTAGTCGATCCTTGACTAGGTCTATCTGGACTCGACGAGGGTCGTTATCTTGGCTCATAACACAATAATGTGTCGGCTCATCACCAAAAGGGCTAGTACGACTTGTATCTCCATGGATAGAGTCCTCATGGTCCGTCTGCCTGAAGTATGTGAAACGCGGCGAGAAAGCAAGCGGCAAAATGCTCGTTTCGGGGTTTGGCTCTGACGGTAATACCCAGTCCAGCTCAACAAAGTCATCCATGTCAATCCAAGAGAAGTCTCGATCAGGTATAGTAAAGCGTGCCATATCGACGTTGGGCGATGCCTGCTGTTGATAAGACGCGAGAGTTTCATCATTTGCCCTTACCAGATCATCCAGATTCGTGCCGCCGATATTAGCTGAGACGGCTCGGACGTCTGCGGAAACGAAATCCAGCTGGGTTTGATTGATGCGCATACCGCTGGTACGCGTTTGTCTTGACTTTCCTTTAGCCTGAATATTGAACTTCTCTCTCCTCTGATGAAGGTCTAACATAAAGCTGTCGAGTCGGAATTTCAGACCAGTCGCAGAAACAAGATCTTCGGAATAGTCTTCAGCTTCCTTATGCTTATAAATATGCGCGATAAACAGTGGCGACAATAGTAAATTGTATTTTATCGTGGCAAGGTGACGACCAAATTTCTTGCTTGACTTTTCCAGTCCCCTCCAGAGCCGACCTTGGCGGACCGGCAATGACATGACACCTGAGAATAGTGACCACCAGTCAAAGAAGTGTGTGAAGAACCGTGGCGTCAAATGCACCGTATTGTAACTATTCGAGGCTGTCTTGTTGGTGTATGTCCAGTCACGATCGACAGGGGAGGCCACAGCAAGCGAAAGGTGGATGTGGTGGCTTCTAAATCCATCGAACGCATCGTAATGCTAGATTTCAACTTAGTCTCAATTACTCATGATAGGGAAAAAACGCACCTTCAGTTCGTCCCCTTTGAGGTGTTTAGGATTCTTCAACACGATATCGTAATGTGGCCTGAAATCAAAGGAGCGCTGACCGCTTTCGAGATCACGTTCAAGAACGAGCCCAGCAAGCCAGCGGACATTGCCTGAGAGTTTCATAATTACCTTCTTAAACAGAGCAGAATTCCGTTGGCTATTATCACTGGAGGCAGAAGCGTCGTCTTGAGACAATTCACGAGCCTGATGTCTTGCTTGATGGCTATAGTCAGGTATGGCAAGGACGTATTCGCCACTCGTAACTGTCATGAGCTTTTTAGGGTCATCCGAGGTATGAATAGCCCACAGCACATCGTTGCGCCAACACATTACAAATCCAGCACCATAGCCGGTGACCACATAAGGATCTCGAGAGCCTTTGAGGCGAAGGTGTACATCGCCGTCCCCTTTCCAGTTAACCATGATTCGAGAATGGAAGCTTAACCGGATTTTGTCCCAGAACCCGACCCTATCGCTCGGATCGACCTCTGGTTTCGTAAAACTTTCAATAATCATCATGACGTCTTGTATGACTGGTTGGTATGATGTTCCCCAAGAAATTGTTGTAGCTTGACTGGTGTTGATATCGATAACAGCGTCCGTGTAAGTCTTCACCGGGGATACAGTCCTCCTGACGTCGAGCGCAAACCCTGGCAGCTCAGTTCCATCCTGGCTGTGTCGTGGAGGAATCACATCCACTTTGACATGGCGTGTAGACTTAAAGTCTCGGAACTCTTCAGCAATGATGAAGTCTGTTTTCAGAGACCAGCTTGGCAGCCGGGCGGACTGTCCAGGTCTGATTGCAGGTATGTGCAGTAAATTGAGCGGGTAATCGCGCAGCATGACCCGAGCTTCACCCATATCCAGCGAAATATTCATCGGGACCAAGAGCGAGTATTTCATATCGTAAGGCATACCTTTGCCGATTGTGTGCAGATATTTCGGATACTCCGCAAGGGGAAAAGAGGGCTTATCGATGATGAGATGGAGATCGCTAATAATCGCAGTCATAAGCCCTGGACGATTGGGGATGCTAAGAATTCGTTCTGACTCTTCAACATCGGGGGGTGGCTCGTCAGCTCCGGCAAACATATGTCGGATGTCCTTGATCGCTTTATTTTGTAATTGTATGACGCTATCAATTCTCTTCTTCCAACTGCGCGCGTTGAATTCCTTCAACTTTTGTTCAGCAGTTTTAATAGAGACTTTGGAAGAGGTGGAGAATGCGCAGACTCCATCCGGATCGTACCGCATTTGCTGAGAATGGACTTTCCGGCCGCGTGAATGGGAACGACCTCTTACTCGTCCATCTGCACTCTTGCTTCGTTTATGATCCTCGCCAAGACGGTCGGGCGCCGAGCTTCGATTTGCGGATGCACTTCTGAACCGGGAAGGGTTTCTCCGAAGCTCGCCTTCTTCCAGTTTCTTTACTTTCATTTTGAATGCACCTTCACGGGCAAGTCTTTGTTTCTGTTCGACAATTCCAACATGATAGATGCAGTTGAGTTTCCATTCGAACGGGTCATCTTCTAGTTCGAAGCTTAGTGCTTTACTCCTCAGGGACACTCGAGGCACGTTCTTGGGGCCTTCGGGTTGTTTATCCAGTATATATTCGTTTGATCTTGTCTTAAATCGATGATGGAGCTGCTCCACGGATTTCAAAGTATTCACAAAATTGTCGAATACCCTGTACATGACAAGCCCATGCGGCACGGCTAGGCGAACGAAGTCGCAAGCTACATCAAGCGACTTTTCTTCGATAAAGCTTGGTCCTTGCTTTCTCTTGCCTTGTCTGAGATCGACGCGCACCGCATTCATACTGATAACTCGAGCCCATACATGCTTCATACGCGGCGCCTCAGCGTGCAAGCGGATTAAATGAGAGCGAAGGAATGGCGCCGACCAACGATGACGTCCAGCAGTGATATCATAAAATTGTAGCAGTAGGGGAGGGTCGGCCGGCATTATGGCTTTGACTTGGATAAGAGACGCTTTCACATCAATGGTTAGAAGCTCAGATGCCGGCCGCGAATTCGGTCCGTGAGTGTGGCCTTCAGAGTTGTTCCTTGTTCGCGAAACTGCACTTTGTGAAGTGCCACCTTTCTGGGTCGGCATCAAGCCAAGGAAAGCATCGCTGACGACCATGGCAGCAACGCCGATAGAATAATAACGATAGAGCGAGAATTGAAGATAAACAGCATGCAGCGAAGAATTTATGTGGAACATCGAGCCTTGGAGGTCACTGGAGGTACTCAACGCGACTTCAAATCGAGGAAGTGAAAGAAACGTTTGAGGATCCCAGGCATCTGTGGATTCAACCACGAACCCTTCGAGGCCCCGAACGTGGACGGCTAGTCGGCGACCGTCCGTGGGACGTTGAGCATGTTTTTTGGAAGGTGACGACTTGTGCGGCGATATAAGAGGACCCTCTGCTGCTAGGGAGGCGTTAGTCCCTCTCCGGCGGGAAGAGGATGGCCGTCTGGTAAGACCCGTTCTCTCAGCAACATAGTTGGCAGTCCATGATTCCAGCTGGATTGCAACTCCACGAGACACCTGGACTAGCCCTGGGTCGACTCCTGCAATCTCCAATCCAAAGTCCGAGCCTTCAAATTCTAGCTCGACAAGCCAAGCGGGGATTCGGCGGAGAAAGCTTGGGGGCGGAGAGTCAAAGGGAACATCGAGCTTTTCTGGTCGAATCCGACTCCTAAGATGCTTTAGGATATTTTGGATGCCCGACGTAACCTCCTTTCTCACTAGGCGAACAGAGAATTTTTTTAGACTACCGCTGAGAGCAACTGCAACTTCCTCTGTGGCATTGAGCTGAGTCTTGAGATCCAGTGCCTCTGTAGTTAGGAGGTCGTGACAATCTCCGTGAGCGTTCTGGTAATAGAGCCGATGTGAGGAGATGCGAAATATGGACGTAAGGGCATAGTGCATGTCGGTAGCCGAAGAATGTGACGATTCAATATCCAACGATATAGACGAGATCGAAGAAATAAGGAGGTCATAATCATCGCTTCCTCTAAGGACAGGATCAGAGACAGGCAGTACAAATCTGACGACCGGTTCCTGTATTGACAGCTTGATATTGGCTTTCGGCAAGAGTCTTGATATCAAGCGATGGTTGCTATTTCCGTTGCTTGTCGAAGAAGGTTTGCTTGTCTTGGGAATCGCAAGGATTTGGGACAAGTGTCGAGGCTCTAAATCGATAGAGGGAGAAGTCACAACGAGGTTGGCAAATAGGACGTTTGCGTTTCTCTCAGCGGCATCGCTTGGCATGGCAACGCTGATGGTCTTGGACGGTAAAGTCGTTCTCATCGTTGTTGTCGCCATTGGAACGTAAAGCAATCTTGTCCCATCCCCAGTGCCACGGTCAAGAGTAACGGAGACTGAGACAGCTGCCAAGAGGGCTTGGTGTGCCACATCATGTTTCGAGAAGTACATTCGGTGAGCAGGCGTCCTTTGATCAAGACGGTGAAGATCGATGCCAATCTCATGAGCAACAACATTCGCAGAGAGAGGTTGTCCGGTCTTTGGTTGAGGGTTGATCTCTTTGGAAACGCGAATAAAACTCAAGCCCATTTGTATTTCCTGCACGCCTCTGAGCAGCGAACTGATAAATTCCCTGGAGTCCGCCACTGTCTGAACGATACTCTCTTCTCGGCTACCAGGTTTGCCTAGTTCATCCACGACAGCTTCAAATGAAATCTCGTCCATGTCTTTCTCAGCCTCGACCCCTCCTGTTTGTGACAATTCTTTCGACCGATCCAAAAATTTACTTATGTCATCAACTGGTATGTGAAGTCTGCCTAGCTTGACTGAAATTGAAGTATCGCGCAAACCTGGCCGCTCCTTGTAAAGAAGGCCATGGACGTTTATGCTCATGGTATCCAGGACCTCGAGGGTTTCTTTACCGTGCAATGCTAGCATTACGCTCCTTGAAGTCAAGATCCACTCGGCAGGAGTTTGTTCGCCGGATGGGTCTTTTTTGTGCCGGAATAGTTTTCCGCGATCAACCATTTTCCGCCTCGTATCGACCGCAAGGGACATGGACCCGACTTGAATGTGGCCAACATCGACAACCTTGATGGTGGTGTTAACCGCGACCACATCCACAAGGCGAAGCCATTGTATCCTGTTGTGGATACGTTTGATCTTCTCTTTCACATTGGTCAACCGCTTCCATAACTGAGCTCGAGGTCTCTGGGCATATTGCGAGGGGCGTACGGGCTTATCGGACGTTGAAGACGCTCTCTCCGTAGTTTTCTCCGCAGAGCCGTTCTGAATATTATGGCCAGCCTCTTGCGTTGTTGACTTCGAGCTATGTCCAAATGATTGAGGATCAAAGGTGACTTTGAGCTCCGTGAGCCGTAGGCTTATCCATGTTGGCTGAGCAAACGTAGGTGTGTGAAGGGATAGGCCTAGTCCCCTCAATTCAAGATGTAGACCCTCCCTGGGAGTGTACGCTATGCGCCGCAGAGATAAGTACCCAATCCGTTGGATGGAGACACCCGTCGCGATGCGAATGATAGCGAAAAGTACGAAGCTGGAGAGGTAGAAGAGTAGGAGAACTCCAGCTATCGAAGTCGCATTCAGCAGAGCCATTGTTGAAAGCTGCAGCTGCGGCCGTGTCTGCAGCGCTTTACCACCCTCGCCGAACTGACGATCGATGAGAAGACCTCAGATCTCATCTCAGGCGATTTTGTAGTTCCGGCTATACCAGCACTATGCTTGATTTCTCAGATCTAGGATGTTTCTTGGGATTTGCCATCATCCCCCATGCGCAAGTGGACGATATCGTGCTGGATGATGACTGGAGGGTCGCAGGACGTCGCGCTGGACAACTAAGCGCAAGGGGAGATGCAATAGGTCCCGTCTCCGACGAAAAGATGTAATGAAATCTGTTAGTCAAGCTCAATCTTGCGAGCTGGAATTTTGGATGCGGCGGGAGCATGGGTCCGAATATGCATGCTATCTCGGCAGCGTGCCGGTCGCGCCGGATAACCGCACAAAGCGAGGAGCTCCCTCAGCATGCCGTCATGACTACCCAAAAGTCTACGTTGATGCACTATTATTTGTCTGCAGAAATGGGACGGGTATACTCTAGGTCTATCAAACTTCATGGACTTCGCTGGTTTAGTTGATATGTTCAGACTGACAGTCACCGAGTAAATGTTCGAAACGAAGATGAACTTCAGCGGGAAACATATCATGGGCTTCGCTTTAGGACATCGATAATTTCCTGTTTACGCTGCGGTATGCCTAAGACCGAATTTTTTGCCTTCAAAGACGCCATGGGTATCCTTCCAATGCCTCCTTAGAATAAGCGCCGTGTAACGCCATCCTCCTTTGACCACTTCATATGCGGGTAATGCCAAAGCATCACGATGAGGCAGCTTCCTGGCCGAGCATATTTCTGACTCTTTCGACCCGCTTGACAGCTATCTCAAGCCTTTCTAGGCGTCTCCTCTTCTCCACATCTCTTTTCTCTAGTTGCTCAACCCTTTCTTCCAACTTGGCTCTTGCCTTCCTTTCCGCCGCGACCATCTCGTTTGCCTGACCGAACAACTGCGACGTTAGTTCTTCTAACTCCGTCTGTGTCTGCTTCAGTGTATTTTCAGCATCATGGCGCAGTTTCCGCTCATTGGCGAGTTGCGCCGGTAGGTCCGCATCAGCATTGACCAACGCGCTGGTGGATTGCGATGCCTGTGCCAGATTGCCGGGCGGAAGACCTGGAGTCGGTGGATTTGATGAATTGCCACGGCGTTGTAGAAAACCCGTCAAGGAGGAGAATCGGCCAGAGTTTGGAGCATGGTCGTGCAGTTGCTGCTCAGGAGGGGGTGAGGCAAAGGAGCTTGAAGGGTTACTATTGCGGCTCGATGCATGTAGGCGGCGCATGTGCAATTCATCTTCGAGGTCTGCATTTTTGTCGGCTATGAAGGAGTCTCAGTCACAGTCCTAGTATTTGTAGGCAGGTCAATCATACCTGCGGCGGCGGCTTTGCCGCTGAGGATTTTGACCTGGCTTTCGAGTTCCAGAATCCGTTGTTGTGCCTGTCCTGAGATATGATTTCCACAGTGCGAGCACTTGAATGCTGTCCTGGCAGCGTCGTCGGCGAGATCAACTGACATTCAGTCGCTTTATGCAGGTGGCAGGAGGTCGAGGCGGCAGTCTCGGAATGACTGCTTGAACATTCTCGTAAAGAGAGATCAGGATCAAGGACTCAGAGGTCAAAAGGTTACTACAATGAATGCAGTGGTAGAAGAGGATCAATTAAAGGAAGGAAATAGGCAGCTCAAATAACGATGGGCGATTTACTGAGTTGGCTTGTACTCGACCTCGTATTTCTGATACACAATACGGCCGGCGGAGAATCTTAGTGGCACCTCTATTGCAGGCCACATGGCTTACAAGCTATTGCGCTGTCTTACCTCAACATTGGTGATGGAACAGAGTACAATACGCCGTCTACAGTTATTTTTTCGCACTACATTTGAAACCAGTAAGGTCTAGAGCATGGTCTACAAGTAGGCTAGGCTTAAATATTCAAAGTTGGGAGTAATTTTATTCGGAACATCGGCGACGATCTGCAAACTATCTATGATGGCCTTGCACTACAAAAACTGGGCATTCCAGCTAGTGTGCTTTTCAGAGGAACTCATTCCTATGTCAATGCGGGTGAGGGAGGATGATGGTTCGTGAAACATCCCAGGGCAAAGGCCAACAGACGCCCGAACAGAATGGCTAAAATTGGAAACGCATTTCGAGCATATTCTTCACAGATGAAGGTGAACAGCGAGCATTCATCCATCACTCCTTACGCCTCGGCGCCGACCTGAAAATTTCAAGAGTAAACGATGAAGTTCTCGGTTGGTGGAAGCGACAAAATGCCATTCCACAACGGGGCACGTAGCAAGAATCCAACTGCGATTGTACCTCATGAAGCGACGGCTCGAGTGCCTTGCTGGTTGTTGCGTCGATTGTTACGCTGCTTCGTGGGAATCGTGCTCCAGCCTTCCTCCTCGAGTGCGTTGGCTGTCTCCTCGACTGGAGTCTCCGTAGCGTTCGGCGCGGGCTTCCTCCAGCTATTTCCGCCCTTGTTGGATGGAATATCTCGAACAATCTCCTTTGGCTTGACAACTTTGTCTTCTACCACACCTTCTTGCTGGGGATCATGTTCCTCCAAATCTTCATCAGCAGTCATGCCATTCGGTCCCTCGCTTGCTCTGCGTAAGATCTCGAAATTTTTGCCTGGCTGAGGAGTATCGATTCCATTTTCCTTTTCGCCGTTCGGTTCAGCCGGGTTCTCACGCTTCTCGGTCGCCGCTTTCTCCTTAGCTTCACGAGCGAGTTTCTTCTCCTCGGCCCTTTCAGCCTTTGCTTTTTCCTCGGCTTCTTTTTTGTGGCGCATGACCAGCTGATGTTTCTCTTCTATCTCCTTTTCCTTGCTCGCAGTGTCTACAGGCCTCGCAGCCCCAAATGGACTCGCTTTAGAATCGGTTGTTGAGGGCGCGGGGGATAGCCCGGGTTCGGCCTCGGAAACGGTCCTCTTTTGGAGATTGAGCTTGGGCCGAACAGCAGACGCAGGAGGCACTGCAGGTGAAGGAGGGGTACTAGTCTCCCGAGAAGGTGTGGGCGATTTGGCAGGCACATCTGGTCTCATCTTTGTCCGCCATTGATTATCAAGCTCTGCCGCAGTTGGAGTTCGCTCGATCGGCGCTCGTTCCTGGAATTCCCGTCGAGGCGGCCTTGATCCGTCCTGCGATCTCCCTTCTCCCCATGCAGGGGAATTCTTTCTGAACTGTGGGCCTTCCTTGCTTCTCTGGCGTCCACCCTCCCGGAGACCGGTAGGTCCAGCAGTGGCGGGAGAAAGCGGTCCCTTTCGTTCCCAGTTCCCAAAGTCACGACTCTTTCCATCACCTTCATAACCACGGCGAGATCCTCCTCGCTCACTCCCAGCGTCTGACATAGTATCAAGATTGCGACCGAAATTTGCACGGTCGAGGTTTGAACGATCGAAATTCGGACGATCTGACACTCTTCGAGGCTGCTGATTAGGTAAATCTGGGAGAGGGCCTTTTCTAGACCAGTCACTAAAATCCCGAGACTCTTGTCTTTCTTTGGCTGCTCTAAAGATTAATACCACGCTGCTTTTCCTCCATGATAGGGTGGTAGCACGGAGACTTACGGGGCTCTGCAACGCTCACTCGAACCATGCGACCGCCAAGATTGGAGCCACTGTAAGTAAGCGCCTTCTTGAGGCCCTCAAGTGTAGCAAATTCAACATAGCCAAATCCCTTTGGCTTGTGATCTAGCTTGTCTTCGACGATCCGAACGTTGGTCACCGAGCAATCACCGAAGAAATCAGTAACGTCGGCAGAAGTTGTGTCAAACGCCATATTTCCGAGATGAGCGGTGTATGGCGGTTGGGTAGGGAGCGGAAGGTCGCTGCGAGGTGTAAAATTCCGGTCTTGTAAAACATCAGCTGGCATTCCACGAAACCATTACACCTCATGTTTCCTACCTTGATAACCATTGCCCATACCTGAGGTTGAACTGAAACCGCGGGTATCATTATGGTAGGAGGTTCGGCTTTCGGGAGCTGATTGCAACATCAGTATTTCTTGTAGTTGCGCTGGAATTGCATCAAAGGAGAAAAGTAAATTACCTGGAATGGGCATGTCCTCCATCTCATCGGCCCATGATCCATAGTCTAGCCTCCGTCAGAAATGATACTGCTTGCTGTGTTCTTCTCGAATTACGCACTCTCATCTTGCAAGAAAGTCCCAAGGGACATCTTCTGATTTTTCGATTTCGGAGCTGAGAACATTGATCAGCCATCACTGTCTGCCAGATACAAAGTGGCCATCGCCTGCAAGGAAAATTGGATTGGTTGTAAGAGACTAACCCATGATGGCGGTACGAGGTCAGGCAAACGCGCACCGAAGGATGTGCGCTTTTGCCGCTATTGCGCTTCGCAGGTTGCGAGAGGTTGCTCGACGTAAGATCAAGAGCGTTCGTTGGGGTGTGATCTGATCTCTTCAGATGATGAATTGATGTCGCTGCTCTCAGAGGGGAGAGGCAGGACAAGTGGTGGAAGTCGAAAAATGGTAGGGCCAGTGGGCGGGAAGACGGGGAAAATCTTAAGCGCACCGAATTAGATTTATGACGCTAGCAAAGTCAGACGAAGCGAGGCATTTCCAGGTCGAAAAAAGAAACACTCGGTCCCTAAAACACGCAATACCCACAAATCTCAGCAAGGAACTCGGTCTCAATTTTCGCACCATCTTGGGTATCTCAATTACTCTATGTCCCTTCCACCCAAGAGACCGAGAACTGTTCATCAGGTATTCTACGAACCTTTTCGACCGGCATTGCTGGTTGGGTCAGTCACAGGTACTTCTCCCTATAAGCGCAGTGGCCAGAATCAACAGATATTCTATTCCCGTTCATTTATAGTAACTTGTCTGCCAAACCCATAATGCCATTTTCCTCTTTATTGATACACCAGATTGTGTTTTAGCAGCGCCTGCTCACGCACTCCCTTAGGGGCCGTTGGACTCTTCTCTGGAGGGACAGTAGGCGTCTTACGAGGCTATCCGCCAGTTTTAACCTCTATCGCTGCCGGGGCGCAATGCTTCAGTCTTGGATTCACGTTCTGGTGTAGGCTACAAGCTTCTGCCAATGGATATCTGTAAAAGGCTAATCTAGGGTTCAGATTCTCGAGACGCTCTCATCAAGGCTTCCGGTGAAGATGAACCATCTCCACCGCAAAAGCTAAAGTACAGTGCTACAGCGGGATTATGTACCGGCGTCCTCAATGGATCACTGAGAGGCCGTGCCAACGTCATCCCAGGAGCTATTGTGATGACTGGCTTTGGACTTATTGGTCAGGCAGCAGTCAACTATACGACTAGAAAACGCGAAGCAACTAAGGATGTTCCCAAGGAGCCTTTCCTTCAGCGCGTGATGGAGTCGAAGTGGATGCCTATGAAATCAATCTCAGACGAGGATTACATTGCGATGCTGGAAGAACGTGCCCTGCGTCTCGACGCTGAAATTGCAATTCTCGACGAGAAAATCGAAGATTTAAGATCACAAGGTTCATGAGTCTCAGTATTTCTGCGGCCGACCATTTCAAGAATGGTGACTCGACCATTCGCTATGTGGTTTACTGATAATGCTACGGTATGCGCTGCGCGTCACCCATTTATGGCTCTTCACGACTGGCGTGACTGACGAATTCAGCTGCCTTCTTCTTCACAGCCTCCACTGACCTCTCGTCGCCATTTTGCTCTTCAAAGGCTAGCCATCTCTTAAAGAAGAATTTGGCCTGCTTGTTCTTCACCTTTCCCTCGAATATCCTTTCGAACAGCCTCGTCACCTGTTGCTTGTCCCCTAACCTAATCTCCTGGTCCAGAAGCACGTTCCAGAGGTCTACACGCTTGGGAAATGAACTGAGCAGACCCTCGAAGATTGTTCGGCCACGTTCAGGAAGCCCATTGGGTGAGCGGAATTCGAGCTGCGCAAACTGGCGAGTAAGGTCAAGGTGCGTGCGCTCGGGGAGGGCTTGCATAGCGCGAGGAAGTAATTGACGGGCCTTTTCTGGCGACGCAGAGCTGTCAAAGAGGAATGCGGCATAGTTGGTCCACACTTGAGGCTTTTGGGAGAATTTCTTCAACATGCTTTGGAAAAGAACATCGGCTTTCTGGAAGAAGGTCATTTTTATGAACAGTTAGGAAGCTTTGGATGAAACGTACCTCGTACCTGCCTGACTGAATGTATATGCTAACCAGCTGGTCGTGGATCTCTCGTGGGTCATGATGCTCACAGGCTCGCATAAAAACGTTCTCTATGCTCTCCTCATCTCCATGATCATTCTCAAGCTTGAGAAGATTATCCCATATTCTCAACTTGTCGGCCTCTCGCCTAATATCAATTTTGTCCAGTGCCCTCTGGCAGACCTGTCTGGCCAGTTCAATCTCCCCCAGTTCTATCTGAAAAGCTATGTATCGCGACCATAGAGGTACAGATCCAGGTTCTCGCAGCAACATGCGCTCAAAGTCATCGGCAGATCGTGGATCCTTATTGTTCAGACTATCGATCATGTCAGTTTGCAAATCATCGATTCGATGGCGCCTTTTTTCCCTAATGAGTATGCCCTCAGCTTCTGAGTCACTAGGACTACCTTTCGTGTTCTTTCTTGAGGGCCCTGTCCAGTCGAAGGCCCCGGTGATTAAGCCTTTGGCCAGCGGTAATCCAGCATTTGCGGTTACCTTCGAACCTGGATCGGGGTTGCCATTCTCTGACAGCTCATCAATGAGCTCGTCGGCCTGCAAGGATGATTCAGAGATATCTGCAATTGCGCTATTGTCGTCATCTTCAGAGGGGAAAAGATCAGACCCAGCTGAATCGTCAGTCTGCGACTCTCCTTCAGCAATAGTGGCGTTTCCATTTCCCAGACGGTCAGCTGAACCTGCATCAGACCGAGACTTGCTGAACGAGGGGTCGCTGAAATATGAAGCCTTGAGGCCAAAATTTATACGGTGTCTCTCAGGCTCTATCCTAAGAATTTTGGCTTTGACAACATCGCCTTCGTCGTACAGTCTCTGAACATCTTGTACGCCTTGCTCGGCGATTTCACTTCGATGACATAGACCCCGAACATTGGCGGAACCATCGACGACGATGAACACTCCAAAATCCTCAACCTTCGCGACTTTGCCGGAGACAACTTGTCCAACGGCTAGGTCAGCAAGTGTGAGTGGAGGCTTATAGTCAGGTTTTAGTACCGATTCTTTCAAACTGATTTGGACTCGCTTGGAAGGCAAATCCAGAGCGACGACTCGGCCTTGAACCAGCTGATCCCGTTGGTAATGATTTTTCCAATCCTTGAGGTATGCATCTGAAAGATTCGTCACCCTTGCAAAAGCACTTATGCCATGCCCCAAAGTGACAAATATGCCATTGTCTGCAATGTTGCTAATAAAACCACGGTATACGGTGTTGAGTTTCACTTGTTCATAAGACATCACCTCAGGGTCTTTTACCGGTAGTGACGAGCTCATGACCCTGGAAGGCCTCATTGATAAAGAAACCTTCTTGTTTGGAACGTCAAGATCCACGACACAAACTCGAACAACGTCGTTTTTCTGTAGAATTGCCAAATTTGCCTTTGCAAAGTCGTCTGCTCCATCAATAAGATCGATCGCACCAACAAGCTTTTCGCTTAATTGCACGAGCGCTTGCCGCTCGCTTACTTTAGTTACTCGGCCGGGAAGAATCATTCCTTTGGAGAGGTCCCTGTAGCCATCAAGGACTGAGGGCTCGTCTGCTTTTGCCGAGAGATCAAGATGACCTTTGTCCAAATCGACAGCCGTGACATGAACCCGTAAAGCAGAACCTATTGGGAAATTTGCAGGAATATCTTTGAGAAGGGATATGTCCTCTGCCATATCAATGATCTTGATTCGGCCCCGAATGTTCGGCGTAATGTTCAACCAAACACAATCCTTAGCGATCTTGTTCACAAATCCAATCCATGTGGAACCAATGCGAACCTTTTCTAGTGTCAAGATTTCCAAGTCAGCCTTTGCCAAACAACTTGGTTTTGCAGAGGCTTCGAAAACCGAAGCTCTGTTCGACCGGTGGGTGATAGGTAGGAAACGATGATGTCGAGTATCATGCAATCCCAATACACGGACAGGGAGTATCTGCCTGACTTGAAAACTCCGCAACGGCTTCTTCTTGTCCTTGATGCTTTTCCAATTGTCAAAAATTTCAGAGACGTCAATGCGCCCTTGTATGTCCTTTGCAAAAATTATGTTGATCTGGGTCTCCTTAATAGAGACTATTTGAGCCTTCGTTCGATACCCAGTCACGAAGTCATCAACTGAGCTCGACATTCCGTCGACAGGGTTGATCAATTGACTGCCGCCGTTTTTCAAGGCCGCTTTATGACCTTGATCGGAATCAGAAACTTTCGTTGACCTGCTTGTCAGCCAAAACCTTGCATCCGCTCCCATGCCCTGAATGCGATAAATTTTGGAGGAGATTGTTTCCAGCTGCGACATGCCGTAATCTGGTAGACTCTCGACTTCGTGTGGAAGTTGACTTCGCGGCAGCAACCCTGTTAAACCAGCGGCAAAGGAAACAAAAACACCCGCCTCAGTGATGTTCGTAATGAATCCCTTAACCTCCTTTCCCTCCCGTAGATTCTCGAATTTAGATGGCAGTTGACCGCCTCGCGCAGCCGCTTTTAGACTCGCACGATTGCACAACTTGACGATATTTCGTCTTGGAACGACATCCATCACCAGGACATCTTGCAGCTTTTGACCAACGCGAATCTTATTCAACGCTGATTCGCGCTTCCGTCGTGACCCGTCGCTAACAAAATCCAGTTCAAGACGTGCAATGATGTCGGTGCTGTCAAGGCGGATCAGCAAGTCGTCCTCACTCTTCTCGAAAACTTTTCCAGAAACTAAGTCGCCAGCTGTAAGACTTTGAAAGGCTTTTTTCCGTGACTCGTTTGATAAGTCGGGGTCCTTACAAGTTAAAATGAGACGTTTCATCTCCGGGTCTACCTCGAGAGCAGTCACTGTTACGACTTGTCCTTCCCGGAAATGCTGAGTAGCATCTTTGATGTAAGCCTCGCTCATCTCTGAGACAGGTAGATAACCTCTCGTGTCTCCGAGAAATTGAACTATGGCACCTTGTTGCTCGACCTTCACCAAGGTACCAGGAGATGTAGCGCCAGTCTCAACGCTGGAGAAGCCATGCCACATCTTGCCTTCAGAGTTCACAAGGCTTTTTTTCATCGTAAGACGGATCTGACGCTTGGTGGTATCGACGGAGAGAACCCTCGTGGAAACACTGAGACCCACTCGAAACTTTTTCTCAGGATATAGCAAAGGCGCATCTGACAAGTGGATTCGTGTAACAAGGCCGAATACACCATCAGCAAGCGTAATGAGGAGACCTGTGACTTCAGCATCCCGTGTGATGACTTTTTCAATGGTGCCTTTGACCTTTTGACCGACCTGCACATCCTCAATCCGAAGAAATGGTTGATGAATGACACTGTCCTGGAAAGAAACGGTGTATAGATCGTCAACTGCATTGTACCCAAGGACTCGGCCTTGATGGAGCGATCCAAGTTTGTAGGATCCGCTTGTCTGAGAAATCGAATCAACCATACCGTCGGTGAGTCTTGAGAGATGAATAAAGGCAGTGACTTTGGTGCTGTCTCTCCTAGCATACACACCAAGGCCTGACTCGACTCGCGTAATGAGGAAATCAGAATGCACGTCTGATAAATGTAGGCTTTCCTCACCATTGGCCGCGGCAGTGAAATTAGGGTTATGCCAATTGATAATATGAGGCAGCAACGAGAAACCGAGCGTCTTTCTCTCCGACAACGGGAGGGTGAAAAGCAAGCGCCCTTTGATCTTCATGCCCGCCTTTTTGCCACACTCTGCCCCATTGCTCAAGTCCCTAATCCCAGAGTGTACAACATCGGAAGTTACATCAACCAAACCCATGACGTGTCCAGCAAGGCCGCCGTCACTTACATCTGATAACAGTATCTCCACCGCAGTACCCGGAAGTAGAGCATCAATAGTGGGCGCTATTGCTAAGAAATGCCGCTCGAATTGGCCAATCCTCTCACAATTAGCCGAGAGTTTCACAGTCCGTCCATTGGAGCTTGGGCCTGTGACTAGGCAGAGCAAGACCATTCCAACTTTGAGAGTTGTATTTCGCAAGTTCTTACCAAGTTCTGACATTGGCAAAAAACCCTTCATTCGAGTGTCTTCCATGCCTAAGTCCATAACAACTCCATGATCCTCAATGCTAACTATTGACGCTTGTACAGTATTGTGTAGCACCAGGCTGGACGTGTCCATGCCAGAGTTGCAAAGTTTTGGTTCTAGGGAAAGTTCTATTCGTTTCCTCGAATGTTGAGATTTTCCACCTGAACTGCCTTCAATGGATGTGGCGTAGGAGCGGAGATATTGACCTTTACAGACGTATTGCTGGATGTCAATGTCTCTATCCTGCGACAGACGGCCGTCGTCTTCGATGTGGCCGTCGATTTCCTGCAGCATCGACTCGACTTTCTCTGTTACTTGTTTGGATACCGCAGTCAGAGGTACATAACCCAGCAAGCCATTAGGCAGAGCCAACACAACTTCCCCAGCTGTGATGTCGACGACCTGCCCAAGCAAAATTGACCCTTGACTTATGTTTTTGAATTTGAGGCTCTCTATCTTTGTAATCTTTCTGGCTTCCTCTTCTCGCGGTCGCAATTTGCTTGAACTCCGTCTACTTTTCATTCCTTTGATATCCTCGGCCACACGCGAACCCATATCGTCGCCAGGGTGATCATCGAGGTCCGAGAAAGGTTCCGAGCCCTGATCATTAGACTTAAACAAAACGTCTCGACTGGCTTGTGCCTCGATATGTTTTCTTTCAACTGGAGTTAGTAGAGAAGCTCCGCCTCGAGGAAACGGCTCAGCTTCTACAGGGCGAGGCGGTAAAACAGGTCTTTTCGAGTCTCGTGATTTGGGCACGGCCTTTGCCTTCGCACTTGTGTCCTGGCGTCCCCCGTCACTTGCATCCTTGTGGTCAATCTTCCTTCGCTTCGGTTTAGTGCTGGCAGCTTCCGGCGCGAACTTTCGCTTCGGAGAAGCCATTTTGGATATTGATTTGTAAAAAATAACTCTTGTTCAAATCATAGCATTGGGTTCGTGTCGTAGAGAGCGGTGGCTGCCGGCGTCTGGGCCGTCCATTACCACCTCAATTTCAGCGACAGTGTGCGGCCGGAGCTCTGAAATTTTGCCATACTGCCACGGACTGAGGCTTCACCGCCCAAAATCAGCTAAGCTTCAAACGGCTAGATGTTTTGGTGGTGAAAATGACGTTGGAGATCTTGGCGCGACGGTTCCGCGTGCGCGCGGCGCGACAAAGACCGTGAGTCGATTGGACGTTCAGGACGCAGCCTATGTACATTTTGCACGATCCTACACGATCAGCTTGAACACATCGATAAGACGCCCGGCGAGCCAAGCCAGCCTCCATTTTGCCCAATACATCATTTCTGCGATTGCCACTCATCTATTCAAACCTATGAAAGTGCTCGCAGCAATTAGGTGATTGTTTGGCCTCGATTCTTATCCTTCCCTCCAGCATGAATATCGACGAGACCTTGCCGTCGCCATCTGACAACAACAATATGAGGAGCTCCTCACGGCTTAAAAAGCCTCCGTCAGTCACTCCTCGCCGCTTCAAACGATTCTTCAATCCACCGCGGTCCTTTGAAAACCCAACTGCAGTAAAGACATCGAGGAAAGCCTTACGAGATATCACAAGGCCTGCACTCAATCGGAAAGCCAACGATCGCGCACCAGTTATCTTTGAGGACGTTGCTTCTAGTCAAGAGAATCAAGAGAATCAATACCACCATTCCGGCAGGAAAAGGAAGCTTTCCACGTCATCTGTTGACCTACCCCAGCAATCGTCTCCCCTTCGAAGAGTCACTTTCTGCCCTTCTAGCAGTCAGGACGACGAATCAACGCTCGCTTACAATCGTCAAATAGAACTACCATCTAACGATGTCGAAACCGATGGATTGCCATCTGCATCGAGGCCTGCCAGGAGGAAAATTAAAACATTCAAGACATTTGGAACATCGGCGGGGCTACTTGCTTCCAGAGTCCATAATGGACCGGTGCGGCAGCGCGTGGACATTTGGACTAGATACGAAACAGAGACAGCGTCTTTCTATAGCGCACCGAAGGACGCTCACCTTTGTTACGATAACACCACTACTCATTGGACCATGCCGTTCAGTACCACCAGTTGCAATAGTGAGTCCTTGGTGCTACTCCCATGACTTTTTTACTGACTAAAATCCAGCTAATTCCCTTGTTGCGCTTGGAAATGAAGATGGAGGGATTCAGCTCTTCGATTCGGCCAAAGAAGACAAGATGGGGTTCTCAAAACCATTTCTATCATTCAGTGCGCATGACAATGCAGTTCTAGACCTGGAATTTTCAAGCGACGACGGTTTGCTTGCAACAGCATCTGGAGATCAGACAAGTCTTGTCATTGACATGCAAACACAACGAACTGTTGCTTGCCTCACCGGCCATGCCGCATCATTGAAACAGGTCAAATTCCTGCCTGGCTCGGGCAATCAGGTTCTTGCAACGTCTGGTCGAGACGGCAGCATTAATGTATGGGATCTCCGCTGTCATGAGCCTGGACAAAAGCCTCATATAACGAACCGTCATCTCACCCATCAGCTTGAACAGAACCGTGATGTCCCTTTTCGTTTCCAGTCAATGGTCAACAAGATCCGTCACGCACACTCCCCATATCAGCGTTCTAGGGATGTTGACGCCCGTCCGACGAGCAAAAAGTCTTATCACTCGCGTGAAGAGATCTCCGTAACTTCCTTGTGCTTCCTGCCCTCTCGCCCTCACCTCTTCGTATCCGCTTCCGAATGTGACGCCAGCATCAAGCTCTGGGACCTCCGCGCCAGCTACCAGTCTCGCGTCCGACAAAAACCCCTTCCCATATCGACTACTCGCCCTCCACCTCACCACAGCACCCTTCGCCCTTACGGTATAACCTCGGTTTCCCTCTCATCGTCTGGCTCCGTCCTCTACGCCACCTGCCGTGACCACAATATCTATGCATACTCAACTTCCCACCTCATCCTTGGCTCCGCCCCCGAACTCTCCACATTCAATGCCACCTCAGCCCCACCGCCGCGCCGCTTCGGGGGCCCTGACGCAGACTCCTTCGGTCCCCTCTACGCTCTCCGCCACCCCAACCTCAAAATTTCAACCTTCTACATCAAACTCGCCCTCCGCGGCCCTTCTCTTTCCCACTCGGGCTCCGAACTCCTCGCCGCCGGCAGCAGCGACAACTGCGCCGTCGTCTTCCCCACGGACGAGCGGTACATCCGCGACCCTCTACTACGGCGCGCGGCCGTCGAGCGCGGCGAACAGATCGGCATCCCGATCTACATGCACGGCACGCCGCTGGTCGGCGGGCACTCGAAGGAAGTCACGGCGCTGACGTGGAGTACGGAGGGCAGCCTGGTGAGCGTGAGCGACGACTTCCACGCGCGGTGTTGGAGGGAGGGGCCCGAGGAGGCGAAGGATCTGAGGGTCGGTGGAGAGGAAGCGGGGAGGAGGTGGATGTGCGGGTGGGCGGAGGTGGATGGGGATGGGGATTTCGACGAGGAGTAGGATTGGCGCGGCATCGCTGACTTCCGTACATGCATTGGAGCAATAGGTATGAAGTCCCTGTTCGGCTAGATAGAAACTAGTGTTTGGATGTCTCGCGAGAGATCTTGGATAAAAGGCATACCTCAAGAAAGATAGACAGGATACGATGTGTGCATTGGCCTTTCGAAAACACCAACCATCGACCATCAAAAAATCCAAAATCAACAAGGAACAAAAAACTCTTGAATCCCCATCCATCCATCCATTACCCCTACGATCAATCGAATCGAGCCGCGTAGCCATGCAGCAGCGCGGCGCCTACCTAAGCCAGCAGTGTGCATGCTCGCGCACCTACAGTTCCTCATCCGCCTAACATATCATGTCATATCATAGATTTTATCGTACACACCCAACGCACACGGGGACACATGCAGACACCTGCGTGCTTCGTAGCTAAGGCAAGGTAGCCAGCGATACCCGCAATACTTGGTCAAAGCAGTCAGTCTCTAACCTGACCTGACGTAACGCAAAAAAGTAAAATAAACTCTTTAAAGTTTCCGTAGGCGAGCAATCGCCCCCCTCCCCGACAAACGCCAGTGCTATAAATAAGATCCAATCCCAATCCCAATCCCAATCCCACTTCCAGAACGGGCTAGCAATAGTTTTATTGGAATAGACCAAAACAAACGCCCCAGAAAAAAAAACAAAAACATCCAACCGCCAAACATTCATCCCCTAGTACCTTCTACTTCTCCTTCTCCTTCTCCCCCTGCCCACCCCCAACCCCCGCCCCCGCCCCCTCCCTCAACGCCCCCTCCCTCCTCAACCCCCAATTCTCCCTCTTCACCCCCTCCAGCTCCCTCCCCATCTCCTCGACTTTCCTCCTCAGCTCCTCCACCGCTCCGTTCCCGTTCGCCTTGACGCCCCTTGTCACCCTCGCCAGCTCCCTGTTGAACCGCTCGTACAGCGCCTCGTTCTCCCTCGTGGCCTCCTTGTACAGTTGGTCAAGCTGCCGGACCTTGCGCTCGCTCGCCGCGAGGGCCTTGAGGGAGTCCGATTCGAGGGCGGAGAGTTTGGTCGCGGTGGATAAGGAGAGGGCTGAGAGGGTGTTGGAGAGGGTTGAGAGGCGGGCGGAGAGGGCGGGCGATAGGGAGGAGGCTGCTGCTGCTGCTGCTGTTGTTGTTTGGGAAGAGGTAGATGAGGACATGGGCCGGGTTGGTGATGTACGCGTAGGATCCTGTTTCGGGGGTGGGTCTGGCGGGTCGAGGGTTAGAGAGGAAAGCTCTTCGCCGATCTTTGTTAGTTCTGATTGCAGGGAGGTTGCTTGGGTGGTGAATGACTGCTTTTCGCGAGACAGCCGTTCACGGAGCTTTGAGGTATTTTGAAGTTTGAGCTTCGGCGTCGGTTGGGCGGTCGTTGAGGGTTGACGTTTGGTCGGGCTCGTGGAAACATTGCTACCACTAGTTGAGGGTCGGTCTCGAGCTGTTCCTGTTCGAGGGGTGGGGATGCTGGATTGTGTGTCGAGACGCTTCTTTGGGCTCGTGTTGTCATCGCCGAGGCGGTTGAGGTTACGCTCTGCGAGGTGAGCACGCGGGGTTGCACGGTTTGCCAAACGAGGAGAAGTAATGTTCGGAGTGGGCGATTTAACAGGAGACAAGGATCTAAGTTGAGGTGTTGGAGACTTGATATTCTCTTTGCGTGGCGATGTCCTCGATGGTGAACCCGTGCGAGCTGCACCTGGTCTTGTAGTTGTAGTAGAGATAGGCTTCTCCGCTTTCGTAGGAGATCTTACTGTCGAAGCTGCTGGGACCGGAATGGTTTTAAGATTTGTGGTAGGTTTAGCCTCGACAGCAGCAGGAGGCGCAGCTGCTTCGGGAATAGAATCCTGAAGGCGAGTTGCCAATGGAGGCTGTCTGCTCGGCAGAGGAGTAATATGGGTGTCCCTCATTGTATCTTGAAGTGATTTGAGATCAGACAAAGAGCTTCGTCGCTTCTTCTTCGTTAGCACTTCTTCAGATTTAACGGGACTTTCACCAATGGATTGAAGCATCTGAACAGTACTATGCGCGCTTCCAGGCCGGGAACCGTTAGCATGCTCGTCAAAAGTCAAGGTACCAAGCCCAGACTTGTCACGGGATATAGGGCGGAGGAAAGCAGGAACTCTGGAGTCAGACTCTGTAGACTTCGAGCGCGCCAAGGCTGCTTTTGACAAACTCGATGACTGGAAGATAGACTCGGTAGAGCCTTTGGTCTTGCTCAGACTGCGTATGAGGGACGAGACCTTACTTTCGGATTCGTCTTTGCTGTTGTGGCGGCCGAGGCCAAAGCCAAATCTTCTGCGGAAAGACGATGTTTGCGAGTTGACCGACCCATTTTTGGATTTTTGTGAGAGCCCACCAGACCCATCCGCATCGTGCCCAATGTATCGCTCGTCAGGCCATCCAACAGGTGTGCTATCATCAAAAAGTCGCTCGTAGTCTTCCACGAGTCGATCAAGCAATGAAATGTATTGTAGCGCGTTGGGAGATTCAGTCAGAAGTTCTGCAAAAGTTGCAGTTAAAGCTCCGCGATCGCCATCATTTCCCGATGCATCAAGTAGGTCTGTCAATAGCCTGATCATAGCGGTAAAGCCACGCTTATTCTGAGGTGCCATTATCGTTAGAAACTCTTTGAAAAACTTCTCAAATTCACCCGGGGTTTGACGCTCAAATTTAGCATGGAGCGTTTGTAATTTATTTGAGGATAGAATCGCGCCTAGCTTCTCCTTCCATGCGTGCGTTAAAAACTTTTCGAATGCCGCGACCAGAACGTCAACTGAAACTTCGGCCGCCGCTTGTATCCGTGA
This sequence comes from Pyrenula aspistea, assembly GCA_021030945.1. Lineage (NCBI taxonomy): Eukaryota > Fungi > Ascomycota > Eurotiomycetes > Pyrenulales > Pyrenulaceae > Pyrenula > Pyrenula aspistea. The sequence continues at coordinate 59,129 of JAGFML010000023.1, forward strand.
GGCGTCCTCCAACAGAACGTTGTAGAGATCATTCACAGCAACCTGATCAGCCTGGGCTCGTCCTCGTAAGCTTCGCCCAACAATGTTGCCTCTCCTAGAACGCAGAGCCAAGATGTATGAAGTCAAAGTTTGCTCGAGCTGAATTATGGGATCGACAGTAGCCGCCTCCCCTTCCCTCAAGTCGACTGGTATGATTTGATAAGACTCTTCTCGTTGGAGCGATGAAGGCTTCGAGATTTGTGTTGGTGGTGGTATGCTTGGTATATCTTTAAGCGCAGTAGTGTAGTCCAGCTTGCCGTTGCTCGGAGCCTGACTCTGGGAGCCATTCCACCAACTTGACAATAGCTTGGTTGGGGACGGGGGGCGGAATCCTCGAGATGTCTTTCCTTGAGAAGTGAATCGAATGTCCAGAGACTGGTGCACACCTTCGTTCATTTCAATGGTCGCCTCAACAAGGCATGGATTTTGAAATGAATATAGTGTTCTCAGGTGACCAGAAAGCCTTTTGGTGACCAAATCTTTCAAGTCCTCGAGAGACACTACGTCAGTGGATTTTCCGCACAAGTGGCGTATTTCTACTCGGTACCGGCCACCGGTCGTTACGACGGCTGAGACAAGAATCTGTGACGACTTCGATTCAGCCGGGTCCGCCGGTGGGAATCCTCGTCCATCAAGGAAGAGAGATACCGACGGCAGGTCTCGGCGAGAGCATGAAAAAGAACCATCTTCACAGACTGCAGCCATTAAGTTGAGCGAAGAGGAGCTTGGAGAGGCTAACAACGTCCATCTACCACTTTCTCGTTCCACTTCGGAAAAGCGATGCTCCACTCGTGCTTTTATAGATTCTTCTAGAAACCGAGATGCTTTGCCTTGGTCTGAGCCAATAAGTCTGAACGAACGGAGGATTTGCTTGGAAGAGGAGGAACCTTGGGTGAGAGACTGAGGCTCAGAGTAAGCAAGGTAGATTCTTTCCCCACAGGCTGATTGGCTCATCTGAACAGACCCGAGTCGTATTGAATCAAGGAAGAGAAGCTTGCTACCATCCGAAATAGGCTCACTGTCCGTACTTGTTCTTGAGCGCTTATCCATCTCCGCCTGAAGACCCCTTGCCGACAACTGGCAGTCAGCCTCTTTCCCTAAGACCAGCAAATGACCGGGGAAGAGCAGAATCATCACTTGTGTATCGTAGCCGTTACTTGGTAGAGTCGTCTGGCCTGGGCCAGTTTGAACGGCATCCAGCACAGTCACTAGTCTTCCTGGACATTTCAAATCTTTCGGCCACCTTACGACAAGCCTCTGAAGCCTCTTGAAGCTGTATTCGTCGTCATTGTCTGCACTGTCAAGAGTACAGATTTCGGTAATCAAGTCACGAGCTTTGAGTAAAGGCCGAAGTGCGACATGAGAAGATGGCAATGTGTTCGTCATTGCGTCAATCAGCAAGCTATATCTTGGAAGCCGCTGGACAGGTTCCATCAGCATAGACCGTAGACGCTGCTCGCCCGTTTGCTGTATCCTCTTCGAGAAGCTGGAGGCCTGATCCTTCATGAAAAGATTCAAAACCTTAGCAAACCCCGATTGAACTTGCATATAATCTCGGTATGGTTGTGCAAACCGGGGGAACCATTCCTTCAGTACTTTTCCAAAGGCCAAGGCACCGATAGGATCTTTCCGCTTCCGACCGTCGATCGTAGTTTCAGCGCTTGATGCAATGTCGTCCATAGCTTCTTGCTCAGTCTCTTCCAAGACCATTCTGATTGCACTCAAGAATCCCATGTTGACTTCCAAAATCTGATCCAAGCATGGCGGAAAGAGTTTTGAAAGTGCTTCCTCCCCAGGGCTACTGCTTGCATTCGATTTTACTTGTGCTTTCGCTCTGAAATCATCCGCGACTGAATGAACTAAGTCGTAGATTTTTGATACGTATCTTTCTTCAGTGTCAACAGCCTCGCACATGGCCAGTCTTAGGGCTTCCTTCTGCTGCCTTGTAAATTGGCGAGACTTTGAAAGGTTTGTTGGCCGTGATGGTGCTTTTCGTAGCTTCGACGTAGGAATGAAGACGGGATCCCCGAATAATTGAACTATTGGCGCAAAACGGCCAAAATTAATGTCCGCAGAACCGTAGCCAGCAAGCCCAGCAGGGTCATTGTTTGATTCGTCATCACGAATTGCAGCTTTCATCGAGTTTTCCGGTAGCAGCACATCCATGTCGAGCCAGGAAATGGCTCTCGAAGGATATGCTCGATTCAATTGTGCAGTGACATCACCAGCATTTTCAACTCTTTCCATCCTGTTCGCTATCTCAGCGGCATGCATCTCGTCGAACATTCTTGGGATCCGGGCCCCTCCACGTAGTCTCTTCGCGCGATTGGTCAAGCATGACTTGACGAGGTCCGGAAGCTCTGCGAAATATTTCAACAATCCAACCGCGAGACCACGGCATATCTCATCCCCCTGTTTCTCCCGAGGTAAATGATTTACCGCGGCGTACAGAGGACTCGTAGGAGAGAGTGTAATGCGGGAAAATGTATAATAGCCGGCAAGAGTGAATATCACGAGTTGTATTCTTGACGAGCTTGTAGCGGCTGAAGTTGTGACAGGACCATGATAGATAAGGACAGTGGAAAGATAGTCGTCATTGGCGAAATATAGAGTGAGCTTATCGGACGAGAGATCCGGCGCATCCTGGATAGTCGTCATGATTCAACTTGAGAGGGTGCTGCTGCAGCCCGCGAAATGCGCTCTCAACACGAGATATTCGATTGAGAAGCCATGAGTTCTTTGGCCTGCAAGAGACGATCGCTTTTGGTTTGCCGTCGAGCTTTGGACAACAACAACGGCGCCAATTAAGATGCAGCACTAAGAATCGAAAGTCGTCCGACTTGCGGCACTGGATGCGTACATGGCAGCTTGGTTTCACTGCGGCCCTGAAAAGTAAACAATGACCGTGCTCAGCCTTGGCATCCTAGACGCGCTGATGCGCTACGCGCCGAATCCACCCTCCGACGGAAGGTAAGCCGAAACGCTCCCATTCAACGTGATTGCTTCAACGACGGTCACGGCTCTTATGGTCTTGATTAGCTACTTTCATTAGAGCGCAATGGATGTTCAAAGAGACTCGTCGCTCTATACACAGTGCACAAACCATCGCAATCAAGGCAGCCATCTTTATCTTCCACCGGTATCGCTCAGGTGCATGTGTCGAAAATAGCAGAATGAAGTGACTTCTTCCACGAGACAAACTCTTTAACTTTGTTTACACGAAGATTTATCCGAGTTGTCATGATCGCCTTCTGAAAGAAAGACTCCGCCTAGCACCGCTCTGGGCAATTGACACGACCAAGATGCTTATGTAACGATGCAAAGGAACCATTGGGGGACTTTAGATTCCGATATAGCGGTTACAACAGGCATACAGAGTTACTCATTGAACCTTTAGGAAACGCCGCTTCGTTCATGAAAAGTTAAGACTTGCAAAGTCAGGTTGTACTTTGTCCACAGGTCCGAAAATCAAGTCCAATTGATCAATATTTCGCCGTCATGTTGGATTTAGAGAGCTGTTAGAGTGACGATGCTGGACCGGCGTAAGACTTTCTAGCATTTCGAGATCTTCGTTACGCCGCTTATAACCCTTTTTCTCCGCTGCTTGACTCTCCTACCAGATTTCGGGATTGCTTTCCTTGAGCTCTTTATATGCCTTCCACCGCATTACAACACTTTGCTGGTCGACCATGCCTTTCCGGCCGCGTTGACCGGCCACTTGACGTGTCGTACAAGCATAGGACATTGAAGGGTCGGCAAGGGCAGGAGCGATGTGGTCTTGCCCGCAGGGCAGGATGCAAGTTCTCTTTGCAAAAGTATAGTTCGTAATGGAACGGCGCGTTCACCCGGTAAGATTTGTGCGGCCTAATACCCTGCCGGGATCAATAGAATCTCATGCGATACAGTGGGTGGGGCCTGATCTTTCATCCTTGCTGCACGCTTGATCTCGAGCGTGATCACCATTAGCTTTTCAGAGATATAGCCCTCAGACTACTGCTGAAGGACTTTTTACAACCTTTCTCCAAATCTGGCTGAGAGTTAGGCATTCCATTCCAGGGAACCTTCCCTGGCTCTGTCGCATACTCTTGAGGTTATTTTGGATCCTGGGTTGCCACGAATTTCCCGACTTTGCGTCCTTCTCCAGGCATCGTCTGGCAGCTAGTCTTGACCGAAAAATCATTGTCTTTTGCTGCTTCAGTTCAACCGTAGTAAGTATCGGTGTATCCATTGGCCTTGGGGAAACCATCTCCTTGGCTAATGACTTTGCCATTAATGCCAGGAGGTGCGGACATTGTCTCCGGAAAATCATAAGAGGGGTTGACGTAGCTGATATCAATTGGGAGACCAAACTTATCAAGATCAGCTCCCGTCATACTACCATCCGCAGCATTGAACCCAAAATTTCCCCAATCTAGAGCTGGATCCCAGTTCTCGAAATCCATCGCGAGACCAGAATGGTCCCTCAACCACCAGTCCTGTGGCTCCGTCAGTAGACTATCTACGCCGCCGAACATCACGTCAGGAGTTGAGTTCTGTTCAGATCTGACCTCGCCTATCGCCTTCGCGGCTGGGTCAACCCGTCCTGCTTGGTAAGCGTTCCACGCATCCTGCTGAGCCTGTGTCAAACGAGCCGAGGAGCGATATTTGCTCGATAAACGATTCAGCTCTGCAGCAGATTGAGGAGGGAGAGACATGCCACCAGAAGAGCGGCGGGTATTCGGGGTAGAATCAGGTGTTTGAACAAAGGGCTGAAAGCTTCCATTGTGTACTTGTGGTAGAGTGGCAGCCACATGCGCAACTGGTTCATTCAGCTGAGAAGTGGCATTTAAAGAAGCAGGTACAACGCCGTTCGTTGGTGGAGCGGTGGTGGCTAAATTTGTAACGCTGTTGTACGCCGGTTGCGGAGAAGCGTTAGCTTCCCACTTGCCCCATTTTTTCTGCACACGTAGGACTACGGTTTGAGCTTCCTCTGGCAAGTCGACCATCCACTTCTGTGCCAGGTCTGCAATGACTAGGATGGTCCGGCGGGCACCTAGCCAGGTATTACCGATCTCTTCCAAATGTCTTAGGCCATGAAGGATATCCCTTTTCGAATTCTTCTCGTCAACTCCTCCATTGTTTAGGAGATGGATTGTAAGAGACGTGTGAAGGAAGTAGACGGTGATATTGCAGATCGAGTTCAGGGAATAGAGCCTTTTATAGAGCCGGAAGAGTTTTGACACCGCAGCCGCACTTTGTGTAAGGAACTTTCGCGGCGATACATGTGATGGAAGAGGTGACGTAGTACGTGTGTATTTCAAGAAAGGACGGTATAGGTGGATGAAAAGCATATGGAAAAGCATACTTCCTGATGTTAGAAGACTGTGGAGGTTTATGGGGGCGCGACTCACTGCATTACGAGGACTTGAGGCAATTGCCCGTCACTTGAATCGAGTTCTGGAGGCAGCTCCTTTTTCCATGCTTCTAGTCTTGTGTGTATATCACTCAGCCTCTTTAATTCTTGCTGCTTACCCAAGGGCTTTTCTAAACGCGATGGATTATAGAAAGCGGAAAGCAGATCGGAGGAAATCTCGCACAAGCGCGAAATCTGGATTGCGACAGCACGAGTTCTTGCAGGCTGAGTATGTGCAGTCTGCATACCAGAGTCCGTGTACGGAGACCACTTCTCAGATTCTTCGTTTGGAAAGACATCGGGTTTTGGTACCAAAGCGGATGCAGGGGGTAACAAAGGTTGGCGGCCGGTATACATGCTCCAACATCTGTACCCGTTAGGAAACACTTGATGAACGGATGGGGTTAAGTTACTTATCAAACAAGAAAATGCCCCAAAATGTGATACGCCGGGCGTCGATGTCTTCTGGCGCAAGTCTGGAGTTTTCTGCGAGCACAGGGGCATCCACGTTGAGACCAAGATCGACAGCCATACGAAATGACATTCCGCTGTATACCCAGCCTTTGTTCTCCCTACCACACCCAGCTTCCCTCACCGACATCAGCCCAAGCGCTTGAACCGTGCATAGCTTGGCATTGGTATGCTCGTCATTCTCGAACAAAAGGCGCTTAGCTTCCTGGAAAAAGTGATCGCCTGCCGTTGCCGAATTGTCGGGGTCGGCTCGCGCTCCGGGCCAGGACGTGAAATGGCATCCAAGACTAAGCATGACATTGACCAGAAGTGGCGAACAGTACTGCGATGGCTTGCCCATAAGGAAGTCTCGATAGAAAAGATCTTTAGATAAGGTCGTAAAGTAAGCATAATGCCAACAGAAGTACAAGTTGATCAAGTGCACAATGAGATTTTTATCTTGAGTGACATTTGTCCAAGACAGAATGCCATCTGGGGGTCGCTGCTGGGGGATGACGTCTGACACATTTGACGGCGAGGTGCATTCGTGGGTGTTGGACCCTGGAGGCAGCCAAACCAGGTTCGAAGTTCCACCAATGAACCTGACAGAGCCTTCGAGGAGAAGATCCCCCATCTTGCCCGACAATTCGGCTTCAAACTTGGGAATTGCATCAGGAGCTTCTGGATTCGCAGTGATAGGCTGGGGCTCTTGCAAGTCCACTGTCGAGTCATTCTTCTCTCGCGCGATAATGGAATCAGCCAAATCCTCGAGGCTTTCGCAGGTGCGAATCTGATGCACTAGATCCATCACATCATCCTCGTCATAGTTAAGAATGGCCTCAATAAGCGTCTGTAGGGTCGAGTTCTTGGTTTTCAAGCCATCGACATCGCGTTTGTAGACCCCCCTCCGGCGAAGGTCCGAGCCAGGGTCATACTGACACTCGGTTAGATAGACAGAGGCGCAAGCAGCGCATTTTGGAAGGTTTCCATCACATTTTGATTTCCTTTTCCGGCACGCTATGCAGGCTGTTGATACGCAACGTCTCTTTGCTGTGGTGGATCCTTCTTTATCTTTACTCTTCGGTTTATGCTTGACAGAGCCTGAGCTGTGGGACGGCGAGGGAGAGTGCGGGTCTTGAGCTTCCGATTTCATCTCGAAATCCATGCCGGCAAGAGAAGCGTCATGGAGCAGCGGATCCATAGCACGTGCAGAATTACTACCTTGGGCGGCGCTCAGGAATGGTCGCTCAGTCCATTGCGGTGCAGATACAAAAGCAGTAGGAAACGTCGGAATGGCCTCGCGACAAAGCTAGTAGGAAGAGCTTCCGAAAGGTTCTCTAATGGAGCCACTCCACATCGAATCAACCGTCAGAGACAACGGTGTTATCTTCGTTGAAAACTTTGCCCGGGCGGTTGATAGGCACAATGCGCCAAGACAAAGCAGTCGAGAAACAGTCGACAGAGACCAGAACTTTCAAGGCATAGAAGCATGAATTGATCAATCCGCCTGTTTGGGTTGCTAGTTGTGTTAGAAAAGCCGCAGAACATTTGGGACGCGATGAGGTCTAGACTTGCCCCGCGGGTGGTTTATCGCCTTTGGTGGCTGAAGATGGGAAATCTCTGAACCCTCCCAAGCCTATCCGACTGGCGCCAAGGCTGGATGTGCGTCGATGGCTTGTCCCCTCAGTGGGAGGTGATTGGAGCACGCCACCTCGCTGCAGCACTGATATCTATCTATCCGAACAGGTTGTGCGACCCTACGAGAGATCCACCGGCATCATGGCGTTGATAAGCCACGGGAATGGATCCCCGGTCGCAGCGCATTCGCATGTGTTTCTTGGCTTCGTCCTCGGTTGACGCTGCGTAAATGCTGTCCTTAAGGAGAGGGGAAGTCCAAGAGCGTCAACCTCGATTTAGACCACTGGGGGCATCTTGTACCCGTCTTTACGAATTGGATTCCCATCAGCCGGTAGCCGACTGGCACACCCGCTGCGGCTGCCCCTCCATCCTTCTCCTTATCCGTACTGCATTTGATACCTCGGGAGCAAGGCTGCGACGCGCACTTACGATCCTCCACACCCAATCGAGGCCCCTTCTCCAACGGCGTCGCGGTCGTTCAAAGCGCATTGATCCCGTCGGCGGCATGCAGCCAACACGAGTCGACCGGACTCTATTTCGCGGTGCCAGGCCCGTCGATCCCGTCAGGCCAGTCCTTTCGGCGTACGGCCACAGATAGATTGGACAGGGCTGAAACATGCGCCGGGCCCTTATCGTCGTCACAGCTGTTAGAGCTTCCTCCTCCCAAGACTTTTAGACAGAAACCCTCCCGTCGACGGCCTATCGGCTTGAGGCCAATGGGCCTGACTGATAGCCTCTTCCAATCGTCCATGGATGATAAGACCCCGAGAGCACGTCAAATTATGGGGCCCTTCAACCCACTATCGGGGCATAACACACGCCAACGCTCCACCGCCTACGATCGTCGACATCCTCATAACCTGTCAATCCGCCCTGCTGAGGCCACGTGCTTACCCTTCTCCTGTCTCCTTCACGCCTTTTTAATCGTCATCGCTGCCGCCAGACGGTGGTCCGGTTGCGACGCCAGCATGGCTTTTTAAACTGCTGCACCAGGCTGTGGCCGCCAAGATGGGCCGGAAATTTCCAGAGCTTCCCCAACTCGCCCCGTCTCCTTCTTTTCCTTCCTCACGAGCTCCTTCTTCTCTTCACCTCACGCCGCAAGAATTTTCTCTTTCGCACCCGAAATTCTTGATCGAGGAACCCACGGGCAATGGACTCAACGTCGGCACCCGAATCCCAGGTCTGAAGACTTCGGCAGGTACGGCCCTCCCACCAGCACAGGACACCCAGCTATCATTTCGTGGACTGAGGAGTTTGACGTACGAATGTAAAAATGATGGATGGCTAATGCTAACAACGAGCTTCGTCCCTGTAGCGTTCCTAAACTCTCTCCGGACCAATATCCACCTGTCTGCAGCTGCGGCCGAGGATCCCTTTTTCCTCAGTGCTTCGGCATCTCCATCGCTCACCAACACCCCCGATTGCATGCGACCCACGATGTCGTCAAGCACAGGCGACCTTCCACCACCGTCCCCATTCCAACCTCCCATTTCCTCTAACCCCGATCCGTTGGCCGGTGTCCCGACTCTGGAAACCTATACTGCCTCGACAGAAGAGGACAAGATTGCGGCACTCCAGCTTGTCGCCGATAGCGTTGCACAACAGCGCCAACTTGCCAATAAAGCACTTATTTTCCACCCGGTCGTCGTTGCTGGATGGGTGCTACTTCTAGCCATTATCGCACAATTCCTTTACAAGGGCTCAACCAGTGATTTGGCACTTGTCGGCACCACCTGGGCTGGCTGTGTTATGGCTGGTCTGTTAATCGTCAGATGGGCGACCCACGCATACCTTGATATGGCAGAAGAGGTAGGAACTTGGAAGTGGCTGTTTAAGAGTGGAAGAGACGATGAAATCCTAATGACAAAATTCGGAGACAAGGTTATCGGAGTATTGATTCTGCACATTGGCCGTGGCGAATCGTCTCCAACTTCACGCAGCAATCGCAACAAAAGGAAGAACACCGCCAGCATCCGAGCTTGGGCCGTCATGACACGGTATCAGAGGAAAGGAGTAGGGGGCGGTCTACTGGAAGAAGCGGTCCGAATATGCAAGGAAAGGGGCTGTACGCCTACATTTGCGGATGATCATGCGAATTCAGGAAGGGTCTTGCCTAAGATCTTCAATGGTGGGTTTGAAAAGCGAGAGACAAAAGCCCGGGATATGCTCGATTCTATCGTCGAAGAGCAGGGGGGAGCCAAGGGGAGGAGACCGAAGAGATAATGAAGTAGATAGGCCGCAATGGTTATGAAGCAGAAAAGCAAAACCGTCCATCGCTTGCCCACCGACGAAATGATCGATGATTTCATCCTTAAGTTGTTTCAGTTGCGCTTGACTGATTGATGCTGTCTCCAGGATTGCGCGCACGATATGCCTACAAATTGACTGCTCCGAAACAAGACATCGCATAAGCTACTGTGTGAACAGAGGCTTGTTGAGAGGTCTTTCATGATCGGTAAACCTGTGACCGGGTGGTGAGAAATCCCTGCCCCTAAGAGTGTTCACAATTTTAGCTTCCGCGAGTGAAATAGTCCAGTAGACAAAGATGACCATCAATTTTCGTGAAACATCTGATTCTCCGTGACAAAGGCTCTATCACATTCACGATGGCTTCCGCTACGGGTACCCCAGATCCTAGCCTCGTGCCGATGTCCGCACCCTAGCTCAGCCTTGCCGGCATCTCCACAACCCCACTAACACTTTTCGTTCAGTCAGGTCAGCCTGTGGAGGGTGTCGATGACTCTATCGTACGAATCCCGCCGAGAACAACTTCCCATGACCTAATTTGAAAACCTCCAAATCAGCAAGGCGTGGTGGTGGGCAGTTAGAGGGTGATGGCGAGGAGTCTGGATGAGTTGGTGAATTTTCTCCTTGAAGAAATTGCCATCAGTGGCACTCGGGGTAAGTCAACCATCATGAGCTACTCTGCGTCTGCAGGTCGTTCCGCGGCTAGAGATCATGTCTTTATTGGCGAAAGTCTTCGGTAAACGAAGACTTGCGGTGTTAATTTGCTTCCAACCATCGCAGAGTTTAGATCGCCAAATACCAGGGTTCGAGCCTTGCAAATGCCGTCAAGACTAATTTCATCATTATTGCAAATCCCACTCTGCGCTTCTAACATTTGACATCTCTTAGACACTGACAATGTACTTCAGGAACTGGAGTCGAGGATATTATCGGCTCGATCGATTCCTTCTACAACGTCCACCAGTCTGACCAACCTGGGGAAGAAGGTCTGTTCACAGCTTCGCGGAAGCCTTGTATCGATCGACGTTTTCAAGCACACGTCTGGAAATGGTTGAGCCGCCATCATGACATTCGTGTTGGAGGAAAGAAAGAAGGGAATCATCTGACGCTTGACCAAGTCCTCCCAGTCAGACCCCAGCGAGAGAATGGAACTCCTCAAGATGGTCACATAACGGATGGGACAACTCAAGATTTCGGTATCCTCGATGGCCATGGAAATGACGACTGGAAGACGAGTATCCGAGTCTTTGTCAACGAAGAGCGTATGTGGCGCGCCATCTGTGGTCACTCGCCAGATTACTCAAGGGTTCTACCTCTGGAGTTTACTCTCCTTTCGATAATTGCGTCAACTAGAGAGAGAGGCATCCTTCAGGCCGATTTAGTCAAGGCTAGCGGCCAGGACAAGCGATCTGTGCCTAAGCGAACAGATAGACTTCACGCAGCAGGATATATTGAGAAACGGAAAATACATGTTAAAAAGTCACTGACGAGCCTGCTGACGCTGCGAAAATTTGCCAGAGACATTGTGGATCGTGATGTGACAGCAAAATCCGGGCAAGCTGCCACCAACGATGGGACGGGGAATACAGCGGAGTTCGTGGATTTTGGGCCTCTGATACAGCATCTGTTTGAACATCTGCGGAGAGACAACCTCGTCACCCACAAATCCCTCAAGTCTCGCCTAAATATGAATACTAAATGGCTAGGCAGGATTTTTTCCAGACTTGTTCGCAGGCTGGAGGAATCAGGATGTGTCAGGAGGGTTAGGGCAGCCTCCAAAGATTCTGTCCAGTTGAAGTGGTTTTATCCTTCGGTCAAGTATATCCGGGAACCGACAGACGATGATCTTGCCAGGTATATCACCCAAGGGACAACTGTTAACTCATTAGCTGAGAATGCACTGACAACGTTCGGTGACAAAGCGGATGAAGAGGAGGAGCAGGAAGAGGAGGACGACCAGCCACAAGAAGAAGCTGAACGCGCAAATCCGGACATTACTGAGGATCCAAATACACGGCTTGTCGAAGTCGAAAAGCCTTTAGCCCAGTGGAACTCCGATCGGCCTTTAATCAACATCATCTATGATGTCGTGCATATGTCCTTGGAAAATGGGGCGAGCATCCTGGTAAGTCTTTCCCCCGTCAACATCGCAATAGTCACTGAGCGATATTTTATCAAGGACATCCGACACGCTACGGTTGGCCATTTTTTCCAGCGATCGATGGAACACACTCTTGATAAGCTGGCCTTGAATTGGGTCCATACTCAACCAGCTCATCTAAGACATCTTGCAGTGCTTCGCGATGTACATATGCAAGGCAAAGTCATATCATATATACACTATTCCTTTGTGGTGTTTCAGCGACTTGTTGAGAGCAAGCAAACCGTCTGGGAAGCTGTCTTGACCCAAGAAAAGAACCAGGAAGCCGTGATCGACCGTATATCTAAATCTGGTTCGAGCCGCACTAAAGACAAATTTGGGTTCCCGATTGTCTCCTCACCCCCATACCTTCATAAACAGGATCGCATGACTCTCGGACAATTGATCCAGGCTGCTAAACCAAACCGGAGCCCTTTACTCTCCAACGACCCACACATTGTGGTCAAGGACGGGAAGACCCGTAAGCAGTTCCCCTTGAAAGTTGATCAACATACACTAAAGCAAGACTGTGTAGGATTGGAATATGATCCAAGTGCAAAATCACGTTGGCCAATGAAGAAACAGCCTTCTAGGATGCCTAGGGCAAGCAGCCCAAATCCAATTACACAACGTGTGCGCACTTCGATAAATGATACGGACGATCACGACCTCGAGGAGCATTTAGAGAACTTACCGACCACGCCCGATTCATACCAAGTCAATGAACCCCGACCAAAAGTTGGGAGGAAGTATACTTTAGGCAAGCCTCCAGGGCGGCGAAGAAAGTATCTAAAAGGGACGGAGAGATACTGGCAAAACATGTATGTGAAAGTGATTCTCAAAACCCGTTCGCCAAAGAGAACAAACGATCGACTTATGACCAAAATGTCGGATCCGGAATCCATTAAATTCTTCAACAATAGGCCTCCGAAATTCGATGAAACTCTGCTATCAGCCATGGATCGAGCACTGCCAATTCCCGTGGAACCCAACGATGTTTCCGAAGAATGGGTTGAGAAGACGCAGGCATTAATAAATTGCCCAGAAGGAGGATGCGTTGTCAGTCCAAAAATTGCAACGAATACACTGCACGAATTTTCCCAGGTGGCAGTCTTCAGATCGCGCCTATTGGCGAGCAATACATTTTCATCCATACCCAGAACATCTGGCGCCCAGTTTGGCACTTTTAGCGTTGACGACATGATTCCGGCGCCGAAAGCTTACAGCATGGATCCAGACACCTCAAACCAAAGAAGTAATGGGGCTGTCATTACTCCGAGTCTTGTGCCCCCTAACCCGAATGCTTTTGAAGCAGTTTCAGCACCTCGGGCAATCGCTGGCGAAAGTATGTCGAATACATTCAACGCCAGCAACCAAAAGAGAAAGTATGTAAGAACGCAGCACCCAAATTCGTTGGACAAGCAAAATTCTACAACGAATACTACTCCTGTACCGGAGATAAAGGAGTTGAATAGAATGAATGAACTGGTGCCTGCACAAGGATCTTATGCCGAGTCAGCAAGAAAGTTCCAGCAGATTAGCGTGTTGGGAGACGCATCCACGCCGATTTCGTTTCAACAAGTTCCCCTCCTGACTGGCAAGGCTACAACACCGGGGACACCAGTTCCTACTACCCCAAGAAAGAGGGGCAGACCTGCAAAGGTTGGAGGTACTCCTTCATTCGAATGTCAACCACAGATCACGTCAGCGAGACAGCCTAGGGATCCTATGGATGAGGTGGTGATCACTTCTCCGGAGCAGCCGAAAGAAGGCATTGTCACCCGCTCAGGGCGATCATTGTTAACCCGTCCAGTAGAGTCGAGCCCTTCTACGCCAGTCTCTAAGAGACAAAAGCGACCAGCTTCTAGAGGTCTTCATTCAACAGCCGCACCGCCAAAACAATCTACTATTTGCGTACCATCAACAGGGTCTGGCAGCCTCAATCCTCCGGAGCGAGCAAGCTCGGTCTCTCTAACGCAGGATGAAATACGTCTTGCAACAGTAGACACCGCAGCCTCCGGAGACAATTTTGGACGAGACGGCGATATGGCTTGGGCTGGACACGCGAATCTCGAAGTTCCAACATCCTCGCCCGGTGCTGATCACGACGACGTCGTGGAACCTATCCAGGCGGACAATCAAGACGCTAGAATCCAAAGAATGTTGGATGAACCAGATGGTTCTTCTAAAGGTGACGCGGTAGTTGACGGTGGAGCACCCCCTGAAATCCGTCGAGATGACCATTTTGAGATCGGATCAGAAACGCCATCCAAGAGTAAAAGCGCAATTATGTTACGTGGCTCGCTCGGCGTCCGGCGAAGACGAATAATTATCGATATTTTGGACGCCGCCCATGGTGTCGTTCCTTTTGATTTGTCGCTATGGTATGCATTCATGACAAAATGGCGGAAAATGGGCCAATCTACAAGGCCGGACCCAAGAACCGTCATGACCACTGTCAAATCTGCTGTGGAGGACGGAAAGCTTAAGAAATTAGGCTTTGGCTTCAAAGATAAGAAAGGAATGATGAAGACCGGATACATGATTGCCCGCCCTGGAATAGTACCGACTTCCCCTGAGGCAAAAGAACTCATGGAGAAAATGATTGGGAAACATCCAGAGGTGTACTTTCCGCCAGAGCTAGAGTATGATGCGGAAATCAAGTACCATTCAAGTCCTCGAGTACAGAATCGGAAACGAGGCTTTGCCGAGATTGATAGGACTGTTCACACAGTTTCGGATTTTGTCCCTGCTATCGTGCGGCAGAAGGCTAAAAAGGCAGCGCAACGGAACGTCTTACCTTCTAGGGCAGATAAAGGCAGACCGAAACGGTTGAGAACTACTAGTGCTCCGCGAGACCCAAATATTGGCGATCAACAACGTCTACCCAGATTGTCTGGCAAACGTCCCATAAGATCTACCCGGTTGCATCTAAAAGATACCACGAGGCGTACCCTAGAAGACTTACTCCCGGCAGATCCTATAAGTGTCGATCGAAGCTCTCGGCAAAAGGTGAGATACAAAGAATCAAAGCTTCCATCTTCGCTAGATGATATCCTACGTGAGGATCGCCGATGGAAGAAGTTTGATAGCGATAAGGACGTGGATGCGTCAGGGGCGCTCTTCTTCTGGAAGGTCGATGGTGTCGCGAAATGGGAGATCCGAAAGAGCGGCCTTTTCATCTACGAGTCAGATGATTGGCAATTCATCAATCATTTCATCGAAGGTCCGGCTCCGAGGAATGAATCGCTGGAATACTTGTCTAGAATGTCTCTGATACAATTTGAGGGTTTGATTCGATTTGACGAACAAGGAAATGACTACGTCGACGTCTCACCTTATGCAAACGAGGTATCCGAAGAGATAACGTTGACAGAATTCCATATTCCAGATACACAGCGACTCCAGTTTGGCACGACTCCCTTTCCGGCATCAGTCGAAGATCCAAGACCAGCTGAGGGAGATGGAGATCCACATCCGGAGAATCAGCAGACTGATGGAGTAGACGAAGATCCACGTCCAATTATACGAAAGTATCGTAAGCGACAAAGCCAAAATGTGGAGACGTATGCTGAGCATGGTCTCGCTGATGGTAATCCACGTCCCGGAAAGAGGCTCTATCGCAAACGAAAGAAAAAAGATGCTGAAATCGCCGCCGGAGGTGATACTGGCGGCGAGGGTTCTTCACTTGAGCCAACAGGCATGCCAAGCCTGATAGATGGACTACTTGGGAAACGCAACCGAGGTCTTGGTACAACATGGAGCGATCGCCGTCGGAAGAGGAAGCGTGTCGAAGATCGAGGGGTCCAGGATGGAATAAACGAATCTCTCAGAGACGGCGAGAAAGAAGTTGCACGAGGCCCACAATTACTCAGAAGGATGTCTTCGGAGAAGATATACGACATTGCCGTTACAATAATTGTGGTGCGAACGCTCGCTGGCGGAGTCGAGAGGGCAATAGACTGGTCTATCGTTATGACATGCCTTGCAGAGCATGATACACAATTTGTGAAAGATAGGTGGCGAACGATGTCCACCAAATATAACAAGCAAATTCTAAGGCTCTCCGACGCCTTCTCCGAAAGGTATATCGAGGCCTACGCCGAAGAGGAAATACCCCCGCTGGACTTTACGAATCTTGCAGAAAACGATTGGGCAGAGATTGTGGACTGGGCAAAGAGAGAACTTAGATATCCCGTTGATCCTCGTCTACCAGATCTGCCCCCGAACTTTGAAACGCTCCAGCAAGACTTCACCATCGAAGTGGAAGCCCCCAATATTGAAATTCGCAACCACTTCAATTACAACTCCAACGCGACAATCCCTGTGCGCGAAGCGGCTTTAGCGGCCCTACCCTTCGTAAGTACAGTCCGCACACAACAGGACACCCCTCTGGCGAATGTTTCGGAACCTCGTGATCCAGACCACATAACACCAACCCCACCCTCCTCTTCAGACCTGGAAATCGCTCGGTCCTGGATCCGAGCGCTCGTCCTCATCGATCCAACCAACCTCAACCATGGCGCTGCGCAGTCCAAGTTCGAAGTCCTCCCCGAAACCGCCCACAAACTCGCGAAACAAGCCCTCCTCGACGAGCACGTCATCTATCGCGTCCCGAACAGAATCTCAAAACAGCGTCAACCCGCCGTCAACGCCCCCTTCGTCACCCATGCTCTCTCCGTGACCGCCCTCCGCTCGTTGGAATCCCGTCGCCCGATCACGCCGTCCATGCTCAAGGCGGCCTTCCGCTTCAAGACCGAGGTCATGGATGCCGCGTTCCGCGCCGGGGAGCCGGTGACCTACCGCCCCGGCTGGACGAGCGACGGGCACATGGTGGCGCTGCTGGAGATGGTGGGGAGGGGGTTTTTGCAGGCCGTGCCGGTAGATCCACCGAGGAATCGGTACGGGCTGATTGACAGCTACGAGACGAGGAAGATCGACAAGGCGAGATTGAGGTTTCGCGTGGACTTCAGGCCGGTAGAGGGGAGGTACGTGTATGGAAGGCCGCTGGTGGCATCGCCCTCCTTCCTACGTACGAACAACGCCGCTGGACCAGACGCGCAGATAGAAGAGCGCATCGGGCTGCTCGAGCGCTACCCGCCACCCCGCCTCGGCGCAGATCAACCGCGAGGCAGAATGCCGCTCTGGCTGGACATCCACGGCAACCTGGTCCCGCGCATGTGGCAGCTGCTGGTCGCGGGGACGCTGGGCATCCTGGCGACTCGGCCGGGGGCGAGCGCGGCGGAGGTGACCGCCATGCTGGGCCCGGCGGTGGAGGAGTGGGACGTCGAGGGCGTGCTGGTGTGGGCGGAGCAGTCTGGGGCGGCGAGGAGGACTGACAGTGGCGGCGGCGGCGTGGCGGGAGCTTCTGGTGGGAACTGGGAGGCGGGGGAGTGGTGGTGGATGGCTTTGGAGGGCGGAGGCGGCCGGGATGGGGATGAGGATTAGGATGAAAGGCACGGCGGTGGTGACGGAGCAGCAGCAGAGCAGGAAGTAGGAGAAAATCTACTGCTCGTTGAAGACGCTGATAAGCAGCCGCAGCCAATCGCCGACAGGGACAAGAACGCCGAATCTCACAGAGATGGGAACGATGAGGAAGTTGTCGGTCATCATCAGCAGCAGCAGAAGAGCGCCAGCGATGAGGGAGAACTTCCGGCGGACTTTTACAAGGGCGTTACAAAGGGCGTTCGGCTGCACGCTTTTTGGGACGGGGAGAGACAACGTGCGGTTTTTGAACGGAGTTCTTAAGGTCTCTTGTTGGGACGTTTGTATGCACGCATGCAAATGGCAAATTCAAAAACAAGGCGTTGAGAAATGAATCGGGTAGTCGGTTTTTGTTTTTTGAAAGTTCTACATTAGGTGGCTCTTTTTGAATTTTTCATGGCAGGGAAGGCAAAGCGAAATTCTGCTACAATAAGTACCTTACCTACCTATCTTATCTTCCTCTAGAAGAGCGCGCGCTGCTTACCTTACGAAAGGGTCTAGAGTCGTGTTTTTGAACACAGATGAATGAATGGGCCGTGCAACGCCACGCGCCCATATAGAAAACAAAGGTAAAAAAAAAGGTGAGTGGTGGATGGAGAGGAGACCCACTCACTCATTCACTCACTCACTCAAACCAACCCCCCCCCTTCCCCCTCCTCCTTCCCGGCAGTGAATAAGGTAAACAAGGCAACTGCGGACGGGCGGGGGGGAAACTGACTGGCTGACTGCTTTCACGGGATGGTGACCACTGAAGCACTGAACACAGTTGAGCTAGCGGTGACCCACGGGCGTGGAATTATTTTTGGGGGTTGTTGTTTATTTTTTCTTTTAAATGTCAACAGACGGTATGGTCTATCGATTTCTGGGTGTGTAGATATTGACAAGTTTTCTTGGGAGCTGAATTGAGTCGGAATTTCAGGTGTGTGTTGCTGTTGTCGCTGTTCTTTTTGAGGGGTGGGATCACCAATTTCGTCACAAATGTCAGGCTTCGGCGGAGAATCTACGATTTCGCTGGATCCGAAGATGTTGGATGCTACGCCCTCTTCGAAGCACGTCGACATCGATCATTCTTCTTCTTCTCCTCCGAAGCATGGCGAAGCGTTCCCCCCCCTGAGCCTGGACGGAACGATGACCCCACGGAAGAGAGCGAGAAGCTTGACTCCGAAAGTTGAAGAGAATGTAACTGTAATCGCCACCTGATGAAATTTTTTCGGTCCAGAGTCCTCTCCAGGATGGGCATCCTCAATCCGCTTGCAATCTCAGCTAAAACTTCTCCTCGCGCAGGCGATGGTCCAGTCTCCTTCATGTTCCGAATGCAAACGTCACCATACTCGATGTACTCACCGTCGATTCATTCCCGGTAAGTCCAGGCTCTTGCTCCAATCTCCCCACTTTATGGCTAAGGAAATGAGGGCTAACAAAAGGATCTCGAAGCCGCAGAATGGTACACAGGCATCGATGACGGGGAGGACAGCATTGTCCTCGGGTTGCCTGGCGGTCTCAAGGAAGTCCGACCAAAGAGGAAGACGAAACCGACACACAAGAAGTCGACTTTCGATGACCTGCACCCAATTATTTTTGGCACGAATGGTAGGATCCAGAAAGCTCAAAAGGCAGTTACCACGGTCAAGGTTGATCACGTTGCCAAGCAAGCCAGTGAAACGGCTCAAAGCTGTGTACCTGCGATGCATGGAGAAGAGGACGACGACGACGATGAGGAACATGAAGAAACAAAGTACATGGACCAGCTGCAGTACAAGGAGAAGCGTCGACGAGAAGAGACGGAAGAGCAGAGGGAAAAGCGTCTTTGGGGAGGGAAGGATGTGTTGAAACCTGACGAGGTGCCTGAGTACGGATGGGGGGCGTCCATGCGTTACGCGATCGAGCAGGTTACTCGCATATATCAGTGATACGCAGATCTCGCGGCCGCGTGCTTGTGGATCCGTGACAAACCGTCCAAAGGGCCAAAAGAGGCGGATGCAGACATGATGACGCTGGATAAGAGGACCTTTGGAGGCGGATTGGGACCATTATTTGGGTCATAGAAAACACCAGGAGTTGAAAGTCTGGCACGCTAGAACAACGGGACATCGTAACAAAAGTGTCTTTAGAATTGAAACTTTACCTGCTCGGTACCAAACCATAAGAAGTCGTTGGACATTGTGAGGAAGACGAGAAGCAGAAGCGGTTCCCCTGCTTCGTGCGTCAGGAGCTTCGCCAAGGATGGAGTCATGTGATCGTCATGTGCGCATTAAGAGATCAGCGCTCCAACATCGCAATGATCGTCTCGACATCCGTTTTCGAAGACATGAGAATTCTCTCCTCGGCGACTCCCCGGCCGCGTTTCAAGCGTTGAGCATGTTTCCACTCCTCTTACCCAACGCCTCAATAGTGAGGTTCCATAGTGGCTTTCCAGAGACTCTATGCTCCCCTTCTCTTCTAGACTGAAGCCCGCGCTGAACGACCGATGTGCGGCGATTTTCGCGCTCGGCTAGATCGAAATAATGATTTATCAGAATGCCGAGTGGTTCCAACGCAGTGGTAATCCTTCCGTCCAGGCGAAGACCCGCGTGCATCTGTCTCTGCCTCTTTCCGATCCCCCCAGGGATGGAAGAAGATTGAGGCAAGACTTGTATGCTTGTGATTTTCGCCATGATCGGTGACAGGCGACGTCGCACAGACAAGCGAGTCTGGCCCACGTCCGACAAATTGCAAGATCTCAGCATGTGCATTGTCTCGTCGTCCCAACGATCCGCCTCTTATGTCCTGGCCTCTAAGGTTTGCAGCTCATTCCCTCTCTGGGCAGCTGCATGTGCTCTCGAGATCTCCTGGCTCCGCATCATCTGTGTCTGCTTGAAGTTTGACGAAGGTCAAACATATTGGGCGAGAATTAAGGTACAGGGACTGCCGGAGGTGGGGCGGGTCTTTGGAACGACGTTCAACCAGTCGGCATCTTCAGAGGACGATCTGACCAGTGACCGGGAGGATTTTAGGGTCAGCGGAGCTAAAGGCACGCAAAGCCATGGATGTGCCGCAGGAGGCATGCTGATGGTTGGCGAGTAGAAGACCACGGCGGTATGCAAGCGACGCTTAGTTTAGAGTTAGGCGTTACGTGGGTGGCCCAACGCTCTTACGTTCAGTCGGCGGCGTTCGTTTCTGCAGTCGATGTACGAGCGTCGATTATTGCGCTCATGCGGTGCGGTCGCCCCCGGGGTTGAGTCTCCCCTGGACCCTCCCTTAAGTGCCCATCCCGGGCGTCCAGCTCACTGCGACCATGCCTAAAGAGCTTCCCTCTCCACCCGGCCACCGCTTCCCCCATTTTCAAATCCCCTCTGCCCGCCAGCTGTATTTTGATATTCCCAGCCCTCCTTCATCACCACTACTCCACCCATCCAACTGCATCCCTCTCTCAATTGACTGTTCTTCTCGTTCCTTTCTCGACCCGTATCCTCTTTGATTGACTGTTGGACCTCAAAAGTTGAGCCACTTTCACCGACTGCTCCTTGCTCTCGACGCTCCCCACCTACCCAGGAACCACTCCTACGCCGTCATCCTACACCGCTCAGTCTACACCCTCCTGCAAGCTGATCTACCTATGCATACCGCTTTTTAACGACCTTCCAACGCTCTGATTTAAATTTACGACATAACGACGTTACGAACCTCCCCCGTTATTCTTGTTCTTCGCTGTCTTTGTTTCCATACGCTTGGGCGCTCGGCGGGCCGTTATGGCTCGCAAACCCGTTGACGCCCTGACCAGCTTTGTTTTTCTCACCGACAACCTACCCAACTGGATATCGCAACTCGACGAGCTCTCCTCTTACACTACCCACAAACGCTCGGAATTCGCTGCCGAATACACAAGACTCCTCAACCACATCAAGCCCCGGAAGCACAAGTCTCCGTCTCTCCAATCAAACCACAGTGCTGCAGAAGAACGACTGGCTTCTCGAGATTCGGCTTCCTCGCGGCGGTCGTCGCTGGAGATCTCGCCTCTCGAGGCCGGGAACAGACATCTCTTTGCGACCGCGCGAGCCCGCAAGACCAAAAATGCCGGGAGCAGTGTCCGTTCGCAGGGGAAGCAACACCAGAAATTTCGAAGCAGGCACATGGTCGTGGTACATTACGACTCGCACACTCAGGCTAGTTTCGAGAGCATGGTCAAAAACATCGGGGCCGCAAGGAATAATCTGCGTAAGGGTCGACAGAGCAAGGAGCTGAGTATGGCCTTTGACCTCTCAGCGTTCACACGGCGAAATCCGCTCGACGATGAGTCGCCCGGATTCGGTGGTTTAAACTTCAAGAGCCCTCTTCGCAGTAGCCCCCTCAATCCCAAGTCTAGTAATCTCTCCACCGCCACCTCCGAGACCTCCAAGACCGCCTCTTTCGACCTCGCTGACAAAGACCTCGAGAAAGCCAAGGATCTCTGTGAGACAGCCGCACACCAGTTTCTGCGGGACGGAGACTGCTCGATTGAGATCAAGAAGCTAAAGGAAACCTTTGAGTCGGTGCTGGACTTGGCCAAGACAGAGGCAGAGAAGCTGACGCGAGAGAAGGAGGAGGAAGAAAAACAGCAGAAAGAGGAGGAAGAGAAGAGAGCAGTGGAGGAGGAGGCCGCAGCCGCAAAATTAGGAGAGCGTATGAACGGCGACGTCGCAGTGAAGATCAACGCTGCGCAGATTAACGACTTCGACACGGTAACGCATGGGCAGAATGCCACGACCATCGAGGTGGACGATGACGACGGGTCTGAAATATCGGTCGATCTCACCGCCTTTCGGTCTACGAGAGCAAATGGACGGGGTGCTATCCAGACCACGAGATAACGACAAGTTTTTCTCTCTCCATTTCGACACCCTTTTGTCTTCCAAATTAAGCGACTTTTTTTAATCTCATTTTCCCAAAATAGCGGACAAGCAGGCGTGGCATATTGTGACGGGATTCTCCCTATTCTACCTCTCCATATCCCGAGCAGCGTTGGTCGGGTTGAAAATAGTCGAAAGGCCAGACTACAAAATGAACAGTTTTCGAAGCCGTCTCAGGGGGCTTGATCATGAATGCAATGATGGATTTCCCATTTATTATCTCCTATCCCTCGAAAAACCTCCCGTTGGGTCAGATCATCTTATCCACCTTACTCTATCTATCTCTATCTCTTGATAATTCAAAACATAAAAATTGGGAATGGGGAACAAAACCAATTTTTCCTTCTTCCTTCTAAACCCCCTCTCCTGGGGAATGAATTACGTAGGCTACACTGCATGACCTCGAATCTCGTTGAATTGAAAACGCCAAGTTACGGTATATGAAATCGTTTCGGCGCCCACCTACCTTACCTATCAATCTATCCCTCCTCTCTGTCTGCCTGTCTGTCTGTCTGTCTGTCTGTCTTTCTCACTCGATACTAATAGAGGGCTGGGCTAGTATCTAGATAGGCCTTCTACCTGCTTTACCGGATACCAAGGTATCTCTGGGTATGTACGCAGGTACTATACCTCAGCACGTCCAGGTGTCTACCATCTGATCTCAAACACCGTCCGCGACGAAAAGCAAAATTCCTATTCTTTTATATCTCTTGTCCCTTATCACATTCCCCCTACCCCTGGCCCCGCGAAGAGCAAGAAAGAGCCTCGGCCCCCATTCCCCATTCCTATTCTCGTGTCGGTCTGTCTGTCTGTTCTCTCTTTGTTGTCTCTCTCTTCATTTGCAAAAGTTTATATAAGGAAGAATTATGCGGCCCCATTTGATGGGGATGGGCATGCCCCCGGATCCCCGACATGAGGTGCTCCACGTAAGGGAATGATAGATAGATACCCAGACGACTGAGTCCTCTAGAGGTACCTAAGGTACGTATCTCGAAACACTTCTGGTGGACAGGGCCTGCTCAATAACATACATGGGCCACTCTCAACCTCATTAGATGGGATGGGATTTTGTCCCACATCCGCACCATTCATTCCCATTCCCACCTCCCCTGTGCACCTGTCAGCATTACGCAGACAAAAACCACCCAATAATGCCGTCTTCTATCGAAACACCCACTGAGTTATTACTCGCCAACCTCTTTCTCTACTCGAAAAGATTTAAGACCCGGCCGACACCCCTGGATAGTATCGAAACGCTCCCTTGTCTAGCTCCGGAGCACCAGGTCGTGACGTGGCTTGCCTCTAAATATTCCCCGCAAGCCTACGCAGTTTTTCCACGCTCCGAGGCTGCCGCGCCCTGGTTCTATTTACAACTTGGACGGACTCCTTTGGAGAGAATGGGTTGTCGCTTGCGGCACAGCGAGGTTTTTTCTATAGGCCGATGACGGCTTCTTTGCTGTGCCGCTGAAAAAGGTTTGGCTGTGAAGATGTGCCCGTAGACATGCATTCAGAGAATTCGACGGGCAGGTCAGATACCTTGACACAACGAACATGCAGGCGTCTCCCACGAAGGGGCAAACCAGACGAGCAGTATCAGGGCTAGCTGCGCGAGGAGTGGAGGGGCGACAGGGTGGGGTTCAGGGATGCTCACTGATCGCATTGATGGGGGCCGGGGGTCGTGGATCCTGCACGTGGCGCTGGCGTAAGAGCCGGGGGGTTGGGTGCGGGTTACGGAGGCGATGGATTGGGGCATTTCAGATCCGGCTATTGCGCGATGGGATTGTCCGAAGGGCAGACGAAGGCGAGGGATGGGGATGAGTTCGGTATGAGGTATTTTTTCTGGTGGTACTTCGGGACTGGAGGAGGCGGGATAGAGTTTATAGTAAATGGTGTAGAGGGAGATGGCGAAATGATGATCGATGGGGAGTGACGAGGTGGCGGTGTTAGAGAAGTCGCGCATTGTAACGCTGGAGGCTCCTTTGGCAACTCCTGGCGGTTGAAGGCAGCAGAACTGCTTAGGGTCAAGGGTAGATCAAGAGAGGATTGTGGGATCCTTCGAAGCTGGTTGTCTGAGAATCCGCAAGTTTATCTTGGAGGGTTGCAACCTTTGGTAGGGGAGATAGGATCCTAGTTTGGCGACTGGTCGTGAGCCGCTCTTGCATGGTGCAATCTGCCAATGGGGCTGCGCTTACTTTTCTATCCTCCATGAACACCGAATGACGGGCATGGCGCCATGGCGATTCTCATGTCGACGATGGCATCTTCATTGAAGCTCCTGAGATGCATGCAGTCAGATCACGGAGCACAAATCGCAGGTTACGGGTTTCAAGAAGAACTTAATCTCGCAGAACTCTGTGCAGAGCAATTGCCCCGAATGGGAATTCTGCGCAGGTCGTGCATGAGATGCAAAGTCTGTTTGCATCTCAAAGGTTATTTCCATGGTATGTTAGACGAGGCCGGGTACAGTCACGGGGCGGCGCAGGCAGGTTGAGCCGGCGTGGAAGGCAAGATAGGGCAGGTAGGGTCCGGCAGAACGGGGACTGGGGCTCTGAAAGAGGGTGTGTAGCCTTGCCAGAGTGATGAACTTCAAGGATCCAACCACACAGACCCGATTTCTGGGAGGGGAGCCATGTGCTTGTTGCAATGGCCGCGCCCAGTAGGGAGAGGATGAGCGCGCGGGAGTTGAGGATGGTGTACACCTGCTGGCCCAGGCGCTTCGGATAGAGCAACACGGGAAGGAGGGCGCGAGGGAGAAGGGGTCACTCGACTGACTGTCAACAGGTGCTTTGAGGTGTTGCGGCCGGGCCCCGTTGCTTTCATGAGCCCTGCTTGCCATTTAGGTTCGTTCCGTACGAAAAAGACCATACATCTTACCCTGGGGTCCTTTTAATGCCTCTTTTGCTTTCCGATATCTGGAATCTCGTACGAGCCGCGTCGCAGCTCCCTTCTCTCCTCCTAGCCCTCTGTATTCACGCACGCGACGGACAGAATTCGAAGAAATTTCCATGGTCGATGCTGTGCATACGTTTGCGCCGTGGCTTGCACCTGCATCGGTGATTGATCGACTGATGAAGTCGAGCAAGATATAGGAAACCTTAAAGCCCCTCTTGTCACGTCACTGTTGGCGCTGCGGTGGAGATGAGACGGCTTTAGGGACGGACCGCGCCGTGTGAGTGGCGGTCTAGAGGCGTCCGGAAGTTTTCTCAAGCGGCGAACCATTCGATAGTTGGTTTTGCTTGAATCATGGGAACTATTTCCTGGCGCTTTAGATAGTTGGTTTTGCTTGAATCGTGGACGTGCATCTGAGGTACGGGAAACGTCCCAAATCGAGCCATTGCTGGTTGTTGGATTGATCGGAAACTCTATCGATAGATTTGCAGTTGACACACGAGGCCGAGGCACAACGAGTCGTGGGAAGGCATCTGAGAGGTTGAGCCCGAAGACTCGGCCAAGTACCTGCAGGACAGGTGGTTGGTGAGATTGTCTTTATGCGTAATTTCGTGCACTAGTGCCTGCAGCTTTGAAGAGAAGATGGAAATCTCTGGTGTTGAACGGAAAATCGAGGAAGTCTATTGCTGCTTTGCACGGGAGCAGCGGGCCCAGCTTTACTCCACGTCATTTGACCGCACGGAGCGCCTAAGAGTAACATTATACGAATCCAGACTAGAATTGGTTCTTGACATGGCTACACGTATAGCTCTAGATACAACGGATGGAAAACATATTGGGGTTCAAGCGGATTTCGTATCTACCAAAGACAGACGTCTCTTCTGGAGGCCACGCTCCTGTTTCGCTTTACGCCTTCCCTGACACCTTCTAAACCGTATCTCTGAATCCTCACTAGTCCAAACGCATTGAACCCCATGTATGCAGTACTCCATGCTTGCACCGGAGCCTGGGTTCCTCCCGTGATTAAGTTTCAAGCATCGGTCAGGCGCGATCGGTCTATAATGGTGTCGTTGTCAGCTTTGCTCAAACAATGTGTCACTTCAAGATGTTGCTGAGCATCTTCGCTTTGCTTGTTGGCCTGTAGTGTCTGATACAAAGCTTTCCCCTACCAATTATAAGTGTCGCTCGAACGAGTCGCAGCTTGTTTGAGTAGCCCTGAGCATGTAAGATATTCGGGAAAACGAGGGTCGCGGAAGTCGCCATCACGTCTTCAACAGATCGAATCATCGTTGAGGCCAATTATTTGCAAAGTTGGCACTGCATTCATTGACGTATGGTGCGATCATTTGAGAGTGATCACGTGCAGAACGCTTGTCAGGATAATGTTCTTCGCTTGTGACATCCATGACATCAACTGCTTTCCCTTCTTGACAGGAGGATATCGACGACTGAGATCTTTCAACGACGTGACTGCAGGTGAGTCTGTCTCTGTAGAAAGCTTTCCTGAACCTCGGGATTTCTGGAGCTTCTCCGTCACTGGGGAGAACCAGGACTTAGTGGCACCGGTAGAAGTTTTTGCTGCTTGATTCGAGGCCGGGCACAAGTTGCCCGATGTTGGGTGGGTATTGAATTGAGACCGGGGATGCTGAGGCCATTTACCACAAGTCCAGTTCTTCCGCAAAGGCTGTTTTGGAATGCGAATTGTCCGCAAACCTTCTAGGTCCCCCTCTGTTTCGCTCTCAGGGATGGCAGATAAATGTGAAGCTGCTGATGAGTATGGTTGAACTGACTGTTCATTGTGGGGACCTAGCGCTAGCTCCGTGAATGCATGGCCACTAGAAGATACCGCTTCGATATGTTCTTCATCATGGGCGCACCTATCCACCTTTTCGAGTAAATGAGGACTTGGTGACTCCAGAGAACGAGCACTGGAAATGATGCTGGGAGAAGACGGAGGCGTAGACGTGGTAGAAACACTATGATCGAGATCAGTGTCTTCACTGTCATCAATGAAATCTTCCCCTGGATGACAGTCGGTACTGCTGCTTGCCTCACAATGGATCTTACTGCTCCCCGCAGACTGTCCGTTCGGAGTTGGATTTTCATGGGAGCTTCGAGAATCGGGAGACTCCACAACGGTGTCTGAACCCTTATTAAACTTGAAATGCATTGTTGTAAATGACGAGACTCCAGCTGGTTCTGCGCTAGGTACCGATGAATCGTCATATCGGGCTACTTCATCATCGTCCAGAGGTTGATTCTCGGTGGCTTGGGAAAGTGTGTGGCCTTCACTTGATCGCTCGCCAATTGCAGTACATTCGATAGCGTCTCTGGCATTTTGACTGGTCTGAGCTGCAAAAGATAGATCTGGAGAAGAAATAGTCTTGAATATAGTCCGCCAACCAGGCGCAGCAGGCATACGACGATTCATAAAGAAATCGTCCGAAGTACCCGATGAATACTTCCAGAAAGCATGGAAAAGGTCTCGGTCCTCCTCTTCATTGTCAGGATTATCATCTTTGCCGTCGCCTTCCTCCTCTTCTATGGTTTCCTCGCGGTCTTCCTGATCTTCACTGTGCGGGACAACTCCGGTCTCGGCATCTTCAAACAATATCACATCGACCTCGGCATCTTGTGGGAAAAGGCGTTGTTCAATACCAAATCCATGAATTGGTAAGTTGTCTTTTTCGACATCTCCAATAGAAGAGAAGTATCCTGAATCGTTACGACTCCATTTCACCCTATTATATGCATCCCAGACCAGTTGCTGGAACTCACAGATGATCTGGCGTCTCCGCTGTTCTCGCCTGAGGGCTTTCCAAATGAATTTATTAAGATAGAAGCAGCATAGCTCACGGAATTTTCGCTTTAAGCCTTCAGTACCGAACTTGTATAGGGGACCTACTACTGGACGCTCATCGGTGTCGCCAAGAAGGTTTCTAGTGATGTCCTCAGCTAATCTCGATTTCTTCTTCTGGAAGTTTGTACGATTGTGTGAAAGTCGTGCTTGAGTCGTAGAGATTTGCTGTTTGCATGTCTTCCAAGCTTCCATCTTGTACTGGTCTTTCGTAGGGATGCCATTCACAGGAAAGAACCCATTGATGACGACGCCATGGAAGTTAGTATACTCGAATTCGTTGTCCGGATCCACAGCGGGACGATCTTCATCCTCATCATAAGAGTCCTGCATCCAATGGTGATCGTGTTCGTTGTCTGGAACGAATTCATACTCAATGTAAATCTTTTGAGTACATCCAATCGCCGCATCAACGAGTGCCTGACCACGAAGCGCAAGACCGCAAGTTTCCCCACTGTAGAAAATCGGGTCGATGTATTTGCTAGCCTCTTTGAATATAACATGCTTTCGAAAGTGGAAAATAGCTTGCTGAGCCAAGTTTGAAGCAAAAGGTTTTGGCTCCGAAAGGATGATGAAAAGAGTGTGGGCGGGCCGAGTATTGCTCTTAGACGAGATACCATCTCCGAAAAAATTAAAATGATGGCGGTATTTCCAATCGATCTGCCCGATTCCGTTGTGCCGATGAACTCCTCGGCGCTCCCAGAAGGCAGAGTCTGGCTGCATGGACCATTCATTGTTTTGCCATTCCGGTGCTGGTGATTCATAACCAGTGGAGGATAACTCAACAGGCCTCAGTTTCGTAAGTTCGGGGTTTGCAGCTGTAGAAGCTACAGCGCAACCACTCTGCTTCTGACGCTGAAAATCAGACCCTTGACATAGATTTTGATTCTCATTAGTAGACTTATGCGACAACCAGTTACAAGTGGGCTCTGAGCCCTGATCCAGCTGATCTGTAGGCGCCCTGGCATCACTGACAGATTTAGAAAGGGGTAAAGACATGGAGTTAGATGCAGCAGTATACGTATCGTCCTCGTATCCTTCCTCTTCATCTGCCCAATCCGTTACGCGATGCGCGAAGTAATTGTCGTTGTCTTCTGGGAACCAGGAAAGCACACGGCCCGGTGTGGACTGTTGCGAACTTGACTCTGCGTCCTTGTAAGCATTGTTTCGGGAAAATATTCTGTGAATTTGGCTTGTACCTCTGTCTGCAGCATCCGCAGCTTGACCAGGTTCAGGTGTCGACAGCCTAAAACGAGCCTCTTCGCCGAAGCCATCAGGCGTGGGAGAGGCATGAAAATCTGGACCGAGCGGACCATCACTGTCGTCACTCGAACCGCTAAGGATATCTTGGTGGGAGGTTCTGAGTCCGTCGGTTGATGGACGAATAACGAGACTCGACATCATAGCTGAAGGAATTCTGGCGGTACGACTTTCGTGGAAATAGGAGTGAACAGAATCGAGTAGCAAAGCACGTTTTTGCGTACTTGATTAAATTTGCCACGAGAATAGTAGCGAGCCCAAGGTCGAGAATGCGAAGATATTCGATGGAGGAAACTAAGTTAAACAACGGGGTTGTGGAAATTTGTACCATGGCTGGGGCTGCTAACGGGTGAAAGTTTTCAGTGTGATGGCGGCTGGGGTGATGCCAGGAAATCAGGTGAAGCATGAAAGTGAATTCTGTGAAGTGCAGAGCTAGCCCGCGTGTGACCCGTCACTCCAGCGACGCATTTAACGAAGACCTGGAAGATAACTTCACAAGTCGAATGCTGGAGGAGTTTTTCATTTCGGATGGCCGATTTGGTGCTTGGTAAACCTTATAGCAAAATTGCATTATTCGCCTAATAAAGAGATGGAGGCACCACAAGAAGCAAGCTTTCAAAGCCAATGTGCAAATTCTACTGTCAGCCCATATTACACAGTGAGGAATTAGAGAAAGACAGACCATCACTGCTACCACTTACGGCAAAGTAATAAGATAACATCGCCTCAAATCGATCTGGGTGACTTTGGTCGCAGGATCACCGTGAACACAGCGTGAAATTGCAAATCCTGATAAGATGGAGTGATACTGACCAATCTAAGACCTGACATCATTTCTAGTGAAAATGGGATCCAGAGGCGTTGAGAAGCGACATCTTCATCCAAACGCAGATGCTTCTCCGGAAGCTCCTCCTAAGGGATCCTTCCCGTTTTCTGCGACAAGATGTGGAAATTCACGCGTCTGGGCAAACACCAGCGTTCTGTCGGAAGAAAAGCGCTGACGGCTAGGTTGGCGACGGCCATCTGTGTGCATTTACCTGTCTTTGTATGAACCTCAGGAGATAGGAAGAGTGACCGGCGTGTATCAGTTATGCATTGTCTAAAGAAGCAACAGACTGAACGCGAAGAGAATTTTCCCACGCGTGCAGTATCCTCCCTGCTTAGAAGCCTGAGTTAATGGAGTTCTGGATTCTGTCAGAAGTGCCTTTCATCATGCCGTCTGTTGCTCAATGGGAACATGATGTAGTTGGACGGTGATATCTTGGTGTCCGTCCAGGATCCGCACATGATGGAAACTAGCCAAATTGGGACTAATCACACTGCCGCGTACTGTCCTCCAGTTTCGTGATACTTATCTACCCTTCGGCAAGCGACACAACGGGGCGACAGAGAACAACCTCTTCTATCAATCCTCGTCTCACGCCGGTGTAGAGGCTTGCTCTGGCTTAGGACTACGAGGAGTTTTGTATCGTTGGCTGCAAATGGACACATGTTTCTGGAATTCGTGCGGGCGCACTCAAGTACCTGAAAGCGCCGGAAGATGTTTGTTTGACAAGCCTAACTACGTCCCTTGTAGAGCCTAGCTTTAAGCGCCCTCATACCGCCCCTAGGAGATGCCTTCTGTGCAGCTCAATATGGGACACTTCGTCCAGCCGTACTGGCGCTGAATATTCAAGACATATGATTTTGGACTAAGGACTGACGTAAGTTGACTGATACGGAGAACCCCAGCCAGTGAGGTACGACGCTGCATTCCCCCTGCTTGTTTCTAATCATAGCCGCTATCTTGTGCTGTGTTCGACACCGTATTCGCCTCTTAAGTCTCTTTCTGGCCTTCCCCCTTGATCTCGTCACTTATCAACAAGCTGTTTTCCGCAATCTTCACCGCCAGCTGCAAAATTGGCCCAGACCGCAAGATATCGAAAATACCAACTGTGCTTCTCAGGATGCCAAACACCCAATTGCGGATCTCCATTGCGATCAGCGAGTCCACGCCAAACGCCGACACCGGCTTCGAAGTGTCGATGTCTTCCGGCGCCATCGACATGGCCTTGGCAAGCTTGGCTGCCAGAGCGCCCTCAATAACATCCGCAGCTACTGCCAGTGACGGGGCAGAGCTCAGCTTGTTCTTAAGGTCGTTGGCTTCGCTCTGTGCGCCGCCCGCCTCGCCTCGCACATCGAGCTGTCGGAGGAAGGAGTATTTGGGGTCCCCGAAATGGATAGCCGTGCTGACCGTCTTCATCTGTTGGCCTTGGCCGCCGCTTCCAGTGCACGTGGCAAGCTGTATTGGCATGGGAGCGTCACCATGCGAATACCCGGTGATGGCCGACTCAACAAGAGACCAGACCTCCTGGGGTTTGAGAGAAATCAGGTCCCAGTCTGCCCTGTTCTCATCGGATATTTTAACATTCTCCGCCGCCCATCCAACTCCAGCAATAAACCCAAGATTCAATGTACACGCAGCCAGACCTTGGCGACGACGGTGATGTGCCAGTCCGTCCAAGAAGGTATTTCCAGAGGCATAATTGGTCTGAGACGGGTTACCCATGACACCAGCCATCGACGAGAGCATAACAAAGAAATCAAGGTCCTTCGGAAGGAACTTATGCATGTTAAGCCCCCCTTGAACCTTATTCCGAATTGTTTGATCCCACTGCTTGTAATTCATGTTCTCAAAGAGTATATCATTGAGAACCATCGTGCCATGGATTGCGCCTTTAACGGGTGGCAGTTCAGTTGACATGCGCGCAACAGAAGCCTCGAAAGCAACGGGGTCGCCGGCGTCACAGATGTAAGACACTGCGTTGACACCCATGTCCTTCAACTCAGCCAGAGCTGCTCGAGCTTCCGGCCTGGCATCTCCAGATCGAGAGAAGCTAGCAATGTTCTTTGCACCGCCTTGCGCAAGATGGATTGCCAGGTATCGTCCAATGCCCCCTAAGCCGCCGACGAGCAGATACGTCGCATTCTCTCGGAGTTTCAATGGATGGGGATTTTCGAGAGTGACCGGGACAACATCTTCCGGCGTTTGTTTCAGGACGAGCTTACCCATGTGTTTGGCCTGCTGCATGGTTTTGAAACCTTCCACAATATCCGAGTGACTGAAAATTGTCATGGGTCGGATGAGGCCCACTGCTTTAGAGCGGATAAGATCGAAAGTTGCTCGCAGCACCTCGGCCATTTTCGTGGGGTTCTGTCGGTACATGTGCTGTGTCCCTGTCAGTATGTAAAGAGATGAGAATTTTGTATCTGTTGCTTACTTCTGTGTTAATACCAATGAACGTGATGTTCCGCATGAAAGGGCTCATTTCTAACCCAGAATTTCCCAATATGTCTCTCTTTCCGACTTCCACAAAACGTCCGAACATGGCTGTGCATTCCCAGGTTCTTCTGAGAGCTTCGCCAGATAAGTGGTTAAGAACAACGTCAACCCCTTTCCCTCGTGTCATACGCATGATGTCTTTGGCGAAAGACAGGTCTCGTGAGTAGAAAATGTGATCCATAGGTATGCCGTATTCGTTGATAAGAAGCTGCTCTTTATCTGTTGATCCGACCGTCACAAAAATTTCAGCGCCGATATGTTGGGCAATCTGAATGGCTGCCTGTCCTAGACCTACAATGAAGTTAGCATCAACCCTAAAGCCCAGTTGCAATGTACCCGTTCTCACGCCGTTTGTGAGCTAGAACATAGAGAGACAGGGATTTCAAGCTACAGAGAAACGAAAGGTGCTGGTCGAGATTGACTCACCTCCCGTAGCGCTATGAATGAGAATTGTCTCTCCAGGTGACAATCGAGCAGCCAGATACAGAGCCTGGTACGCGGTGATGTAGACGGTAGGTAGCGAAGCCCCTGCCTCCATTGATATGTCCTCTGGCAGTTTTGCGACGAGGTTCTGATGTGTACGGAGTAGACTGCGGTATGCTCCGGGCTGGAACGTCGCAACCCGGTCGCCAGGTTGTACGAGCGTAACGTTCGCCCCAACTCGTTTGATAATTCCGGCGGCATCGAGTCCGAGTTCTGTGTCAGGGACTGAACCCATGCTGACCATGATATCACTAAGACAGTATCAGTCAGGCTCACGGCACAGGGGAGATAATATTCTTACGAGAAATTCATTCCATTCGCATGTACTTCAATTTCCACATCGTTCTCGCCCAATTCAGCCAGGGGTAAGGGATCGCTGACGAAATGCAACGTGTCTAACATTCCCGGAGTTCCAATGTCAAGCCTGAGAGGATAATTGATCTCGGACAGGCGCTTTTTCTCAGGCGGAGGTGCGTGGCTGATCGCGTCAAGGGACCTGTTCTTGAATTTATGATCAATGAGTCGAGGAACATGATAAAAGCCGTCAACTTCAGCCGTTTCTGTCTCTGACTCCTTACCCATGGATCCGGCCTCCAAGATCAGCTGCAGTGGTCGCCTTATCGTAGTAGCTGCGTCAGGAAGGGATATTTGCAGGCCTGAAGAGAGGGATAATTCATGTATGCGAATCTCCGGATTCTCATTCCGCAACGTACGAAGCAGGCCAACGGATGTACTGTATTCGGGATTTCCGGAAGGATCAACAGCTCGATTGCTCCTTGATATCCACAGGCCGCCAATACAGTTAAGTAGCAACTTTTGAAGCTGAGAAAATTCAATCTCAGACATGCGCGAGACCAGGGGATGTTCAACCTCTAACAATGTTAGGATAAGCTTTCCGGAGATGAGCATTTTCCCGTCGGTATCCATAGCTGTAGCCTGTTCCAATGTGGCGGTCGTGACATTCATTCCCAAATTCTCCAGCTCCTTGATCACATTCTGTGCTAGCGCCTGGGCGTCCTGGGAGGCTTCAGCACGGCTGACCAAAGTAATGTCTTTGAACAGCAGCTTTGGTTGACCTGGTTTAGTCGTCACGATCATCGATGAGCAATGAGCGGCTGCGTCTTGTGAGTCCCTCACGACAATTTCACTACCGCTGAAATTCGAAGCTAGCAGTCTGCGCTCCCATTCATCCTCGTCGACAACCGGATCATGCGTTAAGTGGTGCTGAGAATAAGCTTTTGTAGAGAGCGCACCAAGGACGAATTGCATGTGACACAGGGGGTTGGTGAATTCACCTATCACGAGCTTGCCACCGACCTTGAGCAGTTGAGAGCAATGCTTCAAGGCAGCTCCGACATCCTTGACTGAATTAAATGCCTGTTCGTACCGAGTCAGTCTCACATATAATCCAGAAGCATTAGCTTTAAGACTTACATGACCTGCTATGATCAAATCAAAGCTTTCAGCTTCAAATCCCTGATCAATTGGGTCTTTTTCGATGTTGAGCACCTTATACTGCAGGTGTTCTTCCCAGTCTTTGAGATGCTCTTTCATTGCAGGGAAACGGTTTCCATCGCTATCACTCACGACATATTGGTTGAAAAGAGGAGTGGTATGGTTCTGGCCCCCAGTTGCCTGTAGAGCTTGAGAGGTTAGACCGCCGTTCCCGGATCCTATCTCTAGGATTCGTTGATAGGGCGTCTTATGGCCGCTCAGCTCGACCCATTTCGTAATCATCTCATTGCAGGCCATTATGCTAGGGGCGGTAGCATAGTAATGGTCGAGCAAATTCTGTGTTCCCGTCGCGCTGGTTGTATCTCCAAGAGATTCGAGAAGACCTTGGCCCACATCGCAGACAATTTTCCCGTCAATGGAGGACTCGCTAAGCCTGGCTAAAAGCTTGCCTTCATCAGTCCATGTAGAGACCTGTCGGCCATTTAGATTGCTGCCGGTCGTGACTTTCGGATCGTTCGCCAATTTGAGCTGCTGAGAAACCCAGTCAAGGTATTGGAGAGTATCAGGGTCCTTCACAACGTCTTCCTTTCCAGTCTGAGCTTCGAGCAAGCGTGTCATAAAAATGGTTGAAGCCTCCTGGCAAGCAGACATGTCCGCGGGAGATATCAGGGTCTTGGGGACGAAGATCTTGTCAGCTTCCTTCTGCCGCACTAGACCTAAGTCTTCTTTCCAAACAAGCTCTGTGCAAACCTTCTTAATCTCCCAGTCCTGTCTTGCAATAGGTGCCTCTCTATTGAGGCTGCCGAGTGTAGTACAGTTGAATCCTTTGGCCATTAATATTGGCCGGCTCACAGATGCGTCGATCATTGTCAAATCTGCAGCAAAATTGCTGAAACCCGAGCGGGATACCGTTGCGTACCCACGAAGCTCGCTTCCAGCACCTTTCGGTACGTCTGCCGAGATGTAAACGTAATCAATTGAGGTCGGAACTCTGCTTTCTGTGCATACGGATTTGGGTGCGAAGGTAGCTTGAAAGCAGGCGTCAAGAGTAGTCGGATGTACGAGATGATCGTACTCAAATTCAGCCGGCATCGTAGCGCGAGTGTCTTTGATAGTGACCGTGAAGCACGTTGCGTCTTCAGACATATTGATTTTCGATAACCCTTGGAATATAGGTCCTAATTAGGTCAGTTCAAGCTCTGAGTGACAGTGGAACTTATTGACGACTTGGCTTACCCCATTGCATACCCAAAGCTGCTCGGGCGTGGTAAAATTCATCTGGTTTCTCACTTCGCTTGCAGACCTTCAACAAGTTTGTGTACTCAGCGACGAGGGCTTCCGACTCCCTCATGTCCGCTGCCTTTTCCCCGGCACTGCCCTCGCCGGAGTACAATATATGTATGAGTCCTGAGCAATGCTCGACGATCTTGTCCGGCTGCTCCGAATAGAACA
Source organism: Pyrenula aspistea (assembly GCA_021030945.1). NCBI lineage: Eukaryota > Fungi > Ascomycota > Eurotiomycetes > Pyrenulales > Pyrenulaceae > Pyrenula > Pyrenula aspistea. The sequence goes on from JAGFML010000023.1 coordinate 95,102, forward strand.
CGAACTCATACCAGAACGCCTCATTAGCTTTAGTGCCAGTTTTACGAGGTCTCATATGCAGAACAGTAGAAACTCCACTTTCCGGACCTGTAGGGACGACGAGAGCGCTGCTGACAAGTACATCTCGAAGCTCGAAACCTTGGGCCTTCTGCGTCTGGTCAACCATTTGTTGAGCAGCCTCGAGTACTGCGCACAACATCGACGCAAGGGGATATAGGACCGAGCCTTGAATTTTATGGTCAGCTAACCAAGGGTTTTCAGACACTCTGACGATATTCCTCCATCTCGGTTCGATGGGATTAAAATCAGTCGTAGGCTTTCCCAGCAGATCCAGGCGAGGTGTCCACTTGAAGCGATGATTATCCAGACCAGGGCTCTCATGCCAGAACCGATTCGTATGACTGCCAAAGTTAGTGCATTCTCCTGATGAACAGAACTGAGAAATGAGATCTTACTTCCACGGGTAGTTTGGCAGATCTGTCAAGCATTTCTGTGATCCAGCAAGATTGTCGATAGAATTAACGGTGGTGAATTTCACGGTCTGTCCTTTTGTCCATAAATGACCAACAGCCTGGAGAGACGTGATCACGGCGTCTTTTCCACGCTGTAGTACTGAGACATAGTCGGCCTTCCCTGCGCGGTTGTTCTTCGTCAAGATCTGTCTAATTGGGCCTTGCAGCGCATTGGAAGGTCCGACTTCCACCATTGTATCAATATCTACCTTATCACTGCGGACATGACGGGATGAGATGATGCGCTCTGGGAATATTGATTCGAAGACCTTGACGAATTCCACTGGAGACACCATATTGCGGACCCAATAAGAGGCATCCAATTCCGAAAGGTCCAAATGTGTTCCAGTTACGGAAGAGAAAAAGGCCGGACCGGACTTTGTCGGGAGTGGCTGAATATCCCTGATACACTCAAGGTATTGATCCTTGATGACGTTCATGTGAGGACTGTGATATGCGACATTGACTTTCAACTTGCGTGCAAATACGTCTGATTTCTTCAAAGCCATCTCCAATTTCTCCAACGACGTACTAGGCCCGGAGAGAGTGATACTGGAAGGGCTGTTAATGCACGCGATGACAACCTCGGGATCATTCAATTGGTTTAGATGGGTTTGAGCTTCGTTTGCTGAGAGTCCAACTGCCATCATAGATCCACGTAACTCTGGGTTGATCTTCGTTATGTCTTGGGACAACCGGCCGCGATGAAAGGCAACCTTCCAGCAATCCGAAGCGGTTAAGGCTCCCGCAGTGTACGCAGCAGCTATAGGTACGTCAATAGAGATTTTCGACTTGAAATCAATAAATTTGCTTACCAATCTCACCGCTAGAATGGCCAACGACTGCAGCAGGTTGCATGCCCCAGTGGTCAAGTAGGTCTACCAGAGCGATCTGCAGTACAGTACAGAGAGGTTGCGAGAAGGCTGCTTGATTAATCTTTGAAGTTTCTTCGGAGGCTTTGAGCTCGTCAATAACGCTCCAGTCTGCTCCAAGCTTCGCAAGGTATTTGTCGGCTTCTTCAACGCTCTCTCGAAAGACCTTGTACTGAAACAACTCTCGGCCCATTGCGCTCCACTGCGCACCCTGCCCCGTAAAGACATATAAAACTTTCGGAGCTTGACTGGTTCGGAAGCTTTTAATAGGTGATTGCAGTGTGGATAACAGGTCCATTGCAGAAGATGCTACAACAGCGCTTCTCCACTGAAAAAAGCTCCTGCGAAGTCCTAGTGTATAAGCGAGATTGTTGACAGCATCTTGTATTGTCAATGGTGACGTCGTAGCTTTCTCTTCTAGATATTTGACGTATTGAGAAGCTATGCGCTGTAGTGCAGCTTGCTCGGGAGAGGAGAAGACGAACAACTTTGGCATCTCTTTAGATGCTGACAGAGCAGGTTCCTGGGGTCCGCCGGTAGGACTAGGTGGCATACTGTCGCCAAGACCAGAATCCGAGCCTTCATCTGGGCTGTTAGTACCTGTTGGACGTGGAACACTAGACGTGTTGCCATGGAGCCCTCTGGACTTCAAGTAATTGTAGGCATCGTCAATAACGCAATGAGCATTGCTGCCTCCATACCCAAAGGAGTTAATGGAGGCACGCCGACAACCGCCAACACTGGGCCATGGAATCACTTTCGTAGGCACCTTGAGGCGCCACTCATCGAACGGAATTCTTGGGTTCGGGTTCTTGTAGTTGAGACTCGGCACAATTGTGCCCTGCTCTATACAAAGGATCACTTTCAAGAGACCTGCTAAGCCAGCGCAGCCCTCCAGATGCCCGATGTTCGTCTTCACGCTTCCAACATAGAGTGGCTCCTCAGCCTTTCGTTTTGCGGTTTGGAGCGTTTTAGATAAGGCACCTAGTTCGAGTGGATCACCAACTGCCGTACCGGTACCATGTGCCTCGAAATACGTAGTGTCGTTATAATTGAGGCCAGAGGACTCGTAGACCGAGTGCATAAGAGCCGCTTGGGCTTCTGAGCTTGGCTGGACGATACCAGGCGTTCTACCTAGAGACGATAGTCAGCATCTAGATGCAGACTTTTTGCCCAAAGTTTATTACCATCTTGGTTTGTGCCGATACCTCGGATGACGGCACGAATGGTATCATTGTCTCGAAGTGCGTCTTCGAGAGATTTCAAAGCCATGACACAAATGCCTTCGCCGCGGGCGTAGCCATTTGCTCGATCATCGAAACTGCGGCTTGTTCAGATGGTCAAATGTCAACGGGTCTAGTTACTTACGTAAAACAACGGCTGTCCGGACTGAGAAAATGTAATCTCGATAGAGACACAGGCCCGTCAGGAAGAAGCATGATCTGCGATGCCGCGACCAAGCTCATACGGCTCTCGCCATTACGAACAGACTGACAGCCGAGGTGCCTATACTGATTAGGTTTCGACCGTAATAGGGCATGGTACTAGATGCCTTACGTCGCAACTAGACCGCTTGAACAAGCGGTGTCAAGGGTTATGGACGCGCCATGTAGATCATAGAAATGTGACAGTCGATTAGCCAGCATTGCGGTACCACCGCCAACCGCAGAGTAGAGGGAAATATTGTCTGTGCATTGTTAGCGATGTGTGTGTCGATGAGATGTTGAGTCACTTACCAATGTCACTGGCTAAAATGCCGCCGTACTCTAGACGAGGTTAATCCCATGAACAAAGACGTGCCAGAGGTACAATGCGGAAGACTTTCAAATAAATTTGGTGTGAATAGCAATAGATTCAAGTTTCTTCATAATGAGCAGGAGAGTATTATGCACGCGGAAATAATTTTGATTGTGGACGCTCGTCGCGTAGAGGAACTTGCGAATACTAACCTTGACTAGACGATCCAACGTAGACAGAAGTATCGCTGCCGACCAAGTTTTCGATTGGGCTTCCGGCTTGAGAGGTGTAAGTCCACATCCCTGATATGAAAAGCTACAGACTTGCCATTTTCAAGGCATTCAAATGTCACTTCCATTAGCATTCTGAGCTGCGGGTCCAGCGCAGCTGCTTCGGAAGCAGTCATAGAAACTATAACCCTTAGCAAGAAGGACTATCACGTCGTGCCGATGTTACATACAGAACTGCGTAGAATATCAGTGTGCTTCTGTAACGTAGACCAAAGTGACTTACTGGTGCATCAAACAAGGCAGGATCTTCTTTCATCCAATGAGCTCCCCTAGCTTGGGTAGTACCTACACGCCCACCGTTCGGATGGTAGTATGAGTCTATCTTGAATCGGTTCGCCGGTACTTCTGACCACGCAGCACGACCACTGGAAAGCATTTCATAAAAGGCATCTGGCGAGGTGGCATCGTCGGGAAATCGGCAGGCCATTCCCACCACAGCTACAGGTTTGGCCATGTCGGCTTCCATAGTCGTTTGTGTTGTTGCGTGAACGTTAGAAGACGTATCGAAAAATTGCTTCCAAGAAGCAGATCTGGTTGTCTTTCGACAATTCAGAATCCGAGAAGCAAACAATTGATCAAACAAACGCTTGGTTGGGAAGGATGAGATTCAAGCGAAATAGGTCTGGGGAAGTCTAGGGGGGGAGTCCGTGCATGGCGACATTTATCTACCTCTTTGGAGATATGTATATCACCGGGGAGCTCGTTTCTCTCGCTTCCGAGGCCGAATATGGCGTCTGACGTACATGTTTGGCTGTACGGCTTTTGGTGGCAGAATGCCCAGGCTTGAAGCGAGCTATGCAGCGATAAGACGTTCTGATCAGCACATTTTCTGTACGGCTAACCGATGTGAACACCACCGGGAAGTTAAATTCTTGCTCGGCCTGGTATGCAATTCTTACCCGTTCCCGTGTGTAGTTGTGGTTACTCAGGATCAGCCCTCCTCGCCAACATGCAGAGGGGTGACGGTCCTTGACTTGGAATGCCAACATGGTGGCTGGCCGAGTGCCTTGATGGGAGGTCACAACTTTGAAGGCACAGAATGTCTCAGATCTTTCCCGAAGAGAATAGAGGCTAGGCTCGCGACGCCTTCTGCGTAAGTGAAGTCAACTGCTTCCCTCAAGGCTTACTGAGAAGGAACTAGTAGCTAGTGAGGCTGCAGTGCTGAAAGTTAGTTCATCCCGAGATCTTGAGAATCCCTGTTGCAGACTGAACCCATTGACTGCAGATTGAACGTCTTGTCCGCGGACTGAAAGGAGGATTGGAGGCTGCAGGCGTAACATCTACCGACAGCAAAATGTCCGCTGTCAAAAGTGTGAGTCACGTGGTATACAGGCTTGGCACCAAGACCAGCCACCTTATCCGCGCGCATACACATTTAGAATAGCTCTTCACCGGAACAATTCAATCGTATCGCACGGACCGCCGTGAAGCTTCTGTCGATCCCTGACATGCGCGGAGGAACGGTACCTACTAAGTACATTCGTCTCCGTGTATACACTAGATCGGGACTTGCCTGATCTACCTTACGCCGACGTCACATTCATTAGCCTCAGAACGGAGCGACCGCTGATTCTCTCTGCGTCTGCCTAAGAAAGGGGCGAGGAAATGCCTCATTGCGATCCATCTCCTGGTGAGGATGGAATGGATCGTCTCTGGCTCAAGCCCATCGAACATCCCCACGAATGAGCTGAGAAGATAAGGCGTTGCCGCCATCAGAACAAAAACCTAATGCTTAGACGAGGCTTTCTAGATGTGACATCGTGTATGCAGGTAAAGAGGTGGAAAGACTTGCGGACCGAGCGCTTCGGGCAGGGATTGAATTGGTCACTCTTTATCTTTTACCATACAACCTCAGGGAGCAAAGATTGGTGCCATGACGTGGTGTGCATACGTTTTCCCGAGTCCTCGCTTTACACTCCAGGTTGGGTGACAGGAATCGTGGCACACCTCGTCACGGTCATTAGCCGGAGTCCGAGCTGCTGTGCTACGACTCCAGTCACCCGCACTCGACTACGACATCCTCCAATTCTGGAATCAGTAGGTCAAGAGCCTGCACTGTCTCTATAAACCAGCTCCTGATACAGGCAGGCGAACACTCTTCTCACCTCAATTATGAACACTATGCAGGAGAGCTCCAGATTAGAGACCGGAGTAGAGCCTCCGTTATCAGAAAAAGAGATCTCTCCAAGCGAAGGATCCGAGCCTGAGACGCCTTCATCTTCTCCTCCCGTCGAAAGCGCGCAAGAAGCCACAAACACCTTTCGACCAGGACCTCCAGCCCTGAAGCTTCGAGGATGGCGCCTGATTGTGGTTGAAGTGTGGTAAGTGCCGCATTTCTAGCGACGGACAGCCAATTTGTTAAAGTCAGTTCTCCAGTATATGCTTGGGTATGTTTTTCAGCACAGTAGATGCCTCCATAGTTTCTACGGCTCTCGTCACTATCGGAGAGTATTTCGACAACTTTGTACAGGTATCGTGCACCACCTTAGGAGAAAATGCGGCACTACTGATTTCAGGAAGACTATATGGATAGCCATGAGTTACCTTCTGTCCTACCTGGGTATTTCAGCATCTTCATCTTGAGAATGTCAACTCACCTGTAGCAGCTTTCTCTATTATGTGGGCAAGGCTCAGTGATCTTTTTGGCCGAAAATGGGTGCCTTTAGACCTTCATGCTGCATGACAAGATCTGACCATCTCTAGGTCGTCGTAACAGCCTGGTGTATCTTCACAGTGTTCTCTCTTGCGTGCGGCCTGGCGCAGTCGCTATATCAGCTCATCGCTTTCAGAACACTGCAAGGCTTTGGAGGTAGTGGTCTTTATTCTATGACCAATGTCGTCATCCCGGAAATAACCCCTAAGCAGTACTTTCCGGTCAGATCGAAGTATTAGCTCCTATCTTTCTTTGCTGACTCCTTGAAAGCTCATGACTGGAGCCCAGGGCGCAGTATTCGCAGTTTCTTCTATCCTTGGACCGGTTTTGGGTGCGTGCCTATTCGCAGGACCCCGAGCAGACGTGAAAGCTCACCTATTGCAGGTGGCGTCATCTCCGCGCGAACAACATGGAGATGGATTTTCTACATGAATGTGCCTTTTGGCGTGGTTATCGTTGCTGTTCTCGTGGTCTCCTGGAAAGAAGAGAAGAGGAATTGGTCTGGCATGGTGCCATATCTTGTCTATTTCGACTACTTTGGTGTTTTCCTATTGGCGGCGGCGTCCTCACTTCTCATCGTCGGATTACAGATGGGCGGATCAGCTGTTTCTGCCTGGAATTCTCCGCTAGTCATTTCCGCGTTATCATTGTCGGGCATTTGTTTCATAGCGCTTATTGCGTGGACCACTTATCGTCAGAAGAGCTGGAAAAAGACGTACATCGCACCACTGTTTCCGTGGAGTCTGGTGAGAATCCGGGTTCTCAGTGCAGCCATCGTGTAAGTATCCGAGGAGAAGTGACTTCCGTCGTTTGAGAAGATAATAACTGCGCATAGCATCACCGGCTTGACAGGGTATGAGTTGTTTCTGGCCATTGTGACCATTCCAGAACGATATCAGATCGTCAATGTCGACTCCGCTTTGACAGCAGGAATTCGCTTGACGCCGCTCCTGTTCGCAAGTGCTTGTGGATCAACCGTCAACGGTCTTGTTTCTAGTCGGAAGAATCTCCTTTTCTACAGTCTTGTAGCAGCATGTTGCTTTCTGCTTCTTGGTGCAGGATTGTTGTCGACTATCAAATTCAGCGAGACCGTGGACCATGCTCTCTATGGGTACCAAGTGATTTTTGGCTTCGGAATTGGCGGTATATTGTCGAGCACGGTAATAATAGCTGCCTTGAATTCAAACTACGAGGATTACGGTGAGTGTCCAGGTTCTTTTGCTACTTCTTCCGTTCTTCAACATGGCTTGTTAATGGTGCAACAGCGCTAGCTCAGGGTATTGTCAACCAAGCTCGCATACTTGGTGGTACAATCGGACTGGCTTTCTCGACGATTATCTTGAACATAAGATTCGGCACAGATCTCTCAGAGAGCCTATCCCCAGCTCAAATCAAAGGCCTTCGTCAAACTCTCGAAGAGATCACATCACTGACCATCCCTCAACAAATCGACGTCCAAATGGCATTTGCCCATGCTTTCACGGACCAATTCCGCGTTTGTACTTATGTGGCCGCTGCTACCCTGCTCACTGCATTGATGACGTTTACCAGGCACCCAGTCAATCTGCAAAAGCGAATTGAGCTGGGAGAAGAAGTTGTCCAAGGAAGGATTCCCGTTGACGAAGCTAACAGAATGCTTAGAGAAAAGGAATGAAGGATTGGTCATTGCACTCAATAGCTTTACCAGGCCGGGTAATGGCATTATCGTATGCTCGTCATGCCATTTGACTGAGAAAACTCGAATACAAGGCTCGCAAGAGTAATTATCGTCCTCAATCCAGGCTGTATCCCATCTGTTATTTTACCAAAAGATGTATAGACAGACAGGCTATGGCATTGGGCGGGACTCGGTAGACAGACGCTCCTCTAGCATGCAGACATCCTGCAGGATTGCGCCCCAACCAGCACAAATTACCTTCCGAGTTTCGTGCCCGTGCATAATCCGCGGACTTTGGTTTACGTGGAGGAAGTGTTGCCGAAGCAGAGATAGTAAGACATGCAGGTGCTCTTTGCGTGAGCCGAAAGGCCTGCCCCCACTGAGTAGGTCACGGTAGTGTCACGGATTGGTCATAGTCTTTAAATCTTGGTCATAGTCGGCGCGGCTCGGCTCGCTACTCTCGAGGGGGTACGAGGACTAATGAGCAAGCTTGGCAAGCCTAACCTTAAATAGATTAGCGGTCCATCAATTTTCGCGCCCCTTCGATAGTAGAGGAGCCGCAAAGGCTTAGCCATGCTTCAATGCGAATGATACGGAGGACGCAGCTTCCGAGCGGCAAGTCAATCAACCAATCGCCAAGCGCTCCAATCACGTTAGTACGGCATCTCTTGCATCATCCTGTCAAGGTTCAAGGAATACGGCCTTGTCGGGCCAGAGAGTGTCAGGGACCGCGATCGACCCGACTGCGGCAACGAGAACCAACTGGCAGCCCTTGGCGTTATCGCCAGCCGAGTGCACGAACTCTTTGGCATGTGCCATTGACGTCTCGCATAATTCGTGGGCTGACGTGGCGCTGGATGAGAACTCCGATCCAAGGTATCGTGATGAGCATTCACTTTGAGAGTCACCAAGCAGAACAGGTCGCAGACTCGCAGATGCAGTCAGCAAGCCTCATGAGAAATACCATAAAGATGGCCCTATCGTGACCTTTCCGCACGTAGATAAGACGTGAAGATCGGGCTGACGCCGCTAGGGGCTATGCCTTCCAGCCGTATCCCGCTGGAAAGGGAACACAATCAGAGGAAGCTCCTGACCATTAGTGCGTGCAGATTGATGAATGTGCACATTGACTGTCAGTGGTGTCAATCTGCCCTGATGGCTGCAAGCATTGCATGTCAGCTGCAACGCCTTATTACCGAGCCAAGGATGCTTGAAAGTAAAATGAAGCGCGATTCGTTATCTTACAGCTGTTGACTTACAGTATGCCTAAATAGTGGAAGAAATCTAGGATCATCGTAAGGAACTGTAACATAACTATCTTTAGGCATTGATAAGGTTCTCCCAGGTGACAGCTTTCTCTTGCATGTGCAGAAGGAGACCTGCATGTCTCATATAACATCATCGTCTACATGGGAACGTCGGCTTGATACCAAAGAAGATAAGTCAATCGTCGGGAACGGACTCCGAGAAAAGAACACCACGTTTGCGCCACAAATCCAATTAGGGTAATCGCCCAAACCTTGATAGAGATAACTTGTACAATATCAGGCTGATAACGGATGCAGACCCCGCAGCAAGACTTACCCAAAATGTCCTCCGCTTCTTCGACTTCTAGTGCAAGCTTCCCCAAGATGTTAGGAAGCGCCACCCGCTCAGCAAGGTCAGCTTTCCGCCCGCCGTGACCCAATCGTATCTCTAACCCAAAGAGCCACAACCGCATCGGCGCCTGTCAAATCTGCGTCTACCCCTGCCTTTGCTAAATTGGTTTCCTCTACTCCAATTCGTTATCTCCAGATTCCCTGCCCCTCCACGATTACATGATAAGCGGCGCCACCATCGTGGACCTGGTATGCCGGGTTGGTCAAGACGCCACCTCGCCGCCGACGTAACAGAGACAGTCACGACACGAGGGCCGATTCTTGGCGAGCTAGAACACTAGTCATTGTGCGATAGGGAACAGATCTCAGGCTAAGTTGCGTGCGCTGATGTCTCGCGGCCACGTCTCTTTTGCAGCAACTAGAGAATCCTGTTGACGTAGCATGTCTCAGATAACCACTACATCTCCAAGACGAGACCAATCTCGACATGCGGGCCTTTTGAAGGTTCTTGACCAGCAACCAGTGCATGATCTGGAAAGTTACACTCTCTTCCCATGCCTACTTGAGGCATTTCGCAGATTGTGGACGTGCGTGACGGTGCAAACCTTATTAGGGACGAAGTCAGCCTTCTTCGGGAAAGGTTGCTCTGCTTCGTCGGACGGTACCAGTGCATCCGTGTCCCGAGACTCCCGAGTCCCGACAAATGCAGCCCCGAAGCACGACAAGTGCATCTTGACAAGGTTAAGCGGACATAAAAAAATCGCACTATCAAACGCTATTTTCAGGGTCCTTGCAAGCGTCTATCAAGTGTCTACTAGTCCTACACCATCGCCAAATCGAGCGATACATATACCATCAGACCCACCCGTGAACTGTCCCAACTAACTTCCAAGCCCCCAACATACACCACAGCTCTAGCAGAAAAGAGGTTGCCGAAGGCCCGGCGCGGACGATCATTGCCATACTCCAGATCTCCCTACGCGTTCGGGCAATCCATCTCTTCCTCTTCTCATTCCGCATGTTCTCAAATGGTCTACGGATCCGTCGGCTTCGTTTTACTGCGGTCCCCCATCCTTCCTGAAGTCATCCGACAATTCGGACAATTTATTGTAGAAGCATGTGCAATTGTTTATAAGTGGGGATCCTGGTTTGGACACATTGCAATGGGATCTGTCGGCTGCAAATCTGAGTTGTCGAATCAAGTCGGAGAACAGGTGATAAGGTAGACGAGGAGGTGGGGGTGCGGAGCGGAACAGATCCGCCGAAAGCGGAAAGGGCGAGAAGACTCACGTGACCCCACAAGCAAGCTTACTCATGGCATCTATGGGCTTCCGTACTCGCTAAGCCTATTTGGCGAATTGTCGGTCGAAAGCTCCCCCGAGAAACCTTTACATCGTCTCCTCTAGCAATTGGCAGAAACGGATCGAAATGTTGCTCTTGGAACAAACCATTACCTCCTACAGGCATCCTCTAATCTCACAAGTGTCTGAGGACATGCGAACAACTCTCCTTCCAAGTATTCCATGCGACCGATTCTGCTACCACTCCAAGCCGGTTTTCGCATTCTGAAATCCGGACTCCCCCTTATCCTTCGTGCGCAGCACAACACTCCCTTGCCCCAACAAAGCCGCAAACTCCTCGAACCGTTCCTCTACAAACGGACCATGTCGACCGCAATGGCAAAACGCCTTGAGGGCAAAACGATCGTGATTACAGGTGCAAGTTCGGGGATCGGACGAAGCTGTGCCATAGAATTCGCGCGAACATCTCCAAAGAGCCTAAAGTTGATCCTTACAGCAAGGCGGATCGACACTCTCAAAGAGATTGCGGCAGAGATCACCAAGGAGGTAGGTGAAGGTGTGAAAATACTGCCATTCCAATTGGATGTCAGCAAGTCTGCTGAGGTTAGAGGCTTTGTTGGACAGCTACCATCTGAGTATCAGAATATCGATATCCTGATTAACAACGCGTAATATACTAGCCTACGACCCTTTCTGCAGAGCTAACTATTCTTCAGTGGCCTCGTCAAGGGCGTCGCGAAAGCGCCAGACATCGCAGCAGAAGACATTGACGTGATGATATCAACAAATGTTACTGGCCTCATAAACATGACACAAGAGGTGATGCCGACCATGAAAAAGAGAGGGGAGGCAGGCAGTGGAGACATCATAAATATCGGTAGCATCGCTGGTCGTGAGGCTTATCAGGGTGGAAGTATCTATTGTGCGACAAAGGCTGCCGTGCGATCTTTCACAGACGCTTTACGACGAGAATTGATTGCAACGAGAATACGGGTCATCGAGGTAGATCCTGGGCAGGTCGAAACGGTAGGCCCCGTGTAGCCATGTAATACTCTTCTCTGACAATCATTCTTCAGGAGTTTTCTGTTGTTCGCTTTTACGGCGACAAAGCCAAAGCAGACGCGGTATACGCGTAAGTATTACATATGCTCGCCGAGTCAGCTTCTCTAATCATCCTCAAGGGGCTGTGAGCCTTTGACTCCAGATGATATTGCCGAGGTTGTGGTCTTTGCGGCAGGCAGACGTGAGAACGTAGTTTTGGCGGATTCACTAATCTTTCCAAATCACCAGGTGAGCCACAGCTGTCATATTGTGCGTTCTCATATAGGAATGGCGTGCTGATGGTTCGGCCTTAGGCTGCGGCGACGGTCATGCACAAGAAGTCGTAACTCTGGATTGCTGACCGTTAATCTCGTCCTCTAGGCTGGAACTGGAGGCGCAATGTACAAGAAGTCGACCTAGACTTCCATGTTCTCGAGGTAGGTTTGAAGTGGACAGTAGTTGATATCGACCAAAGACTCTTCAGATTGGGTAAGCCTAATGCCTCATTGGCATTGGCAAGGAACGCCGTTACTAGTAAAGACGGGGTTCTAGATGGAGAGGTTTGGTGTACCAGGGGGTCAGAAGCGCTGACAAGTCGAAATGACTCCTCCGTGAATGGCAGCCTCGTGACGTCGACAGTAGCTAATTCAAAATAATACCCAAAACGGATACCAAACCGAAGCCGATGATTCTTCAGGTCAAATCTGCAACGAGTCCCTCACGTTTCTTTCGTCAGACGTCTACTATGATTCATGAACAAGCCTCAAGGCCACGAACGAGCGGGATGATTCTAATTCTCTCAGCATTTACCGAATCCAGAATCGTGGGAGCCTCAAATCTCGCCCCCACCCCTTTAGACTGGATGTAGTCCCTTCAAGCGCTGAGGAACGAACCTTAAAAAGCTAACATTTCAGGGCCAGACCCGCAAACATCACGCCCTACGCCTTGCCTTGACCATACAAACGGACGGCCGCTATCTTCACGTCAACGCCCGGGGCCAGCCTCTTTCGCAGTGAGGCAGACTCTGTCAACTTAGCACACCGCACCATGTTCCTATTGTGTCTCTCCCGCATAGCTAGTTCCTGCAGCCGCCTTCAGATCCCCGTGTCCCAAGCTTTTTTCCTCGTGTCACATTCTGCTGTAATTCAATATTCTTTATAATGACTGCTCATGCAACTATCTGTCTAACATGAAAGCCAACTCGAGCGTCAAGCGCGAAAAAGTCCCAGCCAACAACTCGCGAAACCACGTCGATCCAGAAGTCAGACGTTTCGACGATGGACCCGAGCTCGCACCGCCGGACCCGGCAGGTCTGGAGGTCCAGCCCGGAGACGGTCTGGTGGTGTCTCGCGACGACGAAAAGATGGCCAACGTGGAGCTTTCAAAGGCGATAGATAACGGTTTCCCCCGGCGACGCTTGAGGAGAGTCTGGATCCTCGTTGCACTCGGCGTCGTCGTGGTTGCGATTGCCGTCGGGGTTGGTGTGGGAGTGGGAATTTCCAGGCATCATCATTCAGGCAGCTCGACGACGACTCCATCTCCTGCTCCTACAGCGAATGCCACCACGACGAGCTCCCCTTCGAGATCCACTTCTGCGTCCGCCTCTGCCACCCCGGACCCGGCAAGCCAGTGCAAGAACGGCACGACCTATACGTCGAGCAACAACACGCCCTTCAAAGAAGTCTGCAACACCGATTTCAACGTCGGCGAAGCCTACAACACCACCGCCGCCGACCTGGATTCGTTGAGCAACGTGGGCACTTTCTCCGGCTGCATGGAAGCGTGTGCTGTGGACAGAAGCCAGGGGATCATCTTCTCGAGTGCAGACGGGACGTGTCTTAGTGTGACTTGGATTTCGGCAAATGACGGATTTGGGACTTGCTATCTGAAGAACGCGACGGCGCTGATCGGGAGCGCGAACAAGACGGCGATGATGGAGCATGCGTTTCCGAGGGAGTACGGGGATTCGCAGTCGGCGAATATTGTGGGCGCTGATGGGCAGCCATTGTGAGGCTTTGAAGATCTAGGGTTTTTTAGGATGTAATAATGAGTATGACTTGGGACTTCTTGCAAGACTTGACTTTGTGCTACACTCTATCGAAAATCTAGTGCTTGCGCCACTGCATGAATTGCTTCAGAAGATAAGATAGTACCTTCTACGGGGGCTCTTGTTTGTATAAGCTTCACACTCCTGCCATGCTAGCTCGAGCTGCCATTCTCTTCGGTGGTTGGCGTAGTAAAAGCGTAGCTCTATTCTCCCTTCACAATGTACTCGCGGTCCTCGCTCGTCAGAAGCTCCGTACGCGTAAGGATATTTTTCTTGATTTTCCCTGTCCTAGCTTTCATCTGCAGGCTCCGAGAAATTTTCTTCATGGAACGGTGCGAATGAACCCAGCAATGATTATTGTCTTTGACAATACCGATTCTCCTACTGAGTATAGATCATGGACCCGCTTCCGCTGCTCTCGATTGGCATTGGCATGTCACAAAACCGGCCTGACCGCCAGCGTAGAAGGCGCGACATTGGATCTTTCCCAGCCGGTCCTTGTTGGGACTGGTGCCAGCGCGACGGATTCCCTCCAGGCTCATGCCTTTGTTATCCCACCACATACGCCCCTTCTCGTCCGTATCCCAATCATCTATCAAGCCGGCCAGCGTCTCCAGATGCCCCCAAGCTGCCGGCTAAGGACTTGCCGGCCTGCGATAGATCGAGTACGCAACAAAACTTGGCGAGAAGTATTACCGTGAATGAGGCAACAAATAGCCTGCAGAATAGCGTGTGGAACAAGATATATCGACCTTCATTGCAGGGAAAGAGAGAATTGACCGAGAAGCTAGTGGAAGATTGCTTTGCTTATGAGAAGCGCGAGATACTCCAAGCAGTGGAGGGCAGAGAGCGCCGCATTTGATTTCAAGCATGCCTCTTCATTACGGCGGAACATGTCAGCGTCTCGCCAGCATCGCTCATTGCACGCTGCATTAACAACCGGCTCGATGAGATGCAATCCGAGAGTCCGCAGCTCCTGCACAGCACTATTAAATGGTATGGCGAGAACATATTGCGACCAAAGGTTGAATTTCCCGGCCGGAATTGCTGCTACTCCAAGAAAATTTCTCGGATCCTGATGGTGTCGAAACCCCTATGAGTTGTTCTAGAAGCTGTTCACGAGGATATTCCGGACCGTCATGCACTGCGGAACTTAGTATGCTGCTAATTCGTCATGCGAGCTAATGCATGACTTCAATGGGGGTTCGGTAAGAGATCAGAGAAGGCGAAAGTATTAGGAAATACTAAGGTAGAGATTGTTTTGTCAGAGGAACGCCATGACTATGAAATATACAAAACTGGCGAAACACTAAAAAGAGATTCATTTTATCAGCCAGGAAAGCTACATATACCCAAGACCTCGTTGTAAATCAGCCCGTCCCTGGAGAGAACTCGTCATCGGAGACAGAGGCTGAAAGGTTGTGCTACCACATGACCAGAAAGGCATAAAATCTTGAAATATGGCAGGTTGATATGCAGCCTGGACAAAGCCGCTTGGCAGACTAAAAAAATGGCCGTGCGAAACCATTTGATAGCCGTTTAGAACAGTGAATCGAGCTTCACGTGAATAAACCTATCCTAAAGAGGATGATGTGGGTTTGATTTCAATGCATGCAGGGACATACGCAACTACGTAGAGTAAGCTCGTAAGGCTCTGCTACCTTGTCCGCCCCTACGGCGACAGACCCTATGTCGGTATAGCAATTGGATTCCTAAGGTCGCAGAGTAGTGTGGACTGATAGATTTGAAGCTTTCACAAGGTCCTCTGAAAACATCTTACCAGATTCAGTCCGTTGACGACTCTCGAATCGCGCACGCGAGCCCGGGGAGTGCCATTTGTAGTGACTTTGTTACGGTAAGAGTTCGTCTGCGACCAGGGCACTTGCTTCTCAGAAGGCAGTGCGCCAACCGTCCGCGGGCAAAATAGGCAGGGGCTGTAGAACGACCCAAGAGAATGAGATAGCTGAATCCTGTACCCAATGCGGTCGACAGCAACAAACCTGAAAGCTGGACCGCACGTGACCTGCTAAAGTCTAGATTAGGCTTTGGGACTTGAACTTTCAGGAAATTGTCTTTCAAACTTGGCAAGAACAAAGGTCTCCAGCCCCGTTACTGAATTTTGCCGCTCTAGCGATCAAATTTTTCTTCGGATCGCCAGGATATGGTCCGATCGCAAATAAGCGAGTGTAAATGGTGCATGATAGGCCAAACAACAGACGATACGAGCCTTATCAGTGGTTATCAGCGACTAGAAATGTTTCACCCCGCGTCTTTTCTGTGTCGACAAGCAAACCCTGGCGGGGTACCGTAGCCGACTTGGCCTTTGATTACAATAAAGATCATCATCATGGTTAATCTCGATCAGAAAAGCTAAGTGCCTCTTTATTTTCGTCATCTGCGATTTTTTTAGCTTGGAGTGGTTTGTATCAGGTATCACTGTGAGAGACCGGAGCACGAGACGTTGCCTACGATTCTGAAAATCACGAAAAGTAATCACGAATCAGGACATGGATCCACATTCAACAGCGAAACTAGACGCGGAGGATACCAGCCGTCGATTTTCTAAGGAGATCGAGGTGGTCAAAGAAGACGGAATGGAAACAGCAGCCTTGACTACGTCTAAGGGAGAGACTGTCTTCGCCATTGACTCGGATGCCGAGAAGAAGTTGGTCTGGAAATTTGATTTGAGGATCCTGCCGGTCCTCGCTATTATGTATCTGTTCAATGCACTGGACAAAAGCAATCTTGTTAGACTCTCGGAGCCTCTGCTCAAGCGTCGAATTAACTTGTCATCTTTAGGGCAATGCAAAGACTGCCGGTCTGGAGAAAACGCTGAAGCTCCATGGAAACCAGTACAATGTTCTCTTATCGATCTTTTTCGTGCCATACGTCCTTACTGCACCTTTTCTTGGAATTGCTGGAAAGAAATACGGGCCTAGCCGTGTACTACCATTGATGATGGCGACTTTTGGATTCATGACCGTTATGACAGTTGCAGTAATGAATTTTGGGGGTTTGATTGCGATACGGTGGTTTCTAGGCATGGCTGAATCTGCGTTCTTTCCGCTTGTCATCTACTATCAAACGACTTTCTATCGGAGAGGCGAACTTGCGCGAAGGCTAGCAATCTTTTACGCAGCTTCTAACATCGCTTCTGCATTTGGCGGCCTGCTAGCTTTTGGTGTTTTCCAGATCGAAGGGACTTCTCTAGCAGACTGGAGATATTTGTTCATTATTGAAGGTGGATGTTCCGTACTTTTTGCCATTTTCGCGTTCTGGTATCTGCCTTACAACGCAAGCAGGTGAGGAAGATTGTAGTCTTACATATCCTGGGTCACTGATTTAATCACAGGGCGACTTTCTTGTCAGAAGACGAAAAACGGTTAGCTTTCTACCGCATGCAAGTTGATTCGTCATCGGTGGTCAATGAGCCGTTCAAGCTTCGGTCGGCCCTGAAGATTTTCAAGCATCCGACTAGCTGGATGATTCTAGGTAAGCGGAGCCATGACGAGGCGGATTCGCCGTCTAGTAATCATTCCCTGTTGATAGGACTTTCCGCTGAAAGAATTCAGGTATTGAGATCTGCCTTGGAGTTCCGCTGCAATCAGTCTCTCTGTATCTCCCCGTTATCGTCGCCCGCCTAGGATACTCGACCGTGAAGACGAATTTATACACTGTCGCGCCTAACGTCTCCGGAGCAGTCATGCTACTGATACTCGCCTTCGCCTCTGATCTGACCAAGTTGCGCTTTCCCTTTGTCGCGCTAGGCTTCTTGCTCACCTTCATTGGCTTTATCATTTATGCTGCAATCGACGCAAAGCACCAACTTCATGTTGCATACTTTGCCTGCTTCATGATGACTTGGGGAACGTCTGCCCCAAGCGTCATTCTTGATGTCTGGTACAACAACAATATAGCAGATGAAAATCGGCGTGTGATGCTCACGAGTGTTGGAGTGCCTGTCGCCAACCTCATGGGCGTGGTGAGCAGTAACATATTCCGCAGTCAGGATGCGCCAAAGTACTTACCTGCACTGGCAACAACAGCGGCTTTCGGGGCCACAGGGTGTTTGTTAACGCTGATTTTGGGAGCGTGGATGATCATTGATAACAAGAGGAGGGATGTCAAGCAGGGCGTCAAGGTCAAAGCCAGAGATATCCCGACCGAAAATCTACGGGATGGGCCTGCTACCCCAGACTATCGCTGGTTTTTGTAGGACTTTCGAATATTGCTACACAGTAAATCGGATGTTCAGATGTTTCCTTGACACAATGTAGTGACTTCCCAAAAATTGAACTGAAAGTGCTATGAGCCTGCCAGTCAAAAAGCGACAAGGATTTTAGGCAAGCTCATGGTTGAAGGCACCAAAGAGTTAACTCCGATTCGCCCGTTGCTGGCTTGGCACAGTCGTCAACTGTGTACACAACTTTTTGAGTGATGCGATAAGTTGTCCAGGCAGCGCAATTTTGCGTGCATTGTTACGGTGTCTTTTGCATTTGCATAGATACGGAAAAGTTTGATTCGTTCCGCGAATGTCTCCAAAAGCGTTCCTTATTCCATGGCCGTCTACGACGTGACACGTGCTTTTGCAGGTGTTTGCTATAGCTTGGACCGGCGAAGACGGCAACCTTGACGAGAACAGAAATTGGGGTATCCAAATTGCGTGGAGCAGTCTGCCGCTATTCCAATTGTCAAATACCCAATTATGGCTCTCAACCCTCCCTTCTCGGGCATCGATGGGCAGGTGCGACGACACAGTGCGAGCAGAAATACAAGTATTACACAGGCTTCCTTCGACCTCGATCCTCCCCATACCTCTATCAGTATAGACCCCGTTGCTCTGATCACGACAGAATGTATTGGAATCACTTCTGCTATGCGAAAAAGCTCGAGATGGGCTCAATCATCGGTGTCAGCTATTCTTGGCGGAGGTGTTGCCAGCAGATACTACGAGCGAGGAATACCAGGCCCTGCAAGGTCAAATAAGTCCGTGAACTCTTTAGAAAAAGCGTCGAAAGAAAAACCAACGGATGGCGTGCCAAATGGAGATAATCAGACACTTGCTGGCCGTTGGGGCCTCCGGGGCAAGAAGGGCAGAAGCATACAAGACAATCCTCTCATGACGGCATTTGCGCGGCTGCGCAGCGATTTAGTGGGTGTCAAAGATATCAACACGTTCGATGGTCCAGCACTCTTGCATCCATTTTTGCAGGTCATTCGCTCTTCCTCTACGTCTGCCTCAATTACCTCCCTTGCCGTCGTCGCTATTACCAAATTCTTCTTATACAACATTCTCAACATTAGGTCTCCGCGGATATCGCTTGGCATGCAACTTCTGTCTGCAGCAATCACGCACTGTCGCTTCGAGGCTAGTGACTCTGTTGCAGACGAAATAGTACTTCTCCGAATACTAAAGCTGATGGAGGAAATGCTCTCACGGCCAGAGGGGCGGCTGCTTGGAGACGAAAGCGTTTGTGAGATGATGGAAACCGGCCTCAGCATGTGTTGTCAGGCTAGACTTTCAGAAGTCCTTCGACGCTCTGCTGAGATGGCTATGGTCAACATGTGTCAGGGCATTTTCGAACAATTGAAGCGCTTGCCAATGGCGAAAGCTACCGACACGGTAGAATCGGTGCCAATGTCAGCTGGCGCTGATAACTTTGAACTGAAAATGGACCTATCAGTGGACGGCACTACAGTTGCCTCTCGTCGTTCTACCGAACTTGGGGCGGATGCTGGTTCCGAGCCAAATCCAGAGGAGAATATTGACACTGCTTCGAATGAGAGTCAAGAGACCGCGCCTGTCTCTGGTGCAACAGTAGTCACAAAGGCCGAGGCGGCTGACAATGTGCCTCCATATGGTCTCCCTTCCATCTGCGAGCTATTCCGAGTCCTCATTGACCTTCTCGATCCTCACAACCGGCAACACACTGACTCCATGAGAGTTATGGCACTCCGGCTGATAGGTGTGGCCCTGGAAGTCGCCGGACCGTCAATAGCGGATCACCCTAGCCTTGCCCATTACGCTCAAGATGATCTTTGTCGTCATGTTTTTCAACTTGTACGCTCTGAGAATGCTCCATTGCTGAATGAGTCCTTGAGAGTAGCCGGCACCCTACTCGCTACTTGCCGAAAAGTGCTTAAACTGCAACAAGAGCTGTACCTGTCGTACCTTGTGGCCTGCTTACATCCAAGAATACCAATCCCCCCTGAGCCAAACATAGACCCGTCGCTTTATGAAGGGGTGCCCCAAGCTCCTAAGCTTGTTCGGCCACCACAGTCAGGATCGGCAAGTGGTCGCTCGACTCCAGTCCCCGTTAAAGATCGTCAAAGTTTAGGTATGGAGGGAGGCTCCAGAAAGCCAGAATCTCGAGAGGCTATGGTTGAAAACATAGGATCCCTAATTCGAATTCCCAGTTTTATGGTCGAGCTCTTCATCAACTATGATTGTGATGTTGATAGAGGAGACTTGTGTGAGGATATGGTTGGCTTACTGTCAAGGAATGCTTTTCCAGATTCAGCTACTTGGAGCACTACCAACGTGCCGCCGTTGTGCCTTGACGCCCTTCTTGGATTCGTGCAGCAAATGGCTGAACGGCTTGACCTACCTGGCGACTCCCAGAATGGCCTGCGTGTGGAAAGATTGCGGGAGCAACGCTCGCGCAAGAAGATCATCATTCGAGGAGCTAACAAGTTCAACGAAGATCCCAAGGGAGGTATCGCATTCCTGGCATCGAAAGGCATCATAGTAGATCCTGAAGATCCTGTGCTTGTAGCGCGGTTCCTGAAAGGTACAAGCCGCGTATCCAAATCTGTTCTGGGAGATTTCCTTTCGAAAAAGAGAAATGGAAAGATCTTGACAGCCTTCATTGACTTGTTCGATTTTGACAACAAAAGGATCGACGAAGCCCTGCGTGAGATTCTTGGCACCTTCCGACTTCCTGGTGAATCAGCTCTCATCGAGACAATTGTGACAACTTTTTCCGAAAAATATTGCTCCAGTAATGTTCCTGAAGGCATTGCAGACAAAGACGCTGCCTTTGTTCTCACATATGCTATTATTATGCTGAATACAGATCTCTATAATCCTAATGTCAAGAATCAAAAGCGCATGACTGTTGCAGACTTTTCAAAGAACTTAAGGGGAGTCAATGGTGGCCAAGACTTTGCGCAAGAATATTTGCAAGCTATCTATGATTCAATCAAATCCAACGAAATCATTCTCCCCGATGAGCATGACAACAAACATGCCTTCGACTATGCATGGAAAGAGCTTCTCATGAAAACCGGAGCCTCTGGAGATTTCAACGTTTGCGAAGACAGCTCATTCGACGCGGAAATGTTCAGCGCTACCTGGCGGCCGATTGTGGCTACGTTGAGCTACGTATTCATGTCAGCATCTGATGACGCCGTGTTCTCGAGAGTCATAAGTGGCTTTGATCAATGCGCTCAAATCGCGGCAAAAAATGGTATAAACGAAGCGTTCGACAAAATAGTCTTCTGCTTGAGTTCCGTAAGTAATCTGGCTTCGGAGAGACCGACAAGCACGTCTCTGAATACAGAGGTGCAAGCCGACAATAAGACCGTTATGGTAAGCGAATTAGCTGTGAAATTCGGTCGTGACTTCAGGGCTCAGCTTGCTATGGTGGTGTTATTCCGCGTACTCTCAGGAAACGAGACTACAATCGGAGCCAGCTGGTCATATGTCATTCGGATCCTCATAAATCTCTTTACTAACTCTCTCATACCTTCTTTCCCTGGAGATTTTGGAGACGACTTGCCTCCTATTCCCGTAAAGCCACCGTCTCAGGTAATTGATCGGGACGGTCGAGCTACCGATGGGTTGTTTTCTGCTTTTACCTCATACCTCTCAAGCTATGCCGCCGACGATCCTCCAGAGCCATCCGATGAAGAGCTAGAAAATACTCTCAGTGCTGTTGACTGCATTAAGTCCTGTCGCATTGACGGCGTCATAGACAGTATTGCGTAAGTTCTGCCGCTTATTTACAAGGTGTAATATTTACATTAGATAGGAAACTTCCTGCCACATCGGTAAAAAGCTTCGTCGCCACAATTTTGTCCCAGTTGCCCGAAGATGGTAGTCCAATAGTTGTCGTCAAGGCCGAAAGAACGACCGCTGCCAGTCCACGCGTGAACGGCCACAAGGCAAATCGCCTGACTCCCAAATACGCTCCAAGTACTGTGTTCATACTTGAAGCAGCAACAATCCTCACCCTAAGAGACACTGGAACGGTCGCCGCCGCAGGGGAAACACTCAATGCTGCGCTTCAGGGTATTGTACGTAATGGCCGAGACATGCATCCATTTGTTCTCTCACGGGCCATCTACTACCTGCTGAGCCTCCTTAAGGCAGGCTTTGTGAGCATCACACCAATGTGTTAAAATGTTTTGCGGCTAACATGATATTAGAAGGAAGATTTTATGCGAACGCCGGTAGTCCTTCACGCCATCTCAAGCCTCGACCAGGATATCGCCGAACAAAGCGCTACGTCTATTGCCGCTGGTCTGACGAAATGCATCCGTATAGACGGCCCATTAGGCATCGAAATCACCAACTCTCCAGATTTCTGGTCGATCCTGGAAAGATTGCAGGAACATAAAGATGTAGCCGATAAATGCTTCGAAATCCTCACAAGTATCACAATGTCGCAGTCAACTAAGGTAACCGCGGACAATTACGAGTCAGCTATTAACCTAGCAAACAACTTCGCAACAGCTGGCAGTGTCGGCTCTATCACAGAGCAACAACGTGATATGGCGGCTCGCAAGGGCAAGCGGGTGCCTCCGCCAAAACCACAGTTAGTCTATTCAGACCTTTAAACATATAACAAGAAGCTAACCAAGACATCACAGAGAAAACCCCATTGTTGTCCGCGGCGTCCGCTCCATCACCATCATCTCCCACCTCACAACCCGCATCCCTTCCTTCATCTCCCAATCCCACCTCGAACACCCAGAGGCCTGGGCCGCCTACTGGTCTCCTATCTTCCGCGCCCTCTCGACCCAATGTCTCAATCCCTGCCGCGAGATCCGCCTGAAAGCCATGTCCGCCCTCCAACGCTCCCTCCTCAGCAAGGACCTCGCCTCCCCAGACCACGACGAATGGATCGCCATCTTCGGCGAAGTCCTCTTCCCTCTGATCGGCCGCCTGCTCAAGCCCGAGAGCTACCAACTCGATCCCGTCGGCATGGCTGAGACCCGCGTCCAGGCCGGGACGCTGCTGTGCAAAGTGTTCCTGCACTACCTGGTCATGCTCTCGGAGTGGAAAGGCATGCTGGATCTGTGGCTGAAGATCTTAGATCTTCTGGATCGCATGATGAACAGCGGGCAAGGGGATTCGCTCGAGGAGGCGGTTCCGGAGAGTCTGAAGAACATTCTACTAGTCATGAAAGAAGGTGGGTATCTCGGCGCCAAGACGGGTCCGGAGGAAGGGGAGCTGTGGACGGAGACAAAGAAGAGACTGGAGAGATTCCTGCCCCGTTTGGTAGAAGAGGTTTTCCCGCCAGAGCCTGAGAGGAGGCCACCAGAGCCGCTGCAGGCAGCAGTGGAAGCGGAAAAGAAGGGCAGCGAGGATAATAAAGTCGAGCACGGTCAAGACGAGGAGAAGAAGTCTTCAGAAGAAACGCGGCGGCAGCAGCAAGGCCTCGCTGCCTCCTAGGCGGAGGAGCATGCCGAACAGATGGCGAAGGAGATGTACTGGTGTTATCGCACGTTGGACAGTCATTGAGGAGGGTGTGCGGCGCATAGTTCTACCTCGAGCAGGTAGCCAGCCGGAGTTTTTAGCATAGCATAGCCAGTGGTGTTTCATGTATCCTTAGCCGTGCCATTGGGTCCTGCTTGTTTTGTATATGACGGTTCTCCGTTTTCGCCGCATTCTTTGCATTGCTGCAACGAAGTAATGTGCACTCGTATCAAGGTGACGCGGTACGAGATGAACATTGCACTGTGCGGACTTTTTGATTCTGCCATCTTTGTTCTAAATCGACGACTTCCTTCGGTATTGACAACGCCGGTTCCCACCTAGACCCTTTGACTTTTCCATGAAAAGGTCCCACCCAAGTTACGTATTTGTCAAAGCTAAAACCCCAATCCTGCGCCAAGATGCTATGCCAAAAGGTATCTGTCAAGAAAAAAAAGCTCGGTGCTGTCGTCGCCCGAAGAACGAAGAACGAAAAAAGAAAAGGGCCGCCCCTGGAAAGCTCTTCGACCGCTTCTCTTAGAACTGCAACTTCAATCCTCATCGTCGACATCCACATCGATCGCATCCGGATTCACGGACGCCGTCGGAGCCTGCTGCTGCTGCCCTTCTTGCGGTGGTGCCCGATTCCCGCCTTCCGGCCCGGTGCTCGCGGCGACAAATCCCACTGGCGCCCTAGCCTGCCTCTCCAGCGCGGCCATGGCATCTACGCTCGGATTGCCGTCTTCTGCGTCCTCTGCCTCTCCGCCGTTGAGTGTTCCGTTTGTTTCCGCCGGCGGCTGGCCTTTGCTGCGAGCGATCGCTTGGGAGGCGATGAAGTTGACGTCCGTACTGTGGTGTTTGTTAGTGATTGTGTGAAAGGAGGGGGGGGGGGGATGATGTACTTGAATTGCGCCTGCACGCTCCGCTTGATCCGCAGCATCTCCTTGAAGGTATCCTCATTCCCATGCTGCACCTCAAATGTCTCCCATTTACTCCAAAAGGTCGAATTCGTCCTTGGATCGCAGAACTGGCTTGCATGCCCGTATATAGCTCTAGCCCGGTCAATCTCGCCAAGCCGTCTTTCCATTTCCGCGAACTTAAGGCACATTTCTGCGGCCTCTTTGTCAGGCAGAGCGGCGATCGCACGCTCGTAAATAGGACGGGAGGAGGTAAGGCCGAAATTCGAGGCGGATTTGGTGATGTAGAAGTCGAACATGTCTCTTCGGTCAGAGTCGGCGACAGCGCGGGTAGCGCGCTCGTAGATGCGCATGGCGTGGCGCGCTAGACCGCGCTCCTCTTCGAGGTTGCCGTACATGAGGTAGAGGGATTTGGCGAATTGTGGGGGACAGCTTTCGAGGGCTTGCTCGAAAAGGTCTCGGAGGCGTTCCATGTTTAGCTTGCGGTCTACGGCTTTGGTGAGGTACAGATTCCAGAGCTCAAATGCGACAGGGTAAGTGAAAAGATCGAGACCGCGCTCGTAAACTTTGAAGGATTCCTCGAAGTAGTGATTCTCTTCGAGGAGGTTAGAATAATTGACAACAGTTTGAGGAGTGGCGATGCGTAGTTCGAAAATGCGGTCGTAGACAGCGCGAGTCTCTTCAAGACTGCCTACAGACTCGATGAGGTCGACGTAAAAAGACCAGAGCTTCCATGATTTGTGAACCCGCTGTTGTGGGGATAAGGTCTCGTCGAAGTAGTCGACCTTGCTTCGTTTAGGAGCTTGGGTCGCTTTGGCCATGATTGCCACAGCTTGATCGAAGTTATCGTTCCGAAGTTCTATCTCGGCCCACTCACACCATGTTTCGGCAAGCTCTACCACAGACTTGAAGGGAACCTTGACAGCCTTGTCCATGATGATCCGGGCGTTAGAGAGATCGCCTCCCTTTTCGTAAAACTTCGCATAGTTGACCCAAAGTTCGTGAAATTTCCCGACGGCCTTCTTTGGCTGTATAGCGGCTATTGCATCGGTGTATGTCTGAACGACTTCCAAGGCATTATCGCCCCACAGTGCCACTCTCTTTTCCCACTCTACAGCGTTGTTTGGATTCTGTCTGAGAAGAACATCATTGACCAAGAATGGCCGTCGGTCCATTAGATGCTCAAAGCGCATCATTCGGAGGTCGAGGTCAAAATCCGCCCTCTCGTCTACCTTTGCCTTTGTTGAGCGGGTGGCTGCTTGATCCATCAAGGTGCCTATTATTGATTCCTCAAATTCCACGTAGGAATCAAAAATCATTGTAAAGTCTCTGACTGTCATGACCGTGGTAATACCCTCTTCAAAGACATCTCGAGCTTTCTCAAAATCGCCCCTCATAATCCAGTACGTGGCAAGTCCTGTCCATAACTTTCCCCTTTGGTCTGGAAACCGGTCAATACCGCTTCGGATAATTTGGTCGACATTCACTGGCGCATTGCCGTCAGCGCTGATGTCTTTCGCTTTGTTCACCAAAAGCTCGACCATTTCACTCCAAAGCTGGAAGTGACTCTTAGCGTCGTTCGATTTGAATTTGGGATTGTCCAGAATCTCGACGTAGCGGTGGACAGCTTCTGCATAGTACCCATTGTCGATCAGAAGCTCGATAAACTCCTCCATATTTTCGGGTTTCACCTGCATGTACCGTGTCCACACTTTAACCGCTGTATCTCCCCCTGCGGAAACGGCGAAAGAGCGGTATAACTTCCATATTCGGTTGTGTTGTGTAACAGGCAATGCTCTCAGGGCTCGATCAAAGGTCCGACGAGTTTGTGTGATGATGGGTTGCCTGAGGAGAAAGGACAGGTACATCTCCCAAATGACTGGCATCTTGTTTAATAGTATCAGAGCCCGCTCGAACAGCGCATTGACCTTCTTGAACTCTGGCCTGTTCTTCTCTGGATGTTTCTTGAGCAGGTGCTTTGTCCTGAATTCTAGGTACATTTTCCAAATCTTGTACGAACGGGGTAGCTGCACACAAGCACGTTCTTGAACGAAAGCCTGCTCGAGGAGTGTGCCATGTCGCCTTTTGAACTCAATGTAGGCTAACCAGGGACGCACATTTCCCGGATTTCGAAGAAGGTCCTGTTCGTAGATCGCATCTTCGCTGCTGATTAGGGAGAGGTAAGACCGGTCGTTTGCTTCGTTTCCCATGGTGTTTGGCGCAACAGCAGCAGCTGGAGGCGCTTTTTTTAGACGCGCACCTGGCATGTCGACGGTGGCCCTGACGGTCGAGAACCACGCTGATCAAATCATCATAGTCGGCCACGGTGGTAAAGAAGCACCAACAAGCTCACAGCCTGAGAGCGGGCTTCCCCAGCAGTTATCAGCGTGCGAGAGGAGAAAGGCGCTGTTGTCGCAGATGAGGGTCCCAAAATTTTAGCGCGGAGTTGGATCGCGGAGCGCTGCAGCGGCGGGAGAGAAGGAAGCTCTCCCGCACCGGGGCCAGTGATATCAGCTGCCACCTGGAGCTACGAGCTGTTGTCTGCCAACTCCACTGCCTCAACCGGAGTTCAAACAGATTATCACTTCCAAGTATACACGATGTCAGGGGGTGCAGGGGTCAGTGGCCTCTCTCACCGGCCTATAGATCTACTAACAGATCATATAATACATAGAGGGAGCCTGTCTTCCCGACTCGCCAGTCCCTGGGACTGATGAAAGGGAAGCTCAAAGGAGCTGAGACTGGGCATAGCTTGCTCAAGAGGAAGAGTGAAGCTCTTACAAAGTACGTGATTTACCCCGATAAACCGAAATTTGTGGCTAATAATGCCTATCTAGGCGATTTCGAGGTACCCACTTGACCCAATTCTGCACCCCAACACCAGTCTAACTTCCTACGCAGAAATCACGAGACGAATTGACGATGCGAAACGAAAGATGGGCCGTGTAATGCAGATCGCAGCGTTTTCTCTGGCTGAAGTCACCTACGCGACCGGCGGCGATATTGGCTTCCAAGTGCAGGAAGCGGCCAAGAACGCACGTTTCCGCGTGAGGACACGACAGGAAAACGTTTCCGGGGTCTTCCTACCACAGTTCGAGGCTTGGCAGCAAGATGGTAATAATGACTTTGGTTTGACCGGTCTCGGAAAAGGTGGCCAGCAGGTACAGCGTTGCAGAGAGACGTATGCCAGGGCCGTAGAAACGCTGGTGAGATGTCATGGCTTGCGCACCCAAGCACAGGGCTGATGCAAGGTATAGGTTGAGCTCGCCTCACTACAGACAGCATTTGTCATCCTAGACGAAGTCATAAAGGTGGTCAACAGGAGAGGTAAGACACATGAGAGTGGACAAAAACAGCATTGGCTTATGAGTGGGATAGTGAACGCTATTGAACATGTCATCATACCGCGGACGGAGAATACCATCAAGTGTGAGTATTGAACATTTCCCAGTCATGCCCTGTTGTATTGACTATGGCTCCAGACATCAACGCGGAGCTAGATGAAATGGACAGAGAGGAGTTCTACCGATTAAAGAAGGTCAAAGGCCTGAAGGAGAAAGAAAAAGCTGCACAGGAAGCAAGTGCAGATCAGAAGCGCAAAGCTGATAATCAAAGCGATGAGAATGATGGCCCGAGTGATCTGCTCGGGAATCCAGAGGACGAAGACGTCATTTTCTAGTGTTGGTGCTGTTGCTGGTTCGGAGGATTGTAGATGTTCGAACCAGCCTACTAGCGGAATGATTATAGATATAAGCATCTTCGGCTGCGCGTCATTAGTGAATATCCGCGGCCTTGTTAGCGGGAGCTTCGTTGCCGTCATTAATCGTTTATGGAAGATACAATGGGGGCTTTTTCTCTCTGTCACTGTCAAATACCAATGCTGTACGCAGACCGTCGACGATTACCTATGCAGGATTCTTAATCCACAATCTCCCTCTCCAGGCGGATTTGCTCAAGCTCTCCCTCCTCGACCTGCTCCAGTCCTTTCATTGCTCTTATCTCTCAGCTCTTCGACCAGCCGACTCAGATACGAGTCTGCAATATCAGACGGCAGCCCCTCAAAGGCCCTCACGATCCTATCAACATCT
Source organism: Pyrenula aspistea (assembly GCA_021030945.1). NCBI lineage: Eukaryota > Fungi > Ascomycota > Eurotiomycetes > Pyrenulales > Pyrenulaceae > Pyrenula > Pyrenula aspistea. The sequence goes on from JAGFML010000023.1 coordinate 123,515, forward strand.
CTCCGACCGTTCTCATAGGCTTGGAGGTCTCTGTTACCGTATACATCCCGTCCAGCGGAATAGCCCTTGTCAAAGCTCCGGAAGAAGACGTTCACGGCGACGGAAATCTCCTCTGTCGGCGCACCAGCGTGAAGCCATAATGGTGGGATGAATAGAATATCACCAGCACGCAGAGTCACCTCTTGCGGGTAAGTTCCAGGTATTGAACGCGGAGTTGTTGAGCCGTGTTCGAATACATCCAGCCGGGAAGTCGAAGCTCCTGCAGGGACGTGAAGGTGCCTTACATCACGTGGTGGGTAGAGCACCAACTTCCGTGACCCTCTGATTTGGCACAGAATGTTCGCATACGTATCATAATGGAGCCACATCACGGCGTTGGAAATCCGGAGTACAGAGCTGTGTATCCGCTCCGCAATAGCTTCAAATTCTGATAGAAAAGTGAAATCCTTCGCAAGGTCTGGGAAGTCGTACCAGATATTTGAGGGTTGCTCTGAAGCCCTCTGTGATGACACCGAACGTAAATACATCTTCTCATCCAAGCTAATGCGTTCAATGAAATCATTGAAAGAAATCGTGATATAATCAAAATTCTTCTTCTGAAAGTTCATGGACTTTGTAGAGGCTTGATGTACCACGACCTAGACCATGTCTGTTAGGAGACAGAATACAATGATGAACGGGGCATTCTTACCGGCCTATCGTAACCTACCGCCTTACTCATGTAATTGTTCGTCCATAGATCCACACAAGGGCCAAGCTCAAGCCCACTGATGAGCATAGGCAGTCCTTCTTGAAACAACACATCAAGCTTCAAACCAGGTACCTCAGGTCTACATAACACACGAACCTGCTGCAGTGCTACCTCTCGCAACTGCTCATGCTCATTGACATGAGTCGATAGGACTGGCTCGGAAGTATCAATTGTGTGCACAAATTTCCAAGGTGCGATATCTTCAGACAATCTTCCTAGGCTGATTGTCCATGCACCTTGATTCCAAAATGTACCGAATGAAAAACAGACAGCTCCACCACCAAGTATCACAAGCTGTCCCTCTGTGTCCACCGAAGATGAGTGACCAATGAGTAGAGGCCTTTCGACATTCGGCTGAAGAAGGTAAGATTCATATAAACCGGAGGCAATAGAGTAGGGAACTTGATCAGTAGGTTCGACAAGAATTGTAATGTCTACTGACATGATCTCACGAGTCCGAGGAATGCATCCAGATTTCGCTATTCCGCCCACCACTAGAAGCTTGTCCCCGTAGAAGTTTATGGTAGCTCCAAACCTTGCAAGACAGCCCTCCAGCCATGTGTCGTACTTTGGAATAGGAATACGATTGATTTGAATGCTTTCTATCCGTCCTTCAGAGAGCTGGAGATTCCAATGCCAAAGGTCATGTAGGATCAATCCGGATTTATCCATGCCGCCGAATAGGACTCCATTCAAGGGTCCAAAAGATGCTAGACAGGCACCGAACCTTGGACCAGGAGACTCTCCGATAACCGGCAAAACTCGCCAATGCTCAGATTCCCAAAGAAGCCATTCATCATGGACTTGCTCATTATTACTCTTTCCGCCAAAGATCAAAAGAGAGGGAGCTCGAGCATATGCAACTGGGGAGGCGCAATGACGGTACCTGGGAGATGGCAGATTTGCAATTCTCACCCAGTCCTTCCGATCCCATAGCCAGCAATCAATCAGGGCAGTTGTAGGAGAGGCGCGACCACCCACCATGACGGAACGGCCATCTGATAATGGTGTAATCGAGTGGCACATCCGAGGCGCTACTTGAGGTGATTTCATTGTTTCGGCCACGTCGGAGGACTTCCTAAAGATGTCAATAGAGGAGAGGCGATTATGCATGCCCATGCCTCCATGAAGTCCAATGCAATCTCCTCTAGCCTCTTGAAGAGCGCCATGATGCCCAAAAGAGCGAGCCGCACGGCTTGGTACGTACTCAGTGCTGCAAACCGAGTGTTTTTCTTCGACGTCCATTCTCGCAACGATTGTTTCATTTGCAAATCTTGCTCCCAAGACAGAGACAGGAGAAATGTGGATGCAATTTGACGCAGTCAATAGGAAGTAATGAGATGCAAACAGCGCAAAGTCTTCCCACTCATCGAAAGGCTCTTTATTTTGGTCCCAGACGGGTGAGAGACGGGCTTGCGTATTCCATAGATCCCAGAGAGACACCGCAGTCGCTTTACGCCAATCTCTGTCAAGAAAACGCTCTTGTTGGGATTGAAGACTATGATAAGTCTCAACAGATCGCAATGGAGAACGCAGTTTCTCAAAATGACGAAGCATGGTCTTTGCGAATGGATGGTCTGGTCCATCAGGCAAGCACTGCTCCAAGAGGCAAAACGTAACGTCTAGAGTTGTCAGAAGGGGAAATGACCTAAAGTCCAAAGGTGAGAGAGTTACCATTAGACAAATTTGAAGCCCACACGATGAGCGAATTAGAATTCTGTAATTCCATATATGTAATAGAAACTTCGGCCAGGCAAAGCACACATGTGTCCTGATCAATGAAAGACGTACAGGCTTCTTTGAGAAGCTCGAGATTCCTCAAGTCGCACCCGATAGCGATGTATTGATCGCTTTTGAGTAAGGTCGGGCCCCCTCCAACTTGGTCTTGAATATTTGATAGTGAACATTGCAATTGAGGAGTCCGCTGGACGACTTCCACCTTCGCTTTCATGAGCTCGGGGTGATCGACGTCTAAGAAAGTCACATTGGAACACAAGCTTGGTTCTTTCGAAAGCCATTGAAAAGGCATGGGATCACTTGTGACGGTTAGTAGACATAAGTTTTGGCACTAGCTTTGGATCATACAGACGCGCCACATCCCAAGTTGAGAACAATTTTTTTATCCGCAGGTCTGTTAAGGAAATCTTCGATACACCTTTGAATCGCCCACATTCGAACCCAGTACCCTCGGTTGATCAGAGGCGACCTCCTGATAGGCTTCTTGACGAAATAGCGAATGAAATGCGGTTCTGCATAGTACAACCGTTCAACGCTACGCTTCGAGACGATGCTGCTGTTGTTTGTTGCCATTACAAAGCCGTCTTCCTTTGCCATATTTGCAACTCTTTACCAGATGGCCCTTCGATTCAAAACCTTCATGTACCACCTAGGGAAACGTTCCAGCTTTGACTTACCTCGCCGGTGGGTGCGAGTGCGAAATGCCAAAGGCTGAGGGGTTTCAATCCCTAGGGTTAAGAGTAACAAGCTCACAGGCGGAGAAGCATGTCCAGATGGCTAGCATGAGAGTTTGCAGTAAATCGAGACGAGATCTGTCAAAGAGATTTCTAACTATTGTCGTAAAATCTTGGTATTGATAGTCGGATAATCTCAACGATTCGCACGCTAAGTCGCTACAATCTTCGTCCCTGTACCACACGGCTAAAATGAACCGGCGAAAAGCCTGTCTGGAGGTCGCCAGGGCACTTTCGAAAGCATGAGATAGGTACTTTAAAGTGAACGAATGTCTCTCCCCGTCTTGCTGCGTTTGTCGAACATCAGCCCTGAACAAATTTCTTTCCCACAGTTGAACAATCGCAATGTGCTTAGAATTGGTTGACGTACTCCTGGCTTTCTTCGAATCGGAAAATTTTCTGGCAGACCATGTCATTATTAGGCATGGGTTACACTTAAGATGACCCGGGATCAGCGCCTGCCGTCAGGCACCGTTGTTGACGTGGGGAAACCGGCCGGTGCTTTCAATTTCTTCATTCCACTTCCACCAAATCTAATCATAGAATCATGAATTGGGTTAAATCAACGTAGGTTCCCAAAATTTCAAGCAAGACCGTCCATGCTCAACGCACTTCAGACTTGCTAGTGTCGCTGGGACGCAAGAACCCGAATATGGCCCGTCCGCCATTCAGTCAGTGGCTGCTCAGGCTGAGACCACGCCCTACACGGAACTTGAGAAAAAGGATCTGAAATGGCGAGCGCTGGAGTACACAAATGTCGAGACGCAGCAATTTTATCTTATGTCGGACGATGGGACGCTGGCACTTGCGCAGCTCATTTATAGCAACGTTGCGTGGGTGGTCTCTAGAGCGGGCTCATTCTCCATTCTCCGTGGCTAATCTACTGTGTGCAGCGGCATACATACGACATGCCAATTCAATTCCAAGATCTTCGAGAATGGTGGCCCTGGCAAGCATCTCTGGTGCTCTGATCCTCTCGCAAACTATGGCTTCGACGAAGACCAGACGTCCTTCTACGCAGATAATGTCGCAATCACACTTGATGAGGAGGGCTCAAGCTATACCGTGAAATCTGCCATCAATGAAGAATGTATTGTCAATCTGACTATTACACGAGTAAGCCCCGGCTTTCAGGTAGGCAAAGACGGAACAAGCTATTTCGGTACCGATCCAGCCAATCCCTGGGGCACTATGAGACATTGTTTTTGGCCAAGATGTAAGGTAGAAGGAACTATGATAACAAAAGAGAAAGAGTACAATATGAAAGGGAAAGCCCTGTTCATTATGGCTCTCCAAGGAATGAAGCCACATCATGCGGGTAAGGATCCGCAGCCTCATAAAGACTTCTAGCTAACGTGGTTAGCTGCAAAATGGAACTTCTTGACGTTCCAGGGACCGACAACCTCCGCCGTGATGATGGAATTCACTACCCCTCAGTCATACGCAAAGACGAATGTGAACGTTGGAGGTTTGGCCCGGGATGGTGAGATTATCTACGCAGGAGCTTCAAATTCCTGTACCCACGCGGAAACGACGCAAGACGCCGAAAACGAGTGGCCAGAGCCCAAGGCCATCGAGTTCAACTGGAAAGGTCAGAGTAAAGATGGCAAGGAGGTCTCAGCGACCATGACCGGCAGCTTAGGAGAACGCCTTGATCGCGTCGATGTTTTGTCGCATGTGCCAGGGCTGATCAAGACAATTGTGGGAGGCGTGGTCGGGACTAAACCCTACATATACATGGTGTGACCATCTGCCTGTCGCTTCGCATCTCCAAAAATTCTGATCATCTGCAGTACTCCGTCAAGGACGAAATGCCCTTGAAGATAAAGATTGGGGAGGACGAAACTTCTGAAGAGGGGAGAATGTTCTCCGAAGCGACATTCATCTCATGATGGGGGCTGGTTCCCTTAACCTTTCAAACTGCGTACCTCCGCCCTACCGTGAGACGAAGCGACACAGTTGATGGTTACAATCTTGCTGACGTGGACCGTTTGTAGGATGCCCCGAAGTCCATGACATCAAAATGGCGCGCACACCATGGCATTAAAGGAGTTACTTTGGTTTCTGATTTACATGACTCACTTGGACACATCATAACTGAAATGGGCAATATTGATGGCTTTGGGGATATTGGGCCTGGGCCGAAACGATTGCGAGGCAGCTCATTCCATAACCATATATAATTCTAATATCTACCAATAGAAAGTCCTCCATGGCATTTTTCCCCCGTCTTCACAAGACAACCAGCTCATCCAGATCGTTTGACACATTCACTACCTATACTCGTCAATCACGCTCCTTGGCTCCACATACCTCCCCAACGGCTGATACTCAACATCATCAAACCCAAACGCCCCCGGACCCCCCAGCTCGAGCGCGGCAGGCGTGTCAACCCACCGCGGCGAGCATGTGATCCCCACCACCACGACGGAGACCCCGTACTTGTATTCCGGGACGCCGAGCGCCCGGCCGTCGCCGCTGTCCAGCACTGCGATCAGGTCTGGCACGGTGGCGACGATCGTTTGTTGTTGAGTGCCGTTGGGAGGGGTGTGTTCGGCGAGGATGTTTTCGTTTTTGAAGGGGATTCGGAGGTGGCCTCCTGAGACGGCTTGTGAGGTTGGTGGTTGGGCGGTTTCTTCTTTTTCTTCATTGTTGTCGTCGTCTTTGCCGTGGGCGGAGATCAGGACCTCGCCGTAGCTGTGGCCCTTGTGCAGACGCCGCTCCACCGCGACGATCTTGCCCCTGAAGAGGACTTTGGCGGCTGTCGGACCTCCCGCCTCGTCCACGATGGCCTCGGCAACTGTTGAGAGGGTGTTCGTTTGTCGGGCCCGTTCGATGCAGCGGCCGATTCGCCATGCTAGTGAACACGTATTCAGAACCCCGTATTTCTGCACCTTGTCGGCGGTCGTAGGGCGTGCCGCCATGCCGACGCGTGATCCCATCTCCGTGCATGACGCTCGCAAGATCCGGTCCACGTCGCGGTCGTTGGAAGTTTGTGTCATGATCACTGAGTTCCCGCTCCCGGAGTCAATGGCACACGGCGTAAGCTGTCCCGCTTCGTGGGCCACGATGGTGGTCTGATGATAGGTTGGGAATGCTCGACCCATCCAGTCCGCGTCGATGATGGGGCGGTCGAAGTACTTGGACGAGCCTAGGAGGAATGGTTCGAGGCCGTTGCCGCCGCCGATTTCGAGGCCCATTATTGCGTCGAACGATTTGTCACCGAGGTAGTCCATTAGCATGCAAACGGCGGAGACTGTTTCGGTGCTGGCGAGACGCTCTACGCTGACCGCTGGGGAGCCCATGTGTCCGCCTGGAGGAGTCAGTTGACGCTGGTTTTGGATTGTCAGCTTAAGGTGCACTCACCCCAGTAAATCTTGTCCTTCTCTTCGAGAGACTTGGCATCGATGACACGCATACTGTAACCGTCTTGAAGGTGGCCCTTCAGCATGACTTCCGTAGACGCTGGCTGGCCACCTCCGCCACAGCCCAGAACGTACATTCCGATAGAAAGAAAACGCAAGTCGGCTTCGTTGACATGCCACACGTGAGTTCCACGTTCCTTGTCATATAATACTGTCGGCTTATATGAAGCTATGTCAACAGAGGAATCGTCTTCATATTTCGCATTCGCCTTCTCGGGTTCCTCCCCAGTGCCCTCTTCGAGATCACTTTCTATGGCACTATCATCTTCGCAGTGTTTTGGGCCAACATCTTGGAGATCGCCAACAGCTTTTACAATTGTGCGAACCTGGTTTGATACATACTGCAATGGTATCGACTCGACATCCACTATTGTGACAGATCCAGGACGTGCTCCAGCTTTAATGGCCCGATCAACAGCAAGGTCTTTGGCGTTGGCGATTGCCTGTTTCTCAGACTGGTTGCTCGTGTTCTGTACAATATCAACTGTCCCTCCTACCTTGGAGATGGCGGCACCAACTGCATTAGCCACGTCAAACCATGGTGGTCTGGTGAGCTCTGATGCGCCTTTCACTGTCTCCGGAGCAATGATCGATCCGCCTCCGACAAGAAGAACCGGCAGGGGCTCTGGAGAGGTCTTGACAACGTCGATTGCTCGCTCAAGAAGATGACGAATTCGGTGCTGCGCCTTATCTATCGTTTCGGCTGTGACATCCTTGACGAGATCTGGTGAGCCGATTCCTGGCAGGCCTTTGGCGACACTTATGTCGGTAGCGGTCAATGTAGTTCCGCCAAATACTTGACCCCGGCTTGTCAGGTTGTGGCCGACGGAATCTGGACCGACTGTCAGGCCGTCTGTTCCTTTCTGGCGGATAATAGAGCCTCCACCAAGACCAATCGAGTGTAGCAATGGCATGTTGTAGTTAACTTCCACTAAACCTGCAATTTTCACATAGGACGGCGCTTGTCTGGGGAATCCAGACCTTTCGAGGACTCCAACATCGGTGGTTGTGCCTCCAATATCAATCACAATGGTGGCGGTCTGATGTACTGTGCTCGCACTTGTTAAATGCGCTGCGCCTCGCATCGAGTTCGTGGCGCCGGATGAAAACGTGCGTATGGGAAACTCTGCAGCCTGTGAGCATTCGGCTATGGTACCGTCATTTTGTGTCAAATATAAAGGGCATGAGAGTTCAAGACCGCGCAAGGCCGCTTGGAAGCTTCTCACGGTATGTCGAGCAAATTGAAGGATAGCCGCATTCAAGATCGAGGCGTTCTCACGCTCCTTGAAGCCTATGTTGGCAACTCGATGAGAGGCTACGACATTGATATGAGGAAGCCGTCGTCGGATGATACGTTCGACACGGTTCTCCTGCTGGAAGACCTCGTCGATTGGAGAGAATACACCTGAGACGACAACGGCTGTGATCTTTCGCTCCCGAATTTCTTCGCAGTGTTTCAGGACTTGGCTCTCATTAATTGGCGCTTCCTCTGAGCCGTCAATTGCCAATCCTCCATCAACATAGCCCAAGTAGCCGTTGCAGATTCGCTCTAGTCCGACAGGAAAACCAGAGAATGGCGGAATTTCCCGTAGGAAGGACTTGGATAGCCGAATAACGGCAACCTTTGTAAGTCGACGAGTATCCTGCTCAACTACCGCATTTATGAAAGATGTTGTGCCAACGACAACGCATGATATTTGATGCGTCGGAATTCTTGAGGTCTCGAGGACCCTTTGAAGTGCAGTATGGATAGCTTTGGTAACATCAACGGTTGTTGAGGTCTTGTGAGCTGCTAGAATACCAGAGCTTTCAGCCGTGGGGTCTATGACAACAGCATCGGTATTTGTCCCTTTAATTGGGATTCATTAGGTCAACGGCGATGGCTGTTAGGAAGGCTTTTGAAGGTACCTCCTACATCAACGCCAATTCTGTACTTTCTACCGTCGTTGTCAAACATTGTGGACAAGTAAGTAGAACGACCTCTTCGGGCAGTTCACATTAATGAACGGGAATGCATCCAGGTATGCGAGGCTTTCAAGGCATTGCAATTTTTCGAATTAAAGCGCCTATATTCGCCAAGGTATGGCTCCAGCCTTGCCCTGATCCGCACTATCCCAAAGAAGTTACTTCAGCCTCGTCATAAGAGTTACCTTGCTTAACGCCAAACATCCACCTCATTTTTAGAGCTACAATCTACCCTACATCCCTTGATAGCAACATTGTCGTCATTTATCATTGTTTCTCAACTAGACGCTTGATATCTTGGCAGCGATCATGGCTTCAGCAATTGCGCCAAATGCCACGTAAGGAATTTCTAGGAAGCAACATAGCTACTAGTTACTGATCTGTGCTACAGCGTCTATGTATCTCCACAAGACCTTTGCTTCGTCATTGCACACTGACTGAAGTTTGAAGGTCCGCAACCTCGAAGAGCGAGTCAAAGTTGATCAGCTCAAGGAGGCTCTTTCTGAAATCTTTTCCGAATACGGCAACATCATTGATCTTGTGGCAAAGACGAACCTCAAAGCGAAGGGGCAAGCTTTCATTGTCTTTGATGATGTTAGCTCGGCGACGCGAGCTATTGACGAGGTCAACGGGTTCGAGTTGTTCGAAAAGCCAATGCAACTAGATTATGCCAGGACGAGGAGTGATGCTACAGTTATGAGAGAGGAAGGGGATTCGGCCCTTGAGGGTTACAAGAGACGCCGACTAGCGGAGAAAGGTAACTTAGGTACTGTGTGTACGAGCGGTCTCCCTGACAAGGTTTCAGAGCGAAAACAGGCCGCCGAAGCCCTTGAAGCACAAAAGAAACTCAAGCGTCCTCCTGGTGGTGCCGCGCCTGATGTTCGTCCTGCAAAGACGACCAGAGGGTACGATCCAACGCTACTGTCTGCTAATCTACGAAGACTAACCTGACATTTCCAGTGCTGGCCTCAAGCCGTCGGGTGCCAATGCTTCGGCTGTCATTCCCGACGAGTATCTTCCACCCAACAAGATTTTGTTCTTGCGAGAATTGCCGGAGAGCTACGATGTAGATAGTCTTACGACAATCTTCTCGAGGTTCGAAGGCTTCCGGGAGGTCCGCATGGTGCCTGGGCGGACAGGTATTGCCTTCGTGGAATACGAGGCGGAGACTGGTGCCATCAGTGCCAAGGCAAGCGCCCCTACATTTGGAACGGATCATGCTCTAACACATTTTCTTAGGAAGCAACGAACGGGATGCAGATCGGAGATGATGGGAAAGGTATTAGGGTCACCTTCCAACGACAATAAGGCACATCAAAATTCCCATGTGAAAATAGGGTATTTGGACAGGCTGGAAAGGGATACGCGATAGGCAGGACCATGCTCCCCACTGGTTCAGTTTTCTGCAAAGGAAGATGATGCTTGGTGGATACTTGAATTGCTTCGATTGTGTGGGTGGATCCAGATCGACGGGACATTTTCTCCAACGTTCCAGAGAGCCTAATTCTCACCTCGCGACGCCAAGCCTTGAGAGGTTCTCATCTCCCTCTCCCGAGATGCAGTGCAGTGACAAGCAGCTGCATGTATCAACCTGATGCGAGTGGAGGATGAGATTGAAATAATCATGTATGCCGAGCAGCCGGCCTAATAATCTCGCAGATGCTTCGAGTAAAGTTGCTGGATTCTCATTTGGTCAATGCGGGCGGATGGCGGGGGGCTAGCAAAGAGCGATAAGCATGAACGGCGCACAGGTGCAGTGCGCTTTTCTCGGGTGGGACAAGAGGCATGCGGGACGGGGATTCTTGGGAGCACATCCGGCCCTTTCGAGTGGACAGGAAGCCAGCACTGGCCCACCAGCCGCCCAGAGCCCAGACGCCAGCCCCTCCTGCCCGCTGCACCTTTCCCCTCTTCCTCCAGCTTGACGCCCAGTCGCGTTTCGGCCCCCTCCACCCCTCCACACCTTTCTCATTACAGGCCTCGCCGGCATAGCCTTGCCCTCCCCATTCGCTCCCTCACGACCATCGTATTCCCCCGACGATACGCTCTCTTCTTCAGAAGCCGTTCCTTTGAATTTCAAAGACGATGCAATGCTGATCTCTCCTTGACCGTTCTTATATTGCTGGAGATCGGATAACTAGATCTCCTATCGCATCAATCCAGTTTGGGCGCCGGTGAGGAAGCACGCGCTCAGTTCACGATCCATACCATAATCTTCATGCCGCTACCCTTCATGTAAACGCATGTCGCGGCACACCTCTGCCCCCTCAATCTATCAATCGTCGATCTTGTCCAATCCGTCCCAATTGACCCCACTTGCTACTTCGGTTTGTCATCTACAATACGACCAAGCATTTTTCCCTTCTTCATTGAACAATACTCCGAGTGCGCGGGCATATTGGTTGCAACCGTCTCTGTTCCTTTCCCGATTGGAAGGTATCCGTCCACAGGTATGTCGCGTAACATCTCACCTTGAACGAAAGTGCTAAACGTCTTTCGCAGTTGACTGTCCGCGTTCTCCGCTACAACTCTGTTTTATTGGTTCCCTAAGAACTCCAACCCCAAATCGAACCTTTTCAAAGATCAATCAAGAGACAGACCATCTTGCTCGAGTTCGACAATCTGGGTTATGGCAACTGTGGTCGTTCAGCAACAGCAACCCCTCCGTCACAGCACGACTCCACCCCCACTTCCTCCGAGTATATCCCTTCATCCTAGAAGTACGACTCCTATTCCAAATAAACACATTCCCTATTGTCCATCAGGCCCCTCTCGTTCACCACCGCAAGCGCCAACCCCACCTCAGTCACCGGATTCGACCTCTCCGCCCAAAGTCAACAACTCGCCATTATACCCCTCCGATTCGTTCCCCAGGCTTTCAAGCTGGCCTTCACCCGTCTTCTCTATCAATGCAAAGACTCTAGCTGCCGCCTTAGATCATGCTTCCAGGCAGCCTTTACCCGACCCACAACATGTATTTCCCTGGTTGCACGGCCTTCATATTGAGAACCATGTCCAAGAAGCTTTCTTTGTTGCCAAGAAGAAGTCGCTCAGGCGGACTCCCAAGGGGCTAAGAGCTATTACTGTGGTGAAGGTTGGGGGGGATCTGACACACTCCAAACTTAAAGGGTCCATTGCACTAGACGAAATTCTTTCCATGGAGTGTAGCAACGCTGAACGCGACTTTGTGGAATGCGACCCTCGAGAAGGCTTTTCCGTACGGAATTTCCACATTCAAGCTGCCAAAATTGCAAGGGTATCTGACATAATACTGTATGGCGACCGGAGTACCGATCGGAGGCTTCTCAAAGGCTTGGCCGAAAGCATCTCATCCATTCAGAGGAAACTCAAGACAGCGCTAGACTCGGAGGGTCACAATACTGAGCAATACAACACCTTTGTGTTGTCAACATCTTTCGCTGAGATTGAAAGGACGTATCCAGAGCTTGTCGCGATCGACTCGCAGGGAAATCTAGCAGATCATACCGTGGACTTTGTGCAATGGGAAAGGAACGAGATGGCTGAGATGTCAAAAGCATCTGAGATCTCGCAAAGCGTGTGGCAAGGTCCGACCCCTGACTGGAATTCCCTCCCTGCCGAGAAAGAAAGTGCATACGATATCTACATCGAAACATGCGACCAAGCTCCTATACCTGATGACGACTATTTGGACACTCGGACAGACCAGCTTGGATGTGCTCCCATCCATGTTGAGTTTCCTTCCTCAGGCAGTATTATTCCCACCACATGGTCGTCGGCCGAAGTAGACGGCCTTCTGTCAATGTGTAGATGGATCTACAATAGGACGCACCCAACTCAAGAAGATAACTTTCAGGATGCTGATGGTGACATCCAGATGACGACCTTTTCAGACTCGCAGACTCCCTACAAAGTTCTCATCCACTGTGCTGATGGCTATACCGAAAGCACACTCTTAGCAATTGCCTATTTTATGTATGCAGAAGGCGTGCCCGTTCATGATGCATGGCTTCGCCTTCATTGCGAGAAAAAGCGAAACTTTTTCGCCTATCCCGCAGACGTCTCGCTTTTGGCGAAGATTGAAAACCGGCTGTTGGCCGAAAGCCCGAAAGCCCGGACTTCAAAGCTCGACCTTTCAACTATTGCAACTCCGGCGTGGTTTTCGAAGCTGGACGGATCTTTGCCAAGTAGAATACTACCGTATATGTATCTCGGGAATCTCACACATGCAAACAATCCCGACCTGCTCCGCAGCATTGGCATTAAGAGAATTCTAAGCATTGGCGAGCCTGTATCATGGTCGAAGAAAGAACACGACGGATGGGGTCGACACAATATAATGCTAATCAACCGCGTGCAGGATAACGGCATCGATCCTCTTACTCAAGAATTTGATCGGTGTCTTGATTTTATAGGTCAGTACACTACCCGAACGCTGTTCCCTCGGCCCCCTGGCTGACTTGTTGCAATTAGGCCGCGGAAAGAAAGATCAAAGCGCCACGCTCGTGCATTGTCGTGTTGGCGTTTCGAGATCCGCAACCATCTGTATTGCAGAGGTGATGGCCAACCTGGGTCTTTCGTTCCCTCGGGCATACTGTTTCGTTCGCGCCCGTAGGCTCAACGTCATCATACAGCCGCATCTGAGATTTGTGTATGAGTTGATGAAATGGGAAGAGAAGTTGGGCGTTAGGAGAGTTCCAAGCAACGCCATACAGAACGAAAGTGAATCCGAGGAAACTCGGCATAAAGAGATTAAGATACATTCGGCAACAAGGGAAATGGAGTGGGCAGGCGTGGCAAGGGAGATCGCAGGCATGAACCGGCCATATGCCAGACAGTGACTTTGAGATGCTATTGCGCATATGGTGACAAATCTGCGACGTTCGACTATTTTTTCTCGATTATTTCTACGGTGGTCTCTATCGATTTGAGGGTTGACTTACGCCACGTTACATTGGACATATATTACGACATATCTTTGGGACCATCTAGTCGGCTCACAGGAGTAGGTATCCTCGATTGGCCAACTTCAGGACGGGTGTACAGGTACGTGGGAGGTCTTGTGCTGGCATGGCATGCTTTTCCGTTGGCTCTGGCGTGGCGGTGCATAACGGCGTGGCATGGAGAATGGAAAGCGTCATGATGTTTACGAACGTCAATGATGCACATGAGAAGGCTGAATCTGGTGAATTGAGACCGTGGGAGGCGGGCGTGAAGACGACCCTCGTTGCTGGATTTTATCACCGGCTCGACTCGAACGGCCTTATCGGAAGTTTGACGCACATGGATCTGCTGGCTAACTGCGCATCTAGCGCGGCAAATGGGATCGGACAGGAATGTGAATATGAATACCACCATTATATTTCGAGGCGTATTTTCAGGATGCATGTAAAGCCTGTTGTGTCATTGTCTGCACTGAGAAAGTACCTTTCTTGTAAACTTTTGTTCATTATTTCTTACACTAGTTCACATGAATATCTATACTGCTTGATGTTATTCGATCTAATGACCAGAGTCTTGTGATCAGGTGTTGTTCTCGTCCTCTTCAACCTCGTATGTGTAGCAGAGGAATCCTAGCACGCATAAAGGCATTAACTTCAAACATGACCAGCTTAGACCACGCATTTCGGTAAAAATACGCGCATAAAAACGCTGATAAGCCTTTATGGCTTGATGGAGTCCCTCTACCTATGGGACGTGCCGCCAAAATTAGTGCGTGGATTTATGAGAATTTGACCATATTTTGATTTCACCCCTTTGGACATCATTGGCCAGACACAATCGAGGCCATTAACCCTTCTCATCATCATATCCACACCGGAGCTCGGCTTCGTCTTGGTCTAGTTCCGCCTTCGAAGAGAACGATGCGACGAGATGGCGGCGGAATTTGAACCCACCGGTGGATCCTCTCACGCCTCTTTTCTAAAATCGGGACTTTCTGCGCCACTAATGGATTTAGCATCCTTTGAGGCGAAGACGGCAATTAGTCGTGGAGCTTCACCCGTGCAAAGCTCAGTCTATCCCGCGTCAATGACTGAGGACCTTTCTATTATCTATCGGTAAAGTAGAACTATGTCCCAATTGATCCGACTCGGAAGACGTCAATCGCGGTTGCTGCGTGGAATCTGTCGCCGACGTGATACCGAATTTGAATGGCATACATGCAATCATTTAGCTTGCAATGCAGTGGAACGATGATGTACCGGAGTGGTTGTATGAGTATCTCCATTGATCGGCTAAGGTATCTGCCCACGGCTACCCTCATAGGGAATTGGCGTTTGCTAGAGCCACCTTCAGTACCTGGTGACTGGACACATCCGGCAAGTCTCTCTTTCATAAGTCGTTCACGCCACGATCTCGACACAGGGCCGAATATAACTTTCGCAGAGCTTACCCCGCATAACAGTGCTTAATGGATACTGTAGCGGAGTGCCGAAATGCCTTTGAGGTATCGCCTATAATATGCAGGTTTGACAGGGAGCAACTTCATCTTTGTGCCTTGAAAAGCACCAGCTCATTAGACTTCAATTGACCATGCGATCATTGCCTCTATTACTTTTCTCATTCTCCTCGTCATGGGTTCAATTGAAACGCCTGATCCGACTCATTAGAATCCAATTGACATTGCGATCATTACCTCTATTACTTTTGTCATTCTACTTGTCATGGGTTCAATTGAAACGCCTGGTCCGACCCATAAGATCCGTCAACACTACCCTGAAGTACCACTACCCAACTGATGAGGGGATTTCCTATGTAATAGGGACCGCGGCTAGCTATCGTCGCAAATTTGAGGATCACGCTATCAGAATTTACGATATAAGAGGCAGAGAAGGAGATTACACTCTCAAAAAGCATGGGTTCCAGTTATGCCAGCATTCAACTAATCTCGAGCTGTTTTCCGACGACGAGAAGATTAAGCAGATCATTTATCCAGAGATAGAAGAATTCCTGAAAAAAATGTAAGTTCGACAAACTCACATCCCGCCAATTGCCTCTTCTGGGCATGGACCTCTCTAGCAAATCCCGCTTGCTGAAACAATTCCACTGGAAAGGACCGGCGCAACGCGCGTCCACATAATGTCGCACCTTAAACGCCTTGATAAAGCAGAACCCATCGAGCGTCTTATCAGCGACCCCTCCCTCCCCGATACTAAACAATTTCACGAAGTGCCTCCAGCGCGTTTCGTACATATCGACCAATCCGACTACGGCGCCCTCACCACCTTCCTGGATAATGTCCCCCTTTCAGATCAGTCTCGGCTACTCAAATCTCGTTGGTCTATCACTAATGTCTGGCGCCCTTTAAAACAGATTAAAAAGGATCCATTAGCCATGTGCGACGCCCGAACGGTCAACGAAGCGGATCTTTTCCCTATAAAAACTTTGCTACCATCCAGAGACAGCACACCAGGAGGACTTGGTCGAGGATCACGAGGAGCAGGATTCGAAATGTTGCAACTAAGATATAATCCAGAGCAAACGTGGTACTATGCCTCGAACATGAGGCCGGACGAACTACTCTTATTCAAGATCTTTGACACGAAGAAGGACGGCAATACGGCAAGGAGGACACCGCATTCGGCATTCGTCGATCCAGGTTGGGATCACGGCAATCCTACAAGGGAGAGCATTGAGGTTCGGTGCTTTCTGTTTTGGGAGGACCAACCGGCTTGAGGATGGACGAGTTCGCGATATTGGCGAGGAGGTAATTCAACTGCCCATCTTTCTTAAGTAGTCGAATGGCTACCTAGTTGTCTCGTCGGCCTTTAGGGTTCTGGCTGTGTCGCCGATGTGTGCCACTTCTTGCGCACTTCGAGCGTGAATGACACCAGAGCACATTGAATCTTGGATTTCGCACGGGGCATTTTGCAATCTTATCTTTTCGTAAGGAACTTAATCTTTTCTCCACTAAAACGTGGCAGGCCTCTTCTGAGAAGAATGAGGGAGCTTCACCGGCGAGCTCTGCCCTCCGCGAATGCGGTATGAATAGTAGCAAGCTCTTTCGTAAAATCCTGATTTAAATAGGCATAGGCTCCCGGATGACCCCTGAGAGAAGCGGGCGGCAGGTTGGTGGCTTCTTCTGCTTGTCCCAACATATTCTTCTTAACTTACAACTTATGTTTTTCCTTTCAAAGCGACAATCAACACCACGATTAGAGTTCTGTTGAAGTGAAATTGACCGAGCAAGGGATGCGGTGGTGAAGTACCGAGGCATATCAAGCAGCATGAGACAAGATGGCTGCTGTTAGATTCTAAGCTGCTTGAGCGATACTGCGCGCTCAAAAATAGTGATTGACCAATTCGGGATAAGCTTGTAGCCAATGAATTAATGTCACGTGACAATACGGCTGACTTCCTTTGCTACATCTGGCGACAAAGTGAAAGAATGCGACACATTAACGAAGGGTGAACTCTGCTTGTTGATAACATGTCCCTATGCCTCTCTCCGCGAGGCGTGCTGGGCTCTTCTCGAACGATGAAGAGCTTGGAAAGAAAGATGACGACCATCGCCCAAACCACTCGGCCTTGCCATCCGTGGCCTTCAGAAACAGGCCTCGACGTACGCGATTATTCTGGGGCGTCATAGCATTTGTGGCATTGTATTTCTTCTACAAGAACATTCCCACAGACGTACCGCCAGTCAGTCAACGACATGACCTTCGTTTCGGACCGCCTTTGGAGGCAAACCTTCCTGGCCAGCATGTTGCCAGTGGACAATCTTCGACAAGTCCGAAAGAGCTTGGAGAGAAACAAGGACATAAATACGAGGGACCTGTCAAATTCTACAAACTCGCCGGAAGCTTGCAGGCAATACACAGTGCAAAGGAAAATAGCAATGTCCTGTTCCTGGCATCGAATCTCCATAGCACTTCAAGTCTCATTCCACTGGCATGCCAAATGTCTATGCATACCCGGAACAGAGTACATTTTGCTCTCACTGGCCGAGACGATGTCGCGATTGAGACAGTGAAAGAGGTCAATGGTGTGACGGAGCATGATTGTCATGTTCGATGGCATGACGGCAGACCTGACTTTGCGGAGTGGTCCTCTGATTACAGAATGGAAGTCAGTGTTCGGTCTGCTCTTAACTTTATCAACATGGATCTCGCGCCGCAAGTTGTTATTGTTGACTCTTTCGAGAGAGAAGATAGCTTCTTTGCACGCGCCTTCAACTTTCAGGCGAACAAGTTGCGCTTGCCCTACATTGAATTACCGCTGAATGCGGCTGAGAATCTTCCCTGGCTAGCCCGGCTCGATTCTGCCGCTCTGAAAGGTGAGTAACTCCAACCATGTCCTGGTCAACTTGTTCTGATCTACTCTTTAGTGTGGAAAACTATCCAAGTCGACATTCTCATTCAAGCTCCTCGAGACTCTTCAGGGTCTCTTATTCGACTGTTACAATCTATCGCAAGCGCTGATTATTTCGGATCGCCACTTCCTCGAATCACAATCGAGCTACCTGAGAAGATTGATCTCTTTTCGACCCATTTTCTTCAAACATTCCGCTGGCCGCCTAAGTCGCATGGGTTGGACACCAACGACAAACTCCAAATCCGACATAGGCTTGACCGCAAAGAACTCGACGCTGACACGGCCGCAGTCCGAGCCGTTGAATCTTTCTTCCCCTCCAATCCTTATACCAACCACCTTCTTGTCCTAACGCCACAGGCTGAATTGTCCCCATCTTATTACCACTATCTTAAATACACAATTTTGGAATACAGACATTCCGTGTTGGTCGCTGATAATATAGTCGGTATTTCTCTGGAACTCCCGACCAAACTACTTGATGAAATGACTCCTATTGATTTTTCAACGCTCTCCTCTTCCTCTGTTTCTCCTCCTTCGCTCTTCCTCTCACAGTCGCCAAATGGGAATTCAGCCTTGTATTTTGGCTCGGTCTGGCAGGAGCTACACTCATTTATATCGAATCGCCTCTCAACGGAGCCCATCAAGACCCAGACCAAGCTTGTGTCCGAGAAATACCCGTCTTGGATGGAATTTTTCCTGGAGCTGATGAGGGCAAGAGGTTACTTCCTGCTGTACCCTGGATTCGCGTCGAAGCCAGAGAGCTCGATGGTCAGGATTCACAACGAGCTTTATCAACCTCCGGAAGAGTTTGCTCAGCCAGCTATCGAAGAGAAACCTAAAGGGCCTCCGCTAGAAGGCGAGGCTAGCGAGGAGGACGAAGGTATCAGGAAACCCGTGGACACAGATAAGGTGCTTACTGCTGATATTCCGAAAACGCTGGATGAACCAGAGCTCGTTACGAGCACACCTCTTCTCGATTTGATGGGACTGTCTGAGAATGACCAGCTGCTACCCCGTTACTCCATGCTGCCTGCCATCGATGCTTTTGGAAATCGGATGGACTTGATGGCGATTCCGGAGTTAACTTCGGGATTCACTGGAGCTTTTCTGCTTAATCAAGGTGGATGTGCAGATATCAAGGATCGAGGAAGACCCCTGGCGTGGAGCACTGATGACTTATTTTGTAAGGATGATGGCGTTGCTAAAGGCGGTTGATTAGCATTTAAAATGGATTTGGTCAATGCGAAAGGCTGGGAATCGAGAATTTCAAGCTCGGGATGGATATACTTCGAGGTGTAGCTTGAATGGACATTAGCGCCTGAGCTTTACGGGTGCATGGCATCGCAGGGACTAGATTATAGAATTTTAACCGTTATTACATTTCTGGATTGGCAAGGCCTTCGAAGTAGCTTGTCGGCCTGGACATTGTGCTTACTCCACATAGTCTATGTTGTCAACCTCTCTCACAAATTACATGTTTTGTATCAAAATTCAATGATGCGAAATATTCCTTGCGGCGACATATCCCTAACTTGCCTGTTAACTAATTTTTCCGGTTCCTGGGATCCACGCGGCTTTCGGCTGGGATTTTAGTGCGCGATCTCGCATTGCTAGCGCACAACTTTATCTAGCAGCAAGGACGTCATGACTCCCTTTTCCATCGAATCTTTTGCGCATTCTGTCAGGGGTACCTTAGCTTTGGAAGGTAAGTCAACTAAGCTCCATGCGTCCGTAATCGAGCACGTACAACGCAGAGCTAGAGGAGAATCATTTCGTAGATCTGAACATTCTTCTCTACCGTCTAACATTGCCTCATCGTGCCAATTGGTACCCGTCCCCGTGACTTCTTCTGTCAATCGTCGTTGAATTTTTTTGAAGCTTGTTTTTTTTTGAGACTTGTTTCCCTGCCCTTTTCATTGTTCTTTATTCCCAAGCCGAAACCCGTCCCCCACGTGCGCACGAGAGAACCTTGAGAACCGAATTCCGCAAGTTATGCCGGCCAAACAACCGCGCGTCATCTACTGGTTCCGCACCGACCTGCGTCTCCACGACTCCCCGGCGCTGAAGGCTGCTCTCGATCTCAACGGCGAAGCGTTCTATCCAATCTGGACATGGGATCCGCACTATGTCTACCGCGCCAGGGTTGGACCAAATCGATGGCAATTTTTGTTCGTTCCCCCCTCCCCGGAACGCCCTCTCCTAAATGAGCCCAAGTATGACTGACTGACCTTTCATTTTCTGCAGACTCGATTGCCAATCCGACCTCTCGTCCTCTCTAACAAAGCTGAACCCGAAGCAAAAGCTCCACGTCATTCGTGAAGCGCCGCAGACGGTCTTTCCGAAATTGTTCAAGACATGGAGGATTTCGCATCTGGTGTTTGAGAAGGATACGGATGCATATGCGAAGGATCGGGATCAGCAGGTGATGAAGATGGCGAAGGAGGCGGGTGTTGAGGTTATTGTGAAGTCGGGAAGGACGCTGTATGATATGGATACGCTGGTCAAGGCTAATCGTGGGAAACCGACGATGAGCATTACGCAGGTGCAGAAGGTAAGGTTTGAACGTTCTTTTTCACGGTTTTTGCAAGTCTTTTTTATCACTATCTGAGCGCTAGCGTGCCATAATGGGACGTTGGGGAGCGTCTTGGAATCGCAATTCAGTTGCAATCGACGCCTTTCCCTTAACCCTCGAGCTCGTCAAGATGGCTCGCTGACTATTTCAGACCCAAGAAGAACTCGGGGAACCCGACAAGCCAATCCCGGCTCCGAAGTCTCTCCCAGATCCTGGAGAAACAGACCTCTCCTCCATAGACCACATTATCCCCGAGAATAAACCCGACTTCAACGCGCCGCAACGCACATCCGGGCCAAACAAGACGTACGACTCGATCATGGGCCCCAAGAAAGACTTCGCCGTCCCCACGTTATCAGAGCTTGGGATCCCCAAAGCCACCACTCCCCACCGCGGAGGCGAGACCCGTGCCCTCGACTCCCTCTCCAAAACCTGCTCCGACGAAACCTACACCGCAACCTTCTCCAAGCCCGCATCCTCCCCCGCTGATTTCTCCCCGCAGAGCACCACCCTCCTCTCCCCACACCTCCACTTCGGCAGCCTCTCCGTCCGCGAGTTCTGGTGGCGCGTCCAAGACGCCGTCGACTCCTTCAACAAGAACAAAAAGGGCAATGGCTCCCCGACCACGATCCCCACGAACCTCCACGGCCAGTTGCTCTTCCGCGAGATGTACTTTGGCGCCCAGCACGCTCTGGGCTACGCCTTCGCCCAGGCCGCCGGCAACAAAGTGTGCCGCTTCATCGACTGGCACCTCCCTTCCACGCTCTCCCCAAACCCCGCCCCCGACAACTCCACCACCCAGCTCATCGACGGCACATACCGCGTCGACTCCCAGCAGGCAGAAACCTGGTTCCGCCGCTGGCGCGCCGGCCTCACGGGCTTCCCCTGGATCGACGCGCTGATGCGCCAGCTCCGCGCCGAGGGCTGGATCCACCACCTGGGCCGGCACGCCGTGGCCTGCTTCCTGACGCGCGGCGGCTGCTACGTGCACTGGGAGCGCGGCGCGGAGGTCTTCGAGGAGTGGCTCTTGGACCACGAGACGGCGTGCAACGCCGGGAACTGGATGTGGATGAGCACCACGGCGTTTGCGAGCACGTTCTACCGGTGCTACAGTCCCGTGGCGTTTGGGCGGAAGTGGGATCCCGAGGGGACGTTTGTGAGGAGGTATGTGCCGGAGTTGGAGCGGTTCGATAGGAAGTACGTGTATGAGCCGTGGAGGGCGCCGATTGCGGATCAGAAGAAATGGGGGTGCTTGGTGAAGGGGGACGGGGATCAAGAGGTGGGAGAAGGGGGGTTGAAGGTCTATCCGAAGCCGATGCTAGATTTTAATGAGCGGAAGGAGGTGTGTATCCAAGGGGTGAAGAACGCGTATCACGTGGGTATGTATGGTAATGATAAAAAGGTTTTCAACGGGGAGTGGATGAAAATGTTTGAAACGCAGGACCAGGACGCGGGCGAGGTTAAGGAGACGACCGGTGAGGATGTCGCTGAGACAGGTTTGAACGGAGATGCCAGCAGAAAGGCAGAAGGGGGAAAGAAACGGGGTCGTCGCGAGGAGGAAGATGGCGAGAGAGAGGGAGACGAAGATGCCGGCGAAGGAGAAACGGATCACGCGGAAGAAAATAGTCCTCGAAAAGGAAGAGGGAGGCCGAAGAATGGTGGAAAGAACTTCAAGGCGCAGGGCACGCTGGACGGCCATCTGGGGCGGAAGAAAGCCAAGAAGTAAGAGACTGTAGGATGTAAGAGAATGAGAGAGAGAGGGGGGGGGGGTTGTGTTTCCCGACTTCACAGAGCTGATCACGATTCCCAATGTTCTGGGGCTTTTCGACATATCATGTGTACGGAGGAAATACTACTCGCAGCGATTCCTGTGTCAAGATCGAATTCGACAGCAGCCCGGAAAATCTACTCGGCGTATTAAAGGGTTCTGGCACGGCTAGCAAGTGGTTAAGGATCCGAACGCAGGATGATGGGGAAAAGCGGTAACCGTCAACATAATGATAGAGTCCGAAAACCGTGGCCGTAAATGAGAAGCGCCGGATAGGAGGTGCAGGTTCGGTTCTGAGACCATTGGCTCTTCGGGCACTCATGTAGGGTAGGTGTAGCGTCCTGTTCCTCTATCAAGGCTCCCATTTACGCATAACGAATGTATATGAGCATTGCTGTCTGCAAACACAAGACCTCCCTCATTCAGCCTCGTCCATGAATTCTCTGCTTTTGATCCCCTCCGTTCTTTCCTTTGTCATCCAATTCCATGCCTGTGTTACATGCTCACACTTACAGGTATTTGCCGAGCACTGCATCCCATTCCTTGAGCTTCACCCTGGCTGCTTTGACGACATTATCGTCGTGACCTTACATCGGAAACTCTTTAATCCAGGGGCGTGTACACGGCAAGCTAAAGATACTGGGGGCTAAGGCCCCTATGTTCCAAGCGTAAAAATGAGGAAACGGGTGTCTTCAGTCTTCGCGATGTGACGAGAGCGTCTTTTGAGCAAGTCCAGCAGAATCGCTCTGGCCGATGCCTTCAAGAATATCGCGGGCAAAGGATCTCTCTACACCCTCCGACTGTTTACTCTATGCGTGCAGCACCTTGAGACACTCTGAGATCGCTGCCTCAGACGCTGTGGCCCCACACAGGCCATCCACGCGACCTTACGAGGTTTAGGCGCAAAATGCTATCGTCTGGAAAGGCCCTGGCCCTAGCTCTGCATTGCTCAGCCTTGTCGCCAAAATCTGAACTTCCTCCTTCATCCTGACATTACAATGCAGAGCAGTGAAGAAGCGCGATGGCACAGAGACGACATGTTCCGAAGCTCAAGCTCCGGTGGGCTTCCCTTCATCTCGCAGATAGTTGGATATGGGAAGAGCTGGCGACCGGCATCAGCATCGCCTCAATGGCGGCTATTGTTACCGTCTTGGCAGTGTACAATGGCCGAGATGCCGCTACCTGGGTATTTCCATACAACATCACACTGAATGCCATCATCGCTACGCTGAATACACTTGGAAAGTCTTTACTTACTTTTGCACTGTCCGCTGCCATTGGGCAATGGAAGTGGATCACTGTCAACCAGCGGCCCTTGCGGCTGAAAACCTTCGGGTACATTGATCGAGCTAGTCGGGGACCTTTGGGCAGCGTAAAGCTTTTGTGGGATATAAACGTGTGAGTCTGACCGTTCATTATTCGGACTTAGTGTCACCGGCTTCAGCGTACCAGCTCACTCAGCGTCCTTACTGCCTACGTGAAGTTGAGATTAATCGAAGACAGTTCTGTGGTATCCATCGGCGCTCTATTGATGATTCTAAACCTTCTGAGCGACCCATTCATACAACAGGTCATAGCCCTCAGACCTCTAACAACGCGTTCCAGGGAGTTATCGGTTAGCATTCGAAAAGCGAACAACTACACCGCCTGCGAGAACGTAGAGGATCCTATGTTTGGTGCTATCTTATCCGTGCTTGGGGGCAACGCGGGCACAGGTACCTCCGGTTTAGCAGATTGCCCAACAAATGACTGTGAATACGACCCTTTCGACACACTGGCGCTCTGTAGCAGGTGCACCGATGTTACGGCGGAGCTTCAGGTAGAGCCAACATTCGAAACATCGGAAGTTCACAGTGGCAACAATGTCACGTTTAATGATACTTTGAATACGACTACACTACGTTATAAGAACGTTATGCTGCACAACGCGAACCGCAACACCATGGGGACAGAATCTCGCTTCGAGTTCGACTACATGTGGAACTTCACCATCGTGCCCTATGACGAAGTCGAAACTGAGGGGCACGCACTGATGACGGTTCTGTTTCGTTCTATTAATGTCACGGATTTACAAAGCCTCCTAACTTGGCCGAATACAACGGTCGTTGCCGAAGAGTGTTCCTTGTCTTTCTGCATTCAGAATGTTCGCAGTAGCCTCCGGAACGGTGCTTTGAGCGAATCTATTCAAACTCAAACTGCAACATCAACACAACCGCTTCCACCATACCACACCGGACCTAATTCACTTTTTAACGATGCTTGCGGTGAAAATTATTCAGTAAAAATTCATGATCTGAACTCCCCGTCAGAGCCTTACTTCGTAAGCACATCTTCGCAGCAATTGGTGTCGGACATCTTCTATATCAACTGGTTTCAATCCTCTCGGGGTCATTCCATGAGCCACGAGGAGGATCCATCCGGATACGTCCCTTCTAATGGCCCCAATCTTACGCTGGACAACAAGGCTCCACCGGTGTACATCAACAATGCCGCTTCCAGCACCATGTACTATTCCCCAAACCTCACTCTCTTCCACTCCAACATCGCGCAGGTCATGACCAGGGTCTTGCGCCAAGAAGCCTCCGGTACCCAGAACATAGGCGGCGAAGCCCTCGTCCGCGCGACAGTGATCTACGTGCGGTGGCCGTGGCTGATACTCCCCTTACTCAACACACTAGCCGGAGCAATCTTCCTCGCACTGACATCCGTCAGCACGGCAAAGGCAAAGGTACCCCCTTGGAAGGAAGAAATCCTAGCTACATTGATGCACGGGATCCAATCCCCCGCACACGTCAAAGCCGTCGGCCACCTCCGCACGAATGCCTCGATGGAGGAATACGCACGACACACTGACGTGCGCTTGCACGAGCCCGGCAGTGGTGGCAGCTGGGGTTTGGCGACGGAGAGAAGCTACGTTCCAGTGGCGCAGTCTGCGAGCTTGCCGCGCACACGACTTAGGGGATTTGGTCGATCAAGAGTATAGAATGTGCCCAAAAAAAAGAGAGAGGCGCGCCAACTGTCCGTCGAGACGTCTGTGAATGGATTTTTGAAGGTGAGAGAGCCAAGAGCGGAGAAGAAAGAAACAAAAGCTGCACATCATCAAATATTTTAGGCACATATCCCTCCTTCAAAAACAATGTTTCTCTGCGACGAGAATAGAAAGCCATCTCAACAAGCTTCAAGGTGGTGCTGCAACAACAAGCTTCATTTCCCCTTTCCTATACTAGCCCAGCAACAAAAAGTGCCCTTGGAGACTTGCGGAACAAAAGAAAATTTTTTTTCTTTGCATACACGATTAGATATCTTAGAAATAGAGACCTTGAGAAATTTCTCACCGAGTTTCGGCGTCAGCCAGTGCTTGTTTCTACTACTCTCACAAATTCCCTTCCCAACCCCAGAACCCAGTTATCAGTCCCTGGGCAAGGTAAAGTCTGCAAGAAAAGGGCCTGAAAAAGGCTGCTACTCACCATATATATATAATATGTGTAAGAGTGTCCGACCACCATAGCTGGAAAAAAGGGAACGCCAACATAGCATCCTAGATAAAATTCCTCTCCTTGCAAGGTCTTGGTGAATGCTTATTGACATCGTCGCCGGAATGGGGATGATGTTATGAGCCAGTATGTTGTAGGTGGATCAATGGAAGACTAGTTAGGATATATCAGGCGACTTAGACGCTCCGGGACGTCTTTAGGATGGAAATGGTCAGGGCCTGGAGGAGAGTGATTTTAACTTTGCGGGCATGATCATAGGTTCAAGCATACTGGCTCAATCACACTAGCTCAATCTTGCTGGCTCAGTCTTGCTGGCTCAGGCATAAGGGTAGCTTCAGACGGATTCGCATCTCCCAGATCTGTTGGGCTCGGTGACGCAGTTGTTGACTTAGTTTAGCGTGCAGATGGTTTTGAGAGAGCTTGAAACAAGACAGCGAGAGGAAGATAGATCATTAGAATTTCGCATTCCGAGAAACAGTATCGCGTTCTGCAAAAGCATCACCGTCTCTAGTTGTAGTAATGAAGTCATGACCGAGAGTGAAGGGTGACACCGATATCCCGAATTTTGGCCATTTCCTCGGCGTCCAGCGCTTCGTTCGCCTCGGATTGCAAGACCTCACTCATCCGAGCCTTCCAGTAACCCTTGAGAAATGATGAGGCAGATCCGCCGGTTTCGGGGAACTTCTCTTCAAATTCTGCGACGAGTGTCTCGAGCTTGTCGGTCATTAGACGTTCCTCTGAGTGGATCTCGTCAATTTCTGAAGCTTCGATAAGATCAAACCTAGGACGGTTAGTAAGTCGGCAGCACGTATGCGTCAATCCAAGAGCCTCGGTCGTTGCGTAACGGATGGCTTCACGCCAAACAGTAGGACAAATGCCTGGACGCTTCGACTCGATCCATTCAACGAGCGATAATTGTGATGTAGTAATCTCAGATTTCTGGCCCTTTTCAAATGCCCCTGGTCCATATAGCCCTTTGAGAAACATCACCAGAGGTACGCATCCATGATTTGAACATGCACAGGCGCATGTATCTACACGCTCAGACGTAAGAATGTCGAAGAACAGTTCGCGTAATAGCGACGGAAGACCGTCAAGCTTCCGAGCGACGTACGTCGAGATGGGATTTTGTTGCCCAATCGCTGGACATGAAAAGTCGACACGAAGTATATAACCACTATAGAACGCAGCATAATGGGCTACAGTTGTCTTGTGGAAGATACCACCATCTCGTAGAGGGGGAATGATAGCATGCAGATCAGCGCCTTTAGAAATTAGCCATTGAGCGTAAGCTAGTGCAGGCCCTAAGTGAGTCGTAAATTGGAAGGCGTATATAAGTGGCGTCATGTACCGGGAGTTGAGGCAATCTATATCTAAGAAACCTTCTTGGTATAGACTCTCTGCTATCTTCGGATTCATTCCTGCAGTGTGATAGACGGTCGTCGTTGTTCCAGGGACTTTGAGAGAGGTAGGTACGTTGACTCCAAAAGATAAAAGTTTCGAATGCACTGATAATGCTGTATGATCAATTAGCCTGTCTTTCGGTAGGTTTAGTTCCCTCTGCGCTGGTGAAGGCAAATGTTTTTGGGCCAGGCTCTGAAGTTGTCGTCGATTTTCGGCAAGAGGCTTTATCATCAATCTCGCAAGCCTAGGAGGCCGGCGAAATGCCATGCAATGAGGAAATGGTCCACGACTGTCGCTGGGTGTGCCGCAAACCCAAAATTTCCATTTCTCGGAGAATAGCGCGCTGCCGTTCTGCAGTAACATATCAGTGGAATCCTCACAATCA
This sequence comes from Pyrenula aspistea, assembly GCA_021030945.1. Lineage (NCBI taxonomy): Eukaryota > Fungi > Ascomycota > Eurotiomycetes > Pyrenulales > Pyrenulaceae > Pyrenula > Pyrenula aspistea. Next base: position 151,041 of record JAGFML010000023.1, read on the forward strand.
CAAGTGACAGCGTAGTCCAGAGGAATCGATCCATCTTCCGCAGTGTGATTCACCAACGCTTTAGCGCCATGCTCAAGAAGAGCCAATATTCCTCTTGGCCAGCCGCAGCAAAGATGGAGTACGGATTCCTTGAATGGTGACAGCTCATATAGGCTTTGTGGAAACTCTCGCAGCATATCTATCATTTGCGATTCACGTCGTTCAAGTACAGCCTTGGCAAGCCCACCATAAAAGTCAGCTTATTAAAGTTAGCGCAGATTTGTTCAAAGGATCTAATCTGCACTTACAATTAAATGAGGCTTCGATTTTGCTGCAGTATCGCAGTTGACGGGGACGAAAGTCTGGGATCCTTTTATAGCCTCTTAATTCGATATCAGAAGAATATGAGAGAATTTCATTTCCTAGGGACGACAAGGCCTCGAAACGCTCTGATCCTCGGTCTCTGTAGCTGTGGTGTAGACCTTCACTCATATAGAGATCTATAGCTGATCTGTTTAAGCCACCGTTACTTCGGCATACTTCTAGAAGATAAAAAATTCTTACACTGAACCCTCAGAGGCAGATAACTCTTGCACTGGTACTTTTGCGCATATCAGGCCAAAAATGAGCTCTCGGTAGGCGTGCATTGAGTCTACATCAACCCAATATGCCAATGCGCATGCTACCTAGTACCAGAAGTCAGCATCATATCAAAATAGTACAAGTAGCAGGACAACCGACCATCAGCAGCGTGTAACCTCTTTCATCGGTGTCGTACGGCGAGGCTCTTCGTTCTCTGTAGAGGTGGAGGATACTGGCAAGTGCCGATCGTAGGTATGTAGATAAAGTAACGGTCGGCTCGCAGTATCTTGTCAGCGCTTCGCTTGACTGCAAAGTGTCCAGACTTAATATCCGGAAAGCGGCAGAGTCTGTAGACACAATCGGATGGAAGAGGATGAGAGGGCTTATTGAGAGGCCTCCAGCACCACTTGTAATCAATGCGGAAAACTGTACAGTGGATCTTAGGAATCCACCTAACCAACAAGATCGAAAGGTAATGGTGTTGGAATGGATCTGTGAAACGTAGAATGGGCAAACTTTGCGGTGAGAGTTCGTAACCTTTGATGACCAGGTGACATCGACAAGAAAGGACCAGTAGCGAAGGGTCCGCTGACGCTTTATCTGTTCTTGACATCTGCACATTTGGGATTTCATCGAGAAGAACCCTTGTTGGTCCTTGGAATCAATAGAACTTTGCCTTGGGAGAAATGACTGAGATGCGGAGCCATTGCTTGCGTTCTTAATTTCAATAAATTCATCATACATGTTCCGGTGTAGGCTTGGTTTTTGCACAAGAGCAATATGAAGGTCTCGAATTTTCTCGCTAAGTCCTCTAGTCTCATCTCCCGCAACTGACAAAGCGTCTTCGATCTTAAGGCTCATTTCGACCAATTTCTGTTCGAGGATCGAGATCTTGTCGGCAGATACATTGATACTAGCCTTAATTGGGTCAATGCTTCTTCCAAGATTTTGAGTCTCCTGAAGAAGAGAAGAAAGAGCCTTGCTTTGTTCTTGAGTCAAATCCCTGGAGGGTTATCAGCGACAACGGTTGGGTCAGAATGACAGTGTGCTGGCTCTTACAAATGAAGTAAGTTTATAGCAGATCCCAGTGTTCTACCGAGATCTCCTACGGCATTCTTCAACTCCCGAATTGTCTCTTTACGAAAGGGATATAATATGCCCCTGCGGAAATTTTGGGCCTTGGGCTGGGATCTTTCTGTTGTAGAAGATTTCTGACATTTTAGGAGAATCGCATTCAACTTGTCAATCGCAAATTGCGATTGGACAATGCAGTCTTTCACCAGGAGAATATCGGCTGAAAGTTCCAGAGGTAATTCTTCCAGTTTGGTCCGTAGTAACTCTAGAATCTTCTCCTCGCGTCTAATATTGCTAAGAGTTGCGTCGATCTCTTCATCTTGGCCTTCCCAGGCTCGGTAGTACTGCACCACGCCTTGGCAAGCTTGAAGTCCCAGAGACACAATGCCTACCACGCTTCCAGCGATTGAGAAAGGGTCAGACATCTTCTGCTATAGCTGATTCCAACCAGAGCAAATTGCAAGACTGGTGCTGAAGGAAGTTGCTTTGCGGGATGAAATCCATCGGGCTGAGCCCTCAGGATCTGAAGATGAGAATGTCAGGCTGAAAGGTATGGAAGATCTCGTCACATCTTGGATGTGACATACCGCCGCCACGCCGATTTCGACGCGTTTTTCGAGGCATGCCAAGGACGAGAGCAGCATTCATGTTGTAGGGTACGCGATCTGTATTTTACCGAATTATGTTCGCTATATTTTACCGCCAGACGTTGTCGGTCTCTCGATGTTTTTTCCAACTCGTAAAGCGAACGGAGTGCCTTGAAGAACGCCTTCCCGAGCCTCGTCGAATGTCGTTGGGTTTGGTGTCGCCTCGTGTGCCGCAAGGTTGCGAAGTGCCCGCGCTTTCCCCGCTCCTGGCGATAGCCTCCCCTACGTGTCAAATTTTACCCATATGAACAAGTGATCCAGGGCATCCCGAGGTGCCTGATCGCTGCAGAATGACGCTATAACCTTGCGTCAGGATGATTTGAGGTCATTGTTGGAGCAACAACACGCTTCATTGACGTTGATAAACGACAATTTCGAAAAGAAGACCCATCGTGACCTTATGGGACACTCTTCGGAAGGCGCAATGATAATTTCAGTTATCGAAACGGCTCTGAATGATATCAATCTTCCCTACGGGTCTTTCGCTGCGACTTCAAGTCTGTCAGATCTTTGCTTCTGGCGTTGCAGTTTCGAGCTCAAGCTTGATTGACCAATCACACTAAGAATGTGCCTCGGACTACGACGAATGCCCTTTTACGACGCTCCATTTCAAGCCGTCCAGATTATGACACAACACCAGGAATGCGGAAAGTCGATCGAAAATAGCTAGAGCATGTCACTGGAAAACTGTCTTATCCTCAACCCAAGACTCCACGGCACTCAGGCTGCATCTATGTTCGGAATGAGACCATTAGAGTATCCTTCCGTTCAAAGATCATTGCACAGTCTTCGGATAATATTAGCTACCTCTCACTGGGTGACAACGCCATCTTCGAGCAAGCCAGCAGGAAAGCCGCCCGAGAAGACGTCGAATCCACAGAAAACACCATCTACTGGTGCTCAAAGCTCTGAGCGCACGACTGAGTCGAGACAAGAACCTGTTGCTGAAAGAGCAGAAGGTCAGAACCCTCCTTCTAGGCCTGAAGAGTCGTGGATTCCACTTTGGTATTGCTGCCAACAATGTGAATTCTGCGGCCCGTATCCGTGTTCATCCGAGAAATGTATCTCTCCCAGCTGCCAACATATCAGTAAGCCTTCCACATTTGCTACAGTATTCTCCTATCCAATGTGTGCTCGAAAAAGATATCATGAAGATTTCTGTTTTCTTACAGATCTTGCGCATGTCCGAGGAGGCTGTTTTGTGTCGACTAAAGCTGTAACAGCTAATGGTATGCATGGGCAGGATGCGAAAATTGCCCTGTGGAATGGGTAGACAGTTCAGATCCCTCATCAGATATGAAAGACTCAAAAGAAGCTACTTAAAATCGCAGAGAAGCGTTGGGGAAGCTATGAAGCCAATCCTTGAGATCTATGCCGACCTCAAGTTGGGCGACGTTTTCAACAAAACGATGTCCATCCACCCCACTGAAAGAGCACCCTGGAGAGATAGAGTGCAAACAGTCGCCGTAATTACGTCGAGTGCGCTGTGTCGGCTCACTCTTCAATCTTAACAATACTGACCCGCGGTGTACGGTGACACTTTCACGAGTATTGATTCCTTCGGCCAGGACACCCTTGTCGGAGAATCGCATGTTCAATGGTGAAATCTGTGGCGAACAGCAGACGCTGTCAACGCTGTGAGGAGCCCGGATGGCCTCCAGTGAACGTCGCTTTATACCCCAGAAAGACGCGTTGCTCAAAGATGCTGAAAGGCGAAAATTATCTTATAGAGAGATTGTCCGACGCTTTCGGGAGAGAAGCTAGGGTACACTACAATTTCATTATTCCACTTGATTATGAATCCGCAAGTAGAGAACGACGTTATTGCTACGATGAATTCTTGTATGGGGCCTCTCATGCAAGTTTCCTACTATCACTCAACGTCAACCTTGTATCCTGATTCCATGCGCAATCGCATAGAATCAGGATTCCTTGGCACTAGGTCAGCATGACATCGATTTTGGCGTAAGGCGTGACAAGTTTCGAACGTAGTCAATGGCGTAGTAAATTTAAGCTATAGATACTATAAGTCCTAAACTTTAAGAGTTCTTACTGTAAATCAGACTTTACCCGATGTCGCTCTTTGATCCGGCAGCAATATATATATCTCTATGGGATCCCAGGAACTAAAACATCGCTGAGACCCTACCTCACGTAAGGTATCTATGACACTATTCAAATACCGGTAAGACAAAGAAAACAGACCACCGCACCGACTTCATCTTCTCACCTCAACTCAATTGAACAGGGACAAGACAGCAAAGCGCGCATGCACACACATCACTCTCCCTGAACAATCCCCTTCTAACCCCTCCCCCCCTTCCTTGATCTCATTGAAAAACAAAAAAGAGAAAAATTCCCACATCAGGCAAGGAATTCCAGGAAAAGGCGGATCGATGCAGGGAGAAAGGAAAGATGCTGCTGTGCGCGCCGCAGATTGCGTGTTCACATACCTAGCCGCGCGCGATCTTGAACGACCTGACTGGACAGAGAGGAGCGAATAGAGTGGACGCGCACGCGGGGATGATCCAAGGCAGAAGGAAGAAGGTTTTACAGGAGGGAATCAAAATGCTTTCCATTCACGGGTTCGGCGCAAGCCAAAAAAATTCTTAAGCCGGTAAAAGAAGTGAAAAAAAAATAGGAGGATAGCTGCACGGCGCGGTTGAAGGTCGCGCAAAAATCTGCGCCAGCCAGACAAAATTCAACCCGACAAGCTGGCGAGATGCAGCAATTGCATCTCCAGCCTATTGTCGACCTTTTCGCGAGGTTGCCTTCAATTGGCACCTCGCAGAAAAGGGACACTTTTCCCCACCAGACGCCTGTCTCTTGCCCTCCCGTGTGCAAGAATGCATCAACATCCCATCCCTCAATGACAAGCGATTACCAATGATCACATCACCACACAACGGCTGCAGCATCCCCGGCTTTCACTACGGTCGTCCATTTCCATTTTTTGACCCGGCATGTGGGATCCCAGCGCCGGTGCGCCTGCGCCATACGAAGACATTTCTCGGTTGTACCGGCGGATCTCGCGCACGAGGTCGTAGAAGGCGTTGTCGACGTTCATTCTCGACTTTGCCGATGTCTCGATGAATTTGCAGCCGAAGGATCGTGCCAAGGATTCTCCCTCTGCACAGACGTTAGTCCGGCCACTCTGGCGAAGGATTGACCTGGGAACATGAAACCTGGGGTAAGCGACATACCTTGTCTGGAAACCTGCCGCTCGCTTTCCAGATCGCACTTGTTGCCGACGACGATAATGGGGAAATAGTCTTTATCTTTGACGCGCAGTATTTGTTGTTGGAATGTCATGATCTCTTCAAACGATTGTCTCGATGTGATAGAGTAGACCAGTAAAAACCCTTCACCTGTTCGCATGTATTGTTCTCTCATGGCGGAGTATTCTTCCTGCCCGGCTGTATCGAGGACATCGAGCAGAGCAGTCTCGTCGTCGATAAGGCATTGCTTTCGATATGAGTCTGTAGTGGTTGTCAACGATGCACGATAGGACGAGATGAAGGTCGCTGACCTTCGATTGTTGGGTCATATTCATCCACGAAATGGCTCTGAATCAATTGGATAGTCAAGCATGACTTTCCGACGCCACCACCGCCGACTACGACCAATTTGTATTCCCGTAAAAACTGAGAGCCGAGTTAGCACGGGAACCGGATAGCCAAGATATTCCACCTACCCTAGATGCCATCGAAATGGCTGACGATGCTGGAGCTGAAGCAAAGCACTAAGCAAATGAAGAAGCAAGGCTCCGACTTGTGGACGAGCGGTGAGGCCCAATTCTTCCAGGATAGCTTTTGAAGCTTTTCAGGAGAGTGGTTGGGGTCCAAGGCAAGGGCGGGTCGAGACGGTGGAGGTGCAGGCGACGGTCAATGTGCTGATAGACGAAGCGGTGTATCAATGGTGATTCAGAGATGAGTCGGGTCTTTTGCTTTTTGACGGGGCCAGAGGGTTGCCAGGCGGGAGGTGTGATGCAGAGGAGGTGCTTTGAGCCTGACGAGCCTTGGAGCCGTTTTGCTTCTGAAGGCCAGGACCTACCCGAGAGGTTTAGTCGGCATTTTAGCGGAGTCACACTAGTCACCTCCACGGTCGCAGCGCCGCCCGATTTTCGCCGCCTCCCATTCGACCAAAGCCACCCCTCGCCCTGCCTCTCCCTCTATATCGCACACTTGCTACACGCCAAAAAAGCAACACATCCTGTTAAGCACTCGCGTGGCATCCGAACTCTATTTCTAATGGGACACAGTGGTCCTCGGAACGACAGCCACCGTGGAACCCATGATCCTGACCCTGGGGATCAGGCGTTTCGGCCACAGCCGACCAGTATCATGGTGCAGATTCCCTTCCTCCAGGAGTCGTGATAGAGCGCGCAGGGTCACTATGTACCGTTATCGACAGTACCGATTCATCAACAATAACGGCCTGATAAGGTGTCACTGCTCAGATTGCTCTACACCACAAGTCCCACGCTTAGACCACATCCATCCCCGGGAATGGCTCCACTAGAGTTCCTGCTGCTTGCGATTAGGGAGTAATTCTCTGAAGAACAGGTGCCTGCGCTGTTCCGGCACAGCAGTATCCCCAATCACCACTAATCATTCGCAGTCGTTCGTCTGAGACGAGGAAACACTGTCGACCACACCTTTGGGCATGGTTCTAGCCCCACCGGGAACTGATCAACTTGATCGCCGACCCAGAAACGTTTAGGGACCCCCGGTTGACCCCTGCTCCCAGCACGGTAGTTGGGAAAAATGCAAATCTCAACCTCACATAGCACCGAGGTCGACGTTCTACACCACCTGAGACTGTCCAATAATTGTGTTTCAGCAATTCTAGAATCCTTCTTGAGGCGCACCATCTCCTTTCCGACTCAAGTGGGATCTAGAGCCGTGTATTGTTCCTCTACGCTGCCCGCTAGGAAAATTTGGATCTCCGCGATCGCAAATATCGTCATCTGCAAAAAGGAACGAGTTTGATAAACTTTAGCCCTAATCATCAGAGGCGCGGAACTTCCCCGTCGTTGCATTGGGGCCCAAAGACGCAATTGCAAGGCAATTTGGATCAATAACAAGCTCCAGCATGTTATGATCGGGTTGATTGAAGGATCAAAGCGTTACTTTTTACGTTGAACTTTGGGAAGTCGGACCTATCTTGGCGGCTCAACCCAAGAATTCAGAACCCTTTCTTTTTGTGTCTATTACTCAATTTGGCGCGATCCCTGCGTCTGCGATCCAGGATTTATTAAAGCTCTGCAGTCGTCACTTCTCATCATAGCGGTCCTGCATGAGGCTGACAGATTTTTGCAGAATATCCCTGTAGATGCAAGAGTGGAAAATCCAGAGTTTTTAAAAAGACTTGGAGAAGGAGCAGTGCCTTTCAGTGTGGTATACCGCTTGCGCCGAAGTCTACGCCAAGACTACAAAAATAACCGCGAGGAAGCACAATATTTACCGATAGCAGAGTCGCCTACACCGAGCAGTGAACCAACAAGCAATGCCATCCAAATTTCGGATCCTACGCCAACAACTCCAGAGAATCTAACGGTACCAACGACCCCAATCAGGCTCTTCTCCTTCCGAAAACGTCCCGACTGCTTCTATTGCGTCCGCTACCTCCTCCTCTACCCGCGTATTCGGTACTATCACCCCGATCACCAGCGGCAAATCCGGCCACCAAGACACTCTCAGCCCGACAACGGACAGTATATCTTCAGAAGCGCATGGTTATTCTACTGGTACAAGCACGTTGTTAGTACCATCATGTTTAGAACAGTCGCCAGCTGTCAAGTTAGCGGATAAGTAGACTAACCAGAAACGCATCTGAATCTGATGTGTCTACGAAGGGAAAGCGGATCCACGCCTGTCGATTTTGCGTGTCGTGCTACCAGAGCAGCAATTCACTGCTTTATCTTAACGATTGAAGAGGTCCCAGAAATCTTTCTATCTATATTCTGTCCCCTTGCTACTCAATTGGTGCAGCGAAGACTAGCGAGAGATAGCTGCATGAGAAGACCTTCTTGGCAAACGACCGTTGAGGTAGAGACCGGACTGTTCCCTACAATTCATAAGATCATAGATCTTGCCGGAAAGAAGGACACCCCCCGGATCCGCAGACCTTTTCGACAATGTAATCAACCACCGTGTTCCCGTACTTTCGGGTGTAACCCTTGTGGACCTCCACACTGAGACCGAAGGCGCAGAATAGGTCGTTCTTATCACAGTATGACTGCCAATTACCTCCAAGATAGGTACAATTTTCGATGCTCTGTCTTCTGAACTTCTAGATGGGCCAGCTAAGTGAGCAAAGAGAACTGCAAAATTATTTGGCTGTGGGAGCATTTTCTACTTACCCCAGACCCCCATGCTGTCCCGACGTGCCACGGTAAAGCAGCAGGCTCTCGGCTGCTTGGATCTCCAAATTGGATGATGGCCGCGACTACGTGTGGACATTAGCGAAGAGATTTCTTTGAAAGGATCAGTGATAATATGGTGAATTTACCTGTGCCAGTGTATTTCGGATCCAACGATGGCTGTGGAGTAAATTTAAACGGGGAATGACCAACTCGGCCGCAAAGCGAGTCACCGACAACATGGGCTCCCTTGAGTGACTTTTTTAGTCTTTGTTCAGCTTCTGTACGGGCTAAGATCATACACTAACCTGAGAGTAACCCATAAGAATAATGTTGGTATCGGGGCAGCTCTCGGTGAAGTTCATGATATGATAATTCAAGTTGTCCACTCCCTTCTGTTCTGATTGCCTGTACAGGGTCAAATTGAATTTCCCATCCTTAGTGATGCCTAGTGCTGGGTAGTCAATGGCGCATGCACTTGACCCTGGTATTTTGTCTAAAAGTTGGTCGACCAATCTTCCCGTGGTTCCAAATCCCGGCGGCTCGGTGGTGGCGCGGACTCCTACGATGTGAGCTCCAACAGGACACGCATCATTCAGAGCTCCGGGAGTAGGACACAAGTTGTCCGAAATGAAGACTGATTGAGAATCATGTGGGTGCGAGCTAGCCCGCAGAGCAAACGAGATGCCAGACCGAGATCACAAAAGCTTGAGTCAACATATTGGCTACCGGAAATTCGGAAAACAAAAGACTGCAGAGAGAGTTGAGTGTACAGAACGCTTCTCCAAGCCATCGAACAGGAAATCCTTATTGATATGGTAATAAGACAAAAGCAAATACCTGATCCACGACCTCAGCTAAGCCGCACTTCATGCCTTGACTGCAAGGGGTCCAAAAGGGGGATCTCCATCCAATAGTACTGTTCATAGTATGAACTGCCTGACGTTATGTGCTCTACAGATCTGCACGCGACAATGGCTGAAATGGTGAGGGAATATCTTGGTCGATGTCCGAGGTCAACGAAGTGTCCTAAGTATTTTGGTGGCTACCTGAGCCGTAGGCCTGGAATCTCGATTGGGAATATGTAGCAATGGTGTGGCTTGCTCCTTGGGCCACGAAGGGCTAGCGTGGAAGCCACGGTCCTTACCGGGAACTCATTCTGTCTACACCATTCCAAAGAAGGCATGCATTATTGTTTGAGGTCCTGAGACGATCGGTCATGCAGGAGGAGGTGTTTTCTCTTTTGCGCGAGTCTCTCGAGTCTTTTCTCGCAAAGTAGCCCGGATGCTGGAAGTCATGAACTATTTGGTATTGTGACTCTTCCTGCCCAGCCTGGAATTCCTATACCATCTCCGTACTCACTTTGCACCCTCAACAGCAAGATCCAGCTCTGGCACACGGAAAATCGATAATTTCGTGTGCATAGCGCAGGTCATGACCGCCTCCACCAAAACTGGTCTCACGAGCCGTATTCATGATTCATACCTATTATGAGCTATTGGGCCTGAGTCAAGTTGATAGACAATGTTTACTTGCAAAGGGTTAGGGCTTCAAGCCTGGTAGCACAGTGGACATTTACAGAGAACACTTCCTTCCCTAATAGGGCGATCGCGCTGTGACAGGCGGCTGGCATATATTTTTCATTGATCTTTATCAGACTCATCCGCGGGATCATCTTCGTCTTCACGCGTAACCATTCGGCCTTGGACACCATTCTCAACTTCTGGTATAAGCGATTCCATGTATGCTTGGTCCCTGCCAACCAAAGTAACTGTGTTCCGGGCTTTCTCCCACCTTGGGTAGCTACCAACTTTCACTGCTTTTGGCTCCACCTTTGCTGCCAATTCTGTCAAATACGTTGCCACCGCGCTCTCGGGTAGAGGTGTGGAGAACAGTAATCTGAAAATTCCTTTGCCTTCCGGGTCTGTGAGTCTGGGCAGGAGCATAGGCTTTAGTCCATCAAGAAGTGCTTCAAAAAGCCTTGGTACGCCGGGGAGAATGTGGATATTCCCGTTGACCACTGATATCGGAACCCAGAGGTCTTCCTTGACAAAAAGCACCTGATCCTTCTCTGGCCGTGTCTCATCAAGTGGGATCTCAACCATCCGAAGTCTTGCGGTCAACGTTGGAGAGGGAGTGTCCCACGAGAAATTTGGGTCGGCTTTATGTGGCTTTGAAAGTCGCTTCATCCTTTCAAATGCTGACTGATGGAGCTTCAAAGGTAGGCCATAAGCTTTAGCGATACTTGCATAGGTAATATCATCGTGAGTCGGGCCAATTCCTCCTGATGTAACCACAAAGTCATAGTTGTCACTCATTCGCCTCGTGGCCTCAATGATCTCAGACTCATCATCGCCAATGACCTCTATTCTTTTCAAGTTCATGCCTAGAGAAAAGCAAAACTTGGCCATGTATGAAGAGTTTGTGTCCACAGTCTAAGCAATATAAATTACCAATCAATCTTCGGACAATTCGAAGTAAAGATATGAAGTGAGAAATCCACACCTTGCCTCCAAGGACTTCATCCCCTATGATGATACACCCGGCTGTACTTCAATCCCTCAATACGACGAGATTGCAGGTCTCGATTGAAAACTCACTAGATCTTTCGCCTATTTCTCTCGTCTGCAGTTGCAGCTGATGATGTCATGGTGGTTGGCCGAAGAGCAACTGCAGAACGGTGGGCGTAATTTGGTAAAGGTCTTGAGAAGTGTCGGACTAACTGGGAGAGGCGAGCATACATCTGGAGCAATAAGAAGTAGCCGAAACGCTAATGCAGGCGTTGTGGAAGGAAAAGGCTGCGTCTTCGTTACGCAGTGTCAGATACTAAGCCGCATGCCAAGCTTTGATATGCTCCACCCCAGCCTGACGGACTTCTCTCACTACATCAGTTTAAGTCTTCCTTTTTCCAACCTATATCAGAATTATCCATAACAATGGCAGTACGACATCCATTCCTGTCGTCGAGACAAGCTTACAATTCTGTCAGTCCGAGTCACGATTGTACACATTCTCCCAAGAGACCAAGGATAAACTACGCAAATTTCGTCTTGGGACATCGCGGGCGAAAGACCCTCAAGCGACAATATGTGAGAGGACATCGTCCAATCTTTCCAACGCTGGTTTGACCGAAGATAGACATGATTGATCCAAAGTCGCAAGAAGTCAAGCCTGTCGATGACGAGACCTACACAAATATGGATGACCTCTCTGATGAGCTGCCCGATTCCTCTCCGCGTTTCATTCTCCTAAGCTATCCCATGACTATGGTAGTCTTTCTATCTCTTTAACATTCATTGGTCTCTTGCTGACCATTTCATGTAAAGCCGTCCGGGCGGATGTCGGTGCCTTATGTGCTCTTGTATTATCTGCCCGACAATTGTAACCCATCATTGCGCATGTCGTACGCTGGAGCAGTGGAGCTCATGAGAAGTACGGCTGAAGTAAACAGAGTTGTCGAGCTATCGGATCCTACAGACTTAAGCAGTATTGAGAGCAGGCTGGGAGGAGAGGATTGACCACGATCTACCGTTTCTTTACTCGCCATGGTCGAGCTGGAGCCACGAATCAGCGCGGGTGCTGTCGATGAGATTGTATTTCAGCGGATCCTCAAACCTCTTCCGGAGCTTTCTGTACGCTAAATAGGGTCTGAGAAGCGTCTCTTGTGCCTTTGCGAAATCATAGTTACGCCCTAGGTCAGGAAACATCGAGTTTACAAAAGGCTAAAAGCTCTTCAGGATTAGGTATCATCTCAAGCTAGTCCAATGGAAAAGCGAATACCTACGGCATTGATCTACTGTCTAGATGAATGAATGCCCATCGCAATTCTTAACGTAACTCGAGTCATGATTCGATTCGTTTTCCCGACATGCTGCACGTCAAAGCCAGCATTTTCACGAATCTCACGTTCTACAACTTGGTGAAAAGGAAGTGTCTATGCCGTAGGAGTTTCGAGCGGCTACTGAGATTCGAACTTTCTGGGGCGCAAGCTAGATTTTACTATGGCCCAGCGATGTACGCTGGTTATTGTTTCGGGAAACAATACCATGCAGAGCAGCATGATATATGCAATCTCGTGACCTAGCCAGTCAGTAAAGCCAATCATAGTATTCTACCCTCATTCAAATTGAGATAAAAGCATAGCCGCGAATACGGGGGGAGAGCCAGGATGGTTGCCTGCGATTTGAGACATTCTGCAGGAACACCATCCGAGGGTAGCAGAGATTGTCAGTACCTGACGCCCCAAGGCACGACATCCGCGCCGCCTGTAGGTCATCTCTCGTCCCACTTAGGTAGCTTCGTAGGCCGAGCTGACTGCGATACGATTACTTTACCTTTGGTGCCTTGCTGGGACGAAAAGTTTGGGATGGGATGGATGGATTGCATGAGATGCACGGGCAGAACGCCATGATGCGGGCTGTGGGCTTTGAGTGGATGCTGCCAAGGCGAGTGTTGGTGACTGGGCGTTATCCTCGTATGCCTTCTCTTTCGTGTTCCCGAAGCCGCCGCAGTGCTACCGGCAAAGCGGCCTTCTCCCCTCACCAACAGACCATCACCGGCCGCTTAGGATAGCAAAGGCCACACGTAACATAAGCTATGTCTAGGATAATCATTCCGAGCATCTCGAGGATATGCATTCAATACTGAATGACAGCCTTGCAACATAGGCACTGCAAATTTTCAGCCTCCAGGGCCTCCGATTCGGCCGCGCCCATGTCAACGCCACCATCATCCCCAGAGCTTCCAGACCGCGTTGTCCAGAACCAAGGGATGCCACGCTGGGTCTAAGCGAAGTATATTTAGCTGCTCATAGACCGCATTCACAATACACATCTCTCTCATCAGGGCAACAATTTGTGTTTCGCCGGCCATTCATGCGATCCCCTCGGCGTTGTGGGTGATCGCATCCTGGCCGTCTCGCCGAATTGAACTCATCCCCGCTGGTCGAGTGGCTAAAAGATCGTCGCTCCGTCGTGGCTCGACTAGGCCCTACCAAGAACCATTCGCCAAAAGCCTGGTTCCCGTGATATCATATTCAAGCGCCCCTCGACAGCTCTCCTGCGATATTCCTTCCTGTATTACTCCTAGCAAATACGCGCGATTTCAGCTCCCCATTGCCCCCCTTCGCCCCCATCGCCAGAGACAACTGCGCTGACTTCGGTCATGGGATCCACCGCGCCGCGCAGACAGGGGCTTACCACGCATTCGCATGACGGTCCTGTCATCCCAATCATATCATGATTTGGCCGTTTACTCGCAAGAACAAGAGGTCCAGTTTGCAGACTGTGCAGTCGACTCCTGAAAAGATGGCGAGGCAACAACAATTGGATCAAGCACCCACTCCTATTCAATCTCAAACAGAAGGCTCCCGAACTAGGGAGCGTCGGGCAGAATCTCGAACGGCGAGGAAAATCACCAAAAACCCGGCTGCAATGCGGACAAAAAACTCTGCCTCACCCTCACCAGCCATATTTAACGAAAAAACACCCGGCAAAGATCGCGTCACGTCACCAAGCACCCATCGCGAAGCTTCAACGCGCCTCTACAAGCAAAACCCCACCTCTGTCTCAAGCATTGGTCAAGAAAATTTCACCGTGGGCAACAGACCACCAACTCTCCGCGCACAAAAGAGCCGAAATGAGACCAATGTCACCCGCAGAAGATCTAGCAAACGGAAAGCCGAAGATGTTGCGCGTGAAGAAAAAGTAAGATCTATGAGCTCGCCTATACAAATTCCAAAACGACCAGCCTCGCACATTGGTAGTACGTTACAGCATGATACAAGCACTACTCCCAAAGGTCTTTACCAACATTACAATCGTCCAGGCTCGGAAGTCTCCCTCTCTCTTCCTCATCCCCTTACCGAGGCGATGGCCTCGTCACATTCGTTCAAAATTAGCAACCTCAACGCTCTCACTCCTCGCCCAACGATCAAATATGCAGGCAATGCAAAGACTGTTGGTCCAGATCGCTCCAGGACGTCCACAAGGCTGGAAAAGAGGCCTGCAATACCCGAGGAAGAAACAAAGGCAAAGAAGAGGATCGATGAATTGGCGGATGATCTAGATGCCGGAGACATCCGACAGTTACTTGAGCGAGACGCACGGAGGCGCGAGAAGAAGAAGAAGGCTGATCCTGAATCTCTGGATAGAAAACTTCGAAGAGCAGAACGCCAACGTGAAGAGGAAACACACAGGGGAAGAAAAGCTCCGAAAACTAGGAAGGAAGAGAGCAAAGGCACAGACGAAATGCAGGGTGTGGAAAAGACAGAAAAGTTGGAGCCAAAGCCACCTGTGCCCCAAAAGGACGATTCCTTGCCAGAAAAGCCTGCACCGCAACCTAGCATGGATGAGCCCCTAGCGCCTCCTCCAAATCTGCGAGTGCTTACAGAATCATCTTATCTGCGCGGCTCTAGTCCCCTTGACAGTCGAATCTCTCAGAAGAGTGCTTCACCTTCAGCTTCTCCTAACCCACAAGCTCGAAATCGTAGTAGTCTGACTCAAATGTCTGGCCTGGCACGCCAATCGACACCTGATATTCCGGAATATCCAGAGCTCAGTCGAAGAGAGTCGAGTCAAAGCGGGACCCAAAGCAGCACATGGACAACATTTTTCAAACGCGGAAGCACTCGAGTCAAGCGATCTTCTGTAGACCGAGGCCGAAAGCCGCCGTCTGAATTCTCCAACACCTCGAGAGAGTCGTTTGCCCGGCAGGCCCCAACGCAGGCCCCGGCTCCTGCTAACCGAACCTTTCGACGTTCTTCAGGCACACCACAACGCACTCGATCTAAGTTCCGGGAGGACCTGCCTGAATTTCCAATATCTCCACCCGACTCTCGGGTGCAGTCACCTGAAGTGGCAGAGGTGGATACGAAACGACACTCTCGTGGTAGCGAGCATGCTTCGAGGCATCTATCAATGCATTCCCAACACTCTGAGAACCCGCCGATGTCCCAGTCTCTAGCCTCTGTTGATTCGGAAGCATCCTGGCTCTCCGGACGGCCTGTAAAGAGAAGCTCGTTCCCGATAAGTCATTCTATGAAGAGGAGCGACGCGTCTCTGGGTGGTGAGATTCGCGAACATTCAGAAAACCAGGATCCGAGAGAAGAGACTGATGTCGCAGATGATGAATACTTCAGGCGACTGACCCCCGAACAAACGCGCAGACGGAGCAGATCGGCCAATCGCAAAGCTAGCAGCGCAGCCATCAACTTTGGTGGAGACAGTGACAATGAAAATGAGGATGCTCAGATGCTCCAGCCCGGCGACGATGGACCCACACTGACTCAACACGAAGTTCCTCGACGTCAACCCACCCTGGTCAAACAACAAGGAACGCGGCCGAAATCGAAGCAGGGCTTGCTGAACGAGTATCAGTCTCAGGAAGATGAGCCGGCGTCGGCCGAGGAGGAAGCATCGCCCGATTCTCCAACCAATCCGACCATTATGAGAGCGACGAGCGTTGATTACGGAAAGAAGCATGCCCGGCATTTCAGCACCGGCAGTGCCAAACTGCTTGAACTTCATCGATCCTCCACCGACAGCAAACGGAGAAGCGGTGCTGACTACTCGTCGAGGCAGCCTTCGCCGGGGTTGATGATGAGGGATCCTAATCAACCAACCGAATGAGAGTATAGTTTAACGGAACTCACAATCTAGCAACAAAGGACAATTGAGTGAATGAGGACAAGTTCTTTCGTATTTCCCTTTTTGGTCTACCATCCGAGGAAATGATAGCGGCGGCGCCATTGAGTAGCGCGATTTTGATTTTGAGATACCCCAGCACCATCCTCATTCGTTTAGAAGATGCTAGAACGCTGATTTTGATACGAATCTACAAGCCCCGGGGCTTGTTGCCACGTTCATGGAAACGCACATCAGCAGCTCGTGGTTTTGTTGCAAGCACTCACTTTGCAAAATCAACTATGTGAGCTTGCGCTCGGAATTGAGGACGATTTGATTTGGTCAAACTTGATAGATGGGAACCACCGAGACTGATTACCAACCAAGTCCAGGGCTACATGTGTATGGTCACTGAGAGGGAACCAGTCAGTCTACAAGACCGTCGGTCGGCAGGTCTAGCTTCCTCAGATGCAGCACATCCAGAAACATCTAATACCAGAATTCACCATCTTGACTCTCGTGTTTCTTCATCTCCTGTAGGACGTTTCTCCAAGGCTCAGAGCCCAAGAATGTGCTGTGCCATCACCCATGCTCATGTCTGCCAGTACTCTGAATGCATATAGGGTAGGAGGTACCAGTTGGGTATATGATCCACTAGCCGTACGTGTAGCTCATCCGGATCTTTTGGTGTAGCGGGTTTCTGGTGTACCTGTCAACACACGTCTGTACACAGCCGAAATTTGCCCGCAACGCGGCTTCCGAATTCAGGTGCCCCTATGGCCAATGGCGTCATCCGTGCGTCGGGCCGAGATCCAGACTGTGACGCATTGCTAATCATCACCAGATTCCATAATCGCCATCAAACCCACCTCGTACCTTCCACAAACATTGTCGTGATTCCACAGCACATCGTCCCGCTCGCCCTATAAATCGTTCACTCTGGCCGCCCTTCGTCTTCGAATCTCCTCGTCCATTCGCAACCTCTTCACAATAAACAGCAGATCCTTTTCTTCGCCCGCACTACCAGCAATCAAACAAGCTCTCAGACACCAACCTCACACGCGCTACATACAATCCTCAACTCCAATTCGAACCTTTCATTCCACAAGACCTCAAGACTTCACTCCAACCATGGGCAAAGAAGGCGTCCACAACCTTGCCAAGTAAGTCCTCCACGCTCGCCTCCCAGTCACCCCAAATCTTCCCTTCCCTCAAATTCTGCTGAACAGAAACTAACATTTATCCCAGCAAATCCGAATTCGACTCTGCCCTCACCTCCTCCCCAGACACCCTTCTCGTTCTCGACTGCTTCGCCACCTGGTGCGGCCCTTGCAAGACCATCGCACCAAAAGTTGTCGAGTTCAGCGAGGTCCACAAGGACGTCAGGTTCTACAAGATCGACGTCGACGAGGTGCCCGATGTAGCTCAGGAGCTGGGGATCCGGGCCATGCCGACGTTTATGCTGTTTAAGAATGGGGAGAAGGTCGGCGAGGTCGTCGGCGCTAATCCGAAGGCGATTGAGGCTGCGATTATCGAGGGGAAGGCTTGAGAGATACCCGAGAATTTCGAAAATTGTGGTGCTTTAGGGGAGATTGAAAGATGGATGGGAAATCGGAAAGCACAGAATAGCAGCATTTCCGAGACGGTGGAAGGGAAATGTTTGACCCTCTAGAAAAAGTTGAAAGGTCTACCTACAGGCACAATGAACGATTGCATCTATCAACCCACGTTGTAGTATTCTCTACCGTTGCGAACATGTGCTTCACTTGCTTACTGTCTTTAACAATAATTCCCAAAAAATGCCTTCAGACAGACTTGTGAACTAGTCCCCCCTTTCGGGTCCCACGTTTCTCCTCGCTTCTATGGCATCTGGGCATTTAATCCCGTTCATCCCCCCCTTCCCCCTTTCCCCCACTCTCCTCCCTTTCCCACCCACTCCCCTTTCCCCCTCTCCCTCCACCTCCACCTCCACCACTCCTTCCTCCTCCCAGCCACCCGCCCGCCCACGCCTCACCGCCTCGCCCCATGCATACCTTATCTTACCTTATCCTACAAAGTCCGCACAAACTCATTCACAATTCACATTCACATCTCCTCGACCGCACAGTTCGGATGCAGCACGTACACCGTGCGTTGGGCCTGGGCGGAGCTCTGGGCGGCATTGTTATCGTCGTCTTCGCCTTCGTCTTGGTCCATCAGCCCCTCGCCGCGGACCTGCATGATGATATTGTCCTAAAAATCGAAAGTGAGTACGTGCCGCAAAAAATGGGAAAGCAATAGTAAATTTTTTGTCTGGGGCGAAAGGGGCTGACATTACCTTCATCATCCTCTTCAGGACCTTCCTGCACAGCTCCCGCTCGCTCTCGAGCGCGTCTTCGTTTTCGATTTCGTCTTCTACAGACTCCAGGTAGTGCGTGATCAGGTCTTCTTCCTCGAGACCCTCGCCCGATGTCGTCTCCGAGTCGTTGACCCGTCGGGCGAGGGCGTTCGTCATCCTGTTGTACTTGTCCCACGTGATCTTCGTCTTCTGTTTCGGGGGCGCAGGCGTCTGGCTCGGTCGCGCACTTCCTCCTCCTTCCCTCTCCCTCTCCGCGGCTTCCTCTTCTCCGTCCCCGCCCATCGGGCTGTCTCCTTCTCCATCCGGGCCGTCTGCCGCATTGGCCACCTCTGCAGCCACGCCGTCGATCTCCTCCTCGTCTTCTACCTCCACGTCATCCTTCTCCACGCTGATGATACTCATCTTCAGCAGATTTGCCGCCTCTGTGACCATCGCCTCGCTCACGTCCTCCACGCAGTTCGCTTTCGCCACCGCCTCACTCAGCCGGATCAAGCTCTCCAGCTGCCGCGTCGTCACGCGGTACGAGTTCCGCCCCGCGCCGCCCTGGCTGTCGTTCGCCCGGAGCTCCTTGTACTTGTCGACCAGAAGCCTCTTGGCGCCCGACGTGAAGGTCGGCTTGAAGGTCCGCGCGAAGCGGATGTAGCGCTGGAGCTGCTCGGTCGAGAACTCCGGGGCGATCGAGTCGTCGCGCAGGGCGTGCAGGTTGACGATATGAGAGGCGAGGTGGCGGTCGGTGGCCTCGTTGCACTCGTCGAGGATGACGAAGAAGAGGTCAAAGCGGGACATGATGGGCGCCGAGAGGTTGATGTTGGCGCGGAGCGTCGACTTGCGGTTGTAGCGCCCGCCGACCGGGTTCGCGGCCGCGAGGATCGAGGTGCGCGCGTTGAGGGTGGCCTGGATGCCTGCCTTGGCGATAGAGATGGTCTGCTGCTCCATGGCCTCGTGAATCGCCACCTGGTCGCCGATGTCCATCTTGTCGAACTCGTCGATGCAGCAGATGCCGCTGTCGGAGAGCATGAGCGCGCCGGCTTCGATGGTCGACTCGCCGGTCTCTTCGTCGCGGACCACGGCCGCGGTGAGACCGGCGGCCGAGGAGGCCTTGCCGGAGGTGTAGACTGCGCGGGGGAGGAAGGAGGAGATGTATTTGAGGAATTGGGATTTGGAGGTGGAGGGGTCGCCGACGATGCAGACGTTGATGTCGCCGCGGAGGGCCATGCCTTCGGGGGTCATTTTGGAGACGCCGCCGAGGAGTTGGAGGAGGAGGCCTTTCTTGACTATTTCGTGGCCGTAAACCATAGGTGCGAGGGAGTTGACAAGTCTGCTATAAATGTGAGGAGTATGGACCATGAATTTGAGGTCGTCAATCTCAGCCGGAGTAAGAGATTCTAGGTACGCTTCCTGGGCTTTTTCTCCGGTGTCAAAGAGGTCAGGGGCTTCGGCTTGGTTGAGCGAGTTGAGTATATTATAGCTAGTACCATTAAGTTGTTGATTCGCCGACTGGCCTTGCGTGCTCGTATCTGGGCTAGAAAAGCAGGCCAGGAACGCCATCCGGTACGTCAGGTCACGAACACCGAGAGCCTTAAGACCAGAAACCCCTGAGCCACCGGCATCAGCGCCACGGAAATTGCGGTTGTCTTTTGATGCTTCAGGGCGGACACCCGGCAGATTAAGCTGAGAGACGTCTGGTACAACAATGAGCGTGCCCGTGAATATGGTCTTCTCTCCAGGCTTTGTGCGGTCGACTTGCTC
The DNA here is from genome assembly GCA_021030945.1 of Pyrenula aspistea. Taxonomy (NCBI): domain Eukaryota; kingdom Fungi; phylum Ascomycota; class Eurotiomycetes; order Pyrenulales; family Pyrenulaceae; genus Pyrenula; species Pyrenula aspistea. Next base: position 171,396 of record JAGFML010000023.1, read on the forward strand.
GCCTCGAAGAATCACGTCCATTGTCCGTGGCATGCTGCCGGTAGGGATCTCGGAGGAATTTTCTTGGATGCGGCAGCGCTGCCAGTCAACGAAAGTGCTGCTTCGAATGTCAAGTCGCCAGTCGGCCTTGTTATTGCAGGTGATATTAGGGCAGATCGAAGGCTCAGTATAGCGGAAGGTTTGCTCCACATTCGAGACCACATTTTGACAGTGTTCGCAAATGAAGGTGGCAAGGCTCAGCTCTGGTCGCACCTCTGAGGTCCTAGTCACAGTGCCTGAGATTGAGAGAAGCTTGCCAATCTGGTCTGTTCGAAGTTGTCGTACTCGAGAGACTAATGGTAAGTTGTAGAATGCTAGTGTGAAAACCTTATCTGTCTGCTGGTTGACTGTCTTGGACCCCTGGGTTCCCGTCTCGCTGCTTGCATTGGCACCTAATGATGTGCTTGCTTGCGATGAATTGCTGGCCATTTGTCTATGGTCCTTGAAGTATGTCGGCTCGTATTTGGCGATTAGATTGTGAAGCGCCTTAATGAGGAAAGGGAGGAAACGGTAGTATTGTGACGCGATGGCATCTGCCAATGTTGGCTCTTCTAGAGCAAGAAGATGCCTGTAGTCGACATACAATGTCGACAATTGGTATTCTCGCAGTCCATGCACTTGATTGACATAATATTTGTCCGTTTTCAGCTCACTCGAAGGTGGCAGTCCTGAAGCCGGCGGCTCCTCCTGATGTGACTCAAGAAAGTCTTCAAAGGCTTGCTGCACTTTCTCTCCGGCTCGGTCAACAACTTTCTGTACATCCCTGGTTCGTGCTCGCGCGGCAATGACTTCTTCTTCCAAGATACCGTCGGCTTCGGACATGGGATTGCCGCTTTCTGAAAGGGTGCCTTGAGGTCGTGAGGACGGGGGAACTTGTCCATCTTTCTTAGATTGCGGTGAGCCGCCTTGGAAGGCATCAGAGCGCAAGACGGCATCTACGAGAGAAGCCATCGTACTGAAACTGTGCTGTGGTAAATTTCAAGCAAGAGGTGGGCTCGGATGCGGTAGAGGAGGTAGGAGGGAAGATGGGGCGACGCGTCGATGCGCGCCGCGAATTTAGCGTGTTGCGGTCGAAAGTGCCTGCATTAGTGCTCTGCGAAGGCTTAAGCGTTTAAATTTGCTGTCTTCTTCAACGGCATTCGATTGATTGTTTCGAACATTCACAAACGAGACCTCTCCGAGCCTTGATGTCGAAAATCGACTATCAACGATGGATGTCGCGCTTTAGGTGTCTTGCTGCCAAAGCTATTTTCAGATCTGGTCAAACGTCTTGCAATTTGCATACTTCTTAGCCCGCGTCCCCCTTTCGCTACCTCCATCAATGCCAACGAGACCAAGCACGTTATCTAACGGTAGAAGATCAAGAATTTGGCGGACATGGCGCGTATGCTTTCTCGACAGTCATGCCTTCAACGGTATTCGTCCTTTCTTGTAGCTAAAATCCATAAAGATTTTGCTTTTTCCCTGCCACTCCTTGACCGAGAATGATTTTGAAGCTGTCTTCTCCTACTATTGGTTTTCAAGTTTAAAATTAGGTGTGAAACATTCCTCGTATCTTGCAACTTCCAACAAGTATTGCTAGAATATATCTTGGCAACGCGAAATACACTTTGGATTGATCTTTTCCCTCACTATCCTGCGCTCTGCCAAGCATAGCTTCAAATATTCTATCGCTTTTTCATTGAAGACGCATACTGCGACACTACTCTCGTCCAAAAAGGCTCTGCGGATATCCTAATCTACCCCTCAACCTTCTGTCAATTGATTCCCTTCCATCTCGGGAAGTCTTGGCATTACCGATTTGGCACATGCAGCTATAAAAGTCTCTTCCTTACCCTTCCCTCTCCTTTCCTGTACAACTTCTTCTCCACTGACACCTTGGATCAATGTTTCTTCTTACCTTACATCAGCTCGTCTACAGGAATTATTCCATACCAATCCCGCTAGAGTTTCTTTACTCTAAGCTCTTCAAGCTGGTCCTTGTGCCGCCCTATCTCAACTTTTGGATTTCCCGCCAAGCTTCAAATTTGCGCTACTTCATACTCAGATACCATACATTTGTCCTCAAATATCATCTTACCCTCCCTTTCTACTAATTTCACTTCCTTTTGATCACTCTTCCCCTCTACCCTTTCTCATGTCAACCTAGGTGTCAAGTCAGACTGCACTCCCTTCAGCTATCATCGTCTCGCCCTATTCAAAATGTCACCAGAACCCCCAGAACCATCTCCGGAGGAACGTATAGCTTCCGATCATGCCAGCAATGGTTCTGAAGAAGCCACTCCAACCGATGCATCGTCTATTGAGCCCGGTGTCTCCGCTATCACAGATATACCAGACGCTGAGATTGCCGTCGTTATTAATGCTGCTGGCAAGACTACTGATTTTTCCGGCGTTAACGAGCATCAAGCTGGTGAACAGTCAGATTCTCATGCTTGTAACTCGTCATATGTCAAAGATGATGGCTTGAATGCATTGCGTCCCGGTGACAATGAATCTCATACAACTAATGTTGAAGCCGTTGAGACCTCAGACATTCAACCTCGCGAGCAGATCTTAAGTTACGACCGTATCTCCGACGATAATCCGGGAGCTCGTGATACATCAGCCCCAGACAACTCACCCTCAGCGCCCATTCTGGAAGGTCTAAAGGAATCGAAGGTAGTAGACGATGCTCACGAAGCTCAAGCAGAGGACTATTCCAAAAGCATCGGTGTTGAGAAATTACAAGCCTCAGATGCTAGCCCGAACCTCAACAATGTAACAGGCGCTGAGAACCTTGATGGTGTCGAGCAAATTGTGGCTCAGCCAGAATCAGAGCCTGTCATTACACCTCCCGAGGTCCATTCCACGCCTTCAGAAGCAAACGAAACCACCAAAAATCCGGAAAACACCAAGCCAGGCCGACCAAAGCTACTTTCAAAGCGGTTCTTCAATAAGAAGAAGGACAGATCAGCCCCTTGGGCGAATGGTGCAGCTCAAGACGCTGCCTCTCAATTTCACTCACTTCAAGCACAACGTGCCTCGGCGTCGGCGTCAGCGTCAGCGACGAACTCAGTTAATCAGAGACCTGAAGATTCTGAAGATATCAATGATTTCTCATGGATGGAACAAAAATTTGAGCCAGAAGAGGACCCCGACGTTGCGGCAGAAGCATTCGAGCAACTCAAAGATGCCTATATAAACAAGCTAGAGAAGAAGACGAACACCGAAAAAGATGACTTGAATTTCGCAGCCGCAGAGGAAGCAGAACAGAAACGCGTCCGACGGCTTAAGGGAAAGCGAAATTACGAAGACTACGAGGCACGGCAAGATGCTCTCATAGAGGCGCAGAAAGCTGCCGAGGAAGCACAAGCACAAGAAAACGCCATGTTCTATGCGGGCGACCGCTCGCCAAGCCCATTACGGTTGCCAAACCATCCTGTGAAAAGGGCAAAGACCGACGCGTCCGAGATCGATTTTGATGCCATGCTCCATGGTCATGGAAAGCGAAAAATCAAGTCGCGCAAGCCAGCAACCAAAAAGGTCTCTTCAAGCAGAGTCACGAAGTCGAAAGCTAGCAAGGCCAACCAGATGAATCCAACTAGAGAACGAAAGGGTAGAAAGGAGAGACCGAGGATGACCAATGTACGGTCCATCTATGCGAATAATATTCTAGCAGATGCTCAAGCGAATGAAGGTCTTGAAGAACAACCTTCTTTTGGCGATACAAAGGGTAGAAGAGACAAGGCTTTGATGCAACTCGTTGCCTCCCTTGCACAGCCTACGAAAGAAGAAAGCCGCATTGCTAATCAGGACAGACAAGCTATACGTGATGCACTCAAAAAGTTCAGCACTAATAGAACTATCAAAGCAGAAACGGGTACTGCAAGCTGGGCACTTAAAGGCATGAAAAGTTCTTTGAACCATTACCAAATCCTGGGCGCCGGCTGGATGAGAGATCGAGAAAATTCAACCCGTCCCCCGTACGGTGGCCTCCAGTGCGACGAGATGGGCTTGGGGAAGACGATCCAAACAATCGCCACTATCATTGATGGTAGAGCTGATAGAAAATCTCGAGCCAAGACCACTCTCATCGTTGTGCCAGCACAACTTCAAAAGCAATGGATGGCCGAATTCTCTAAACACGTTGAGCCTCAAACACTCCCCCGCATAACTCAATACTCTGCGAGCAAACACATTAAGCTGAATCCTATTCAAGATCTTGAAGAGCAGGACGTGGTGATTACTAGCTACCATGAAGTAGCCAGGTCTTACCCTTTCTGCAAGATACCACTGGAATTAACGACTGACGTACAAAAAAACGCCTGGTGGGCAAAGCATTACTCAGAGAACCGAGGTGACCTCCACAGAGTCTATTGGCACAGGATTGTACTCGATGAATGCCACTACATCAAGGCAGTGAACGGTAAGACAAGCGCTGCTGTTCGATCGTTGTCTGGTCGCTTGCGATGGGCCGTCAGCGGCACCCCTATTCACAACAACACAATGGAGCTCTACCCTCTCATGGATTTCCTGCGCGTCGAGCATGCTGGATCTCAAGAACTTTTCATGGGAAATTATGGTAAGACTTCATCTGCAGCGACCCTCAAGCGATTACATGCGCTTCTGTCACAAATCATGATTCGACGTACTCATGCGGATCGACTTTTCAATCGTCCCCTCATTAAGCTGCCGAAGATCAAGCAAACTACCATTCCTGTGCACTTCAACACCATCGAACGATCCATCTACCAAATTGTCAGAGCCAGATTTGCGGAGAAAATTCATTCATTTCGACAGGATGGCATCGTTACCCGAAAGCATCACAGCATTTTCGTATTGATGCTTCGCTTGCGTATGCTAGTATCTCATGTACTATTGATTCAGTCTACACTTGAGACCATACTCGAAGCTGAGGACCTCGAAAAGCTTTGGGACCTGACCAATACAGAGATGACTTCAGCGGAAACTGGGAATTCGGGGAGAGCAATACTGAAAGAGCTGAAAAAGAAGATCACCGCCGCTCGGAAAGCTCGAGAACCAGATGGTCAAGACATTGGAAATGGTCTCGCGACTAGCGCGCAATTCTCGGAGCAAAATCAAGACATGTTCGACAACACTGGCGGGAAGTTTGGCGTGGCTTACGAATTCAAAAATGTACTTAAAGAACTCCGCAAAAGCCAGCGATGGGAGGAACTCAACCAGACCTCAATCTGCAAGAGGTGCTTTCAACCTCCACAAGTTCCTAGGGTTCTTGATCCTTGCAAGCATTTGTACTGTGAGTCTTGCCTTACCTGGATGATCTATCAATCAAAGAAACTAGAACAGGAAGCACCACCATGTGTTGAGTGCAACGTCCCTTTTCGCAACCATGAACCTTTACGTGGCTTTGAAGAAGCTGGTGAGCTTGTTCTTACCAATCCAGGAGGGTCCTCTCCAAACAGCCAGAGAGCTCTTGACGCAGAGCCAACGAATTGGGTGACTGTTGGAGGGGAGGTCCTAGGAAGCGCCAAAACTCTTGGAGTAAAGACACAGGCAAGTCTCCTCCAGACCTTCTATGAGACATGTATTGATCTTGAAGGTTTTGGACTGGATGGAGCGAACGCCAGATGCTAAAATCATTATTTTCACTCAATTTCTAGGAATGGTGAGAATCCTCGAAAGGGTCTGCAAATCCGAGAGATGGAGCTATGTCTTATTCACTGGCGCTCAGTCGTTTGAGAGTCGTGACAAGGCTCTCAATAAATTCGCGGAAGACAGGAAAACCAAGATCATGCTTGCTTCCCTGAGATGCGGTGGCACGGGCCTGAATCTCACGATGGCTTCCAAGGTCTGTCGCAGGATGCTCTTACTAGACTAAAAAGATACTGACAGGATCTAGGTAATTCTCTTAGACCTTTGGTGGAACAATGCCCAGGAGGCCCAGGCCTTCTGCAGGGTTTACCGCATCGGTCAAACGCAAGACGTAGAGGTCGTCCGGTTCGTCGTCGAGAATACAATTGACAGTCGTATCATGAATATGCAGCAACGAAAGACAGAAATCGTTGAAAAAGCTCTTGACAGGGAAGCTGTTAACGCCAAATGGACAACCGACGACCTCGTCCAGCTATTCAACCCAGAAAACCCCGAATTTATCGACGACGAAGACCCGTTCACGTTTGCTTATGAAGAGCCTTCTGACGAGGATTCCGACGTGGATATGGACGCCAATTTCAAGCTGCCCCCGAGACCGGTAGGATAGGTGAATATCAGCGCGCACGGTCGAGGTGATCATGACTTGGCGGCCGCCTGCAGCACATTTTGGGGTTACAAATTCATCATGAGAAACGAATTTCCTTTGTTTTGGTAGATGGGTTTCCGGAGTTGAGGAGTGGAGGGTCATAGTGCTTGCACCAAAGGTGCTGAATGCCATTTGCTCAAGGCGACAATCAGGAGTATGAAAGGGGCGGCGTTTTGTGATTTTCCTTTGCTTGCGTGCAATGTTCATCTTCTCTTCAGCTAGCATCTTCTAAGACATAGCTAGCATTCACCACTCAAAGGTAGTCAATCTCAAAATCACAATATGCGCTTCAAATAAATGAGTCCTACGTGACCTGACGAAGACGCTCTGAAATAGTGAGCAGGCTCATCAACACTCGACTCATCTCATCCAGCAAACCGGAACAGAAAAGTCTCCCTGGCAAACGTCATGGATTTTCAAGTCTGTCAACCGGCGCTGCAACCTGCACTCTTCTCCACAAACATCTTCGCACCCAAACTCTAACACCAAGCACAACAGGACAACGCAGCTTCCTCTATACCCCTCCCCACCCCCCCCCCCTCCCCCTCTTTACCCCCCAACCACCTCACCCTTTCCAACATCGCAACATCGAGTTCCGTAAAGACCACTCACTTCCCATCAACGCGCAAAACAACGCAGGAAAGGTCCGTCCTGGCGACCGCCAAAGGCCGCTACGACCACCAGAACAACGCTGTTGTGTAGTCCCTAGTCTATCAGACAGAATATGAGGGAACCCCCGCGGCTATCAGCTATGCGTTACGAACGCCGCTCGGTACGGATACAATCCACCAGTTTTCTCTGCTTCTCCACGAATTCTTCCCTGCGGAGTCTCCCGTAGAACTTTTGAGCAAACCGCAGCCGAAAATGGTGAGCCAAAGGGGCGATGCAATCCTTACGCCAAAAAATTTACCACACACCTCATTCAATAGCTCTAAAAATGAAATTTCTGGTACTAAGTGACCTTGCACGCGCCTGCTCCTTTACGACAAAGACACGATGAATACCGAGACAACGAACGCCATTCAATGCTATGTTTCGCTCCATGGGAAGCGCTTCAACCCAATCCCCATCTATAAGTACAAGTCTTTTTGGTTGAACGAGATTTGCTCCGTAGAACTCCCCCCTTTTTTCCGTTGAGCCGAATATCTTTGCTTGATTGTACTCCACAAAAATGCACAGCAATTGCAAGAGGTATCCCAAAATGCCGCAAAGCAATGTATCCTCCGTAATGTGATGGAAAATGTCGTGGCTCATTTCATCAAAAAAATTTGCACGTTCTTCCCCGACTTGGAATCGTTCAACAGTTAAGGCTGGCATGCCTTCAAAGCCTCAACGCCGACGCTTAAGATATGCTGAGTTCGACTCTTCTTCAAACAGGTCGTGAGGATCTCCATACCTCCCGCGTTCCTTACCTCTTCCTTGCCCCTCCTGCCGGTCTCTCCAACTGCAGACACAATGTTGCGGATGCATACTAATCCTCTATGGACAAGCCCTTCATTCTCCTCTTTACATAGGCCAAATAGTATCTCGAGGCTCCTTTTGATATCCAGGATGCCATTGACAGCCGCCTCAAATTCCGTTAGCATTGCAAGTGCACCCCCAGCAGCCTTCCGCGTTGCCGTATCCTCTACGTCAGCTAGAGCAAGGATCAGATGCAAGCGGTGACCGGCTCTCTTCGAACCGTCGGCAAATTTAGCGACTCCAGCCTCGGTCGCTGCGAGGTTGCAGACTAGCTCACAGGCAGCACGCTGGATCATGGTGTTCTTAGCTAGTAGGAGATCTTCAGTGGTATCCCAAGCGTGTCTCATGATCGCTTCAGCTGCCGTACTGTCCGTAGATGAGGCGAGATTAGTCAAGGCAAGAAGACTTTCGAAGACTGGAAGAAGGTCCCTCGGGCCATCGGAAGCTGCGCCATCTAGGTCTTTTAGCAGGCTTACAAGGCAAGGGACTGCGTTCGCAGCTTGGAGACTTCCAGTAGCTGGGAAGACGTGAGACGGGTTCACAGAGATGAGAATTCGTGCGAGAGCGTGGGCAGCTTCGTACGAATCGCCTTCAGTTGGGCCGGTCGCGGCTCGAAGATGTTGCATAAGCAGCCTTATAGCGCCTTGCTGCGCGAGTTTACCGCGGGTTTTCTGATTCTTGGAGAGTGAGAGCAGGATCTTGTCTATGAGCTTCTTGGCCGATGAGGATGCCCCTGGGCTACTCTTGACAAGTACCGGCATTACGTCTGTCTCAATCAAGATGTTGCAGCGTTTGCTCACATGCTCGTCATCGTTTAGCGGATTCGGAGGCCGAGCCTTTGACGTGTTTGCATAAGCCTTGAGCTGCGCCAGTTTCTTTTGCTCCTCTGAAAGGTTTGGTTGATATTGGGCTAGATGGGAAAGTATGCTGAGACCGCCAATGACAACCTCAGCACTATCATGGCTTTGGCCAAGAATTCCGTATAGTCGCTTCAAAAATCTTGTGTCTTTGATTATTTCTTCCTTCACATTTGGGTCTAATGACGCGTACGCGAGACCCTCTAAAGACGATGCAGAGCCTGCAAAATCGTGCGAATATATTGTTTTCTGCAGCATCTGCACCACTTCTTCCATGTCAACACCAGATTTTTTTGCCGTACCATCTTGTGGCTGGTCGTTCACGGTTTCGGAAACTCCAACTTTTGCTAGAATAGTGGCCGATACCGCTTGCTGGTCCTCTGTTCCATCGATTAGCATTTGGTCCAGCCAATCTGTGCAATATTTTCGGATTGCAAGCCGACAAGCACTATCGATACAAGCAGAGTTTAAGAGGAAGAGGAAAGCGTCTTCAACTTTTGAGCGCTTCAGCGCGTTGTCGAGGCTCGGCAAGAGCGAGGGAAGGAACCCCTCGGTTAAGAAAAGAGGTGCAATAGCATTTGGCACGACCGGGAACAGGCTAGCGGCGGCAGAGAATGCAACGATGGTGTCATCTTTCTTCTTTTGAGCTGCCTTCGTAACGATGAACTGTGTGAACATCTTCTGGCCTCCTTCCTTGGCTGCATGCAGGTATTTAGACGTGGCAAGCGTTGCTTGGTTCCGCACATCAGGGGAGAGTCTGATGTCAAGGCAGGCAAGAATAGCATCGAAGCTATCTGAGTCAACGAGTGAAGATACCGCGTCCGCATCTGTTGCTAGGAGTAGAGCAAGACTTCGAAGAGAACGTCCGTCGTGGTCGTGGCCAGATTCTATCAATTTGGCAAGCAGCAGCTGGAAAAGGTCTCTCTCCGCCTCCTTTCGCTGAGCTTCGTCGTACCATAAGGATCTGTCAGACACAATGCTTCTCAGATTATTGAGGACTCCGTCTCCTCTTTCGTATAAATTATCAAAAAGTTGCGTTGCTGACTTCTTGAATTCGGCCATAATATGTCGGCGCACATCGGGACTTGAGCTGATCAAAGCGACCAATATATCATCTTGCTCTGGTGTCAGATCTGATGGGTCTCTGTCCAGTATGGATTTCAATATTCCCAGTGCGGGTTCTTTAGGAAGGTGTTGTTCACTGTTGGCCAGCATTCGGGCAACATCTTTTCCCGAAGAATTATCTGGGCTGGATACGTATTGATTGCATGCATTCACAATAGGGGAGACTTCCTGGCTGTAATGTAATTGTAGAAGGGCGGCACGGACATCAGGATTGTTAGGTCCCAAAGACGCTGCCTCTCGAAGTCGACGGCTTGCATACTGCAACAAACGTCAGCCACAAGATCCATCATCAAGACCGGTCGTGCGTACTTCGAATTGCCCATCTTTGATCAGGTCGACAGCACTCTGAGCCAATGTACTTGCTCGGTCTTTCTCAAAGGCCTGAGGTTGCGATAGCATGTCGTATCCCTTAGCCAGGGAGACTGGCTATCGCGAGGCCACAATATCACCAGCGCCCGATCAAGATATTTGACAGTTTTTCTCCGCGACCTCGTTAGATCTGAATATGGGCTTAGAAATAACCCGGGTTCAGTCAGTGGCGAGTTTCAGGTTCTGAAGGTTGTAGATCGGAAAGGTCGGAGGAGCGGTGTAAAGGTCAGATCTGGAGGATGATGGACGAAGAAAGTTTCTCGTAAATCTGAGCTGGTAATCGATGAAAGACAGCGGGGCAGCTTGGTAGATGGAGAGCCGTGTTGATATCAGAGAAGGCTGTTTTCAGATGTCCAGGGTCTCGACCTCTGGCGGTCCGGAGGAGGCTGCCAAGGGTGGAAACGCACAGAGGACAGAGGAATCTCTAACGCAGTTGGCCAGTTGGCCAGCCCATTGCGGTACAAAACCAGTCATTGTCGCCGCTGTGCATGCAGGTAAGCGTGCTGCCAGCAAGCCCTTTGACTGGAGTCGCTGGTGGAAAGGAGGGGCAGCGGAATGCCTACCCTGGCTTGCTTTTTTTATTCCGTATCACGCGTCCCACCTTGCGAATCATTCCCACCGTATCTTCGGCCCGCCAAAAGAAAGTTCCGGAGCTTTCAGCGCTCTTGGCCGCTTCGGCCACCGAATACTTCGCTCTACGTCAGCTCAAACCGATAGATGCAAAGTCCCTCACACCACTCCTTGGAAGTTGATCATTGGGCTCGAGGGAGGCTTGCTTCTTGCAATTCCAGACTCTCGAAGAGTCAGATCCATCTTAGCAGACGACATCTTGCTTCTGCTTACCACGCTGGTCGCCACCATCATTCGCTGAGCAAGACTTGGCTTGCTTCGCATAATATTCAAGAGAGAGCAGGATCATGGTCGTTCGCTTGACTGGGTCATGATCATAAAGGATGTGTCTATTTGCAGAGCCTTCTGACATCATTGGCGACTATGGAGACGGTAGATGGCTCAGAGCATTATGAGCGTTCTGATGAGCGTCAGTAAGATGCTGAAGCCGGCCGATTCTCACTGACATCAGTTTTCAGAGACTCCACCATCCCTTCTCACCGTGATCCTAGACACCAATCCTGCTGCGTGGGACCTCTTCCCGGAGACTCTGCCACTACACAAAGCCGTATCAGACCTGTTGGTATTTCTGAATGCCCATCTAGCCATCAACTACACCAACAAGGTGGCAGTGCTGGCAAGTCATTGCAACTCGGCAACGTGGCTTTATCCCGCTTCAAAGAAAGCAGGCACTTCGAGAGGGGATGCAACTCGGAAACGGACGAGTAAAACCGGACAGGATGTTTCTGAACCTGGGATTGTTGAGCCCACGAAACGGTTAAAGCTCAATCCACCAAAAGATGGATCAATAAACGGATTGCATTCTGGTGATGGTGAAAGGAAAGGAAATGGAGGGCAGCAGTTGAAGACCAAAGAGCCGCTTAGCTCTGGAAAATATCAGCCCTTCCAACTCGTTGAGCAGGAGCTGGTCACGAATCTCCTTGGCCTTCTCCAGTCCACAGACCCTGCAGACGTCTCCCGCTCAAACTCTACTATGATTGCCGGCGCGCTCACCTTGGCACTCAGCTACATCAATCGAGAGATGATCTCGTACGCTGAAGCTCAAGGTGGACCTAGCGCGGCTACTGCAGAAGCCTTGCAAACCTCCTCAACCCAGTCTGACCGCTCCGCCCTCCAGTCACGCATCCTCCTGGTCTCCCTCAGCCCATCCTCCGACCTCGCAAATCAATACATTGCCATCATGAACGCTATCTTCGCCTGCCAACGGCTCAGTATCCCCATCGACATTTGCCAATTCTCACTCCCCGGCTCAACCTCCAACTCCACAGTCTTCCTCCAACAAGCCTGTGACGCCACCAAGGGGATCTACATCCCAGTCTCCGCTCCCCAAGCCTTTCTGCAATACCTCCTCATGGCCTACCTCCCCGGCCAAGCATCCCGCCGCGATCTCATCCTCCCCACGCGGATCGACGTCGACTTCCGCGCGGCGTGCTTCTGCCACCGCAAAGTCGTCGACATCGGCTTCGTCTGCAGCATCTGTCTCAGCATCTTCTGCTCTGTCCCGGAGAACGGCGACTGTCTGACCTGCGGCACGCGTCTACACCTCGGCAAGGAACTGGGTGGGAAGCCGATCGTAGTAGCAAAAAAGAAGTCAAAGAAGAAGAAAAACAGGATGGCCACGGCTCTGGGAGATAGCCCAGCATCCGCATCAACACCTGGACCGTCTTGAAGCACTATCTCGATGGGGTTTTTCCCCAACGGAAAGATTGATCCACTGATATACTGAGCAGCTATACCCCAAGCCAAGCCAAGCCAAAAACGTATCACCACCTAGCGCGTCCATGACGAAAATCTCATCACGCGTGCGACTTCGACCCCACGACTTGATAGCAACCAAGTCCCAGGTACACTGGCAAGAGAAACCCCAGGATGCATAATGTTAAGGTACTGCTTTATTTGACTCGCGCGCCTGGAGGGAAACCTCCTATCATGAATCATGATACGATTCAATGGTTGCTGGTCTAGTGGTGAAATCCAGATAAACAGATCGCTTAATAAACATCAACGGGACAATCTCGCATTATAGCGCAATCAGAACAAAACATTTAGCAATCACGAGAGGACAATTAGTCATAATCTAAAGATTTGCTCCGAATGAAATGTGTCGTCTTGAAAATCTTCTAGTCATCTAGGTACAGAGCACCGCCCGTTCTAGGTATCGTAGTAAGCCCACGTTGACCACCAGCCCATGTTCTCCGCGACAAACGCCCACCATGACCACCGACCTCTTCTATCCCCCGTGCTCAGTGTCTTGTGCATTGGAAGCCGCACCCCAACCCGTCCACACCTTGATACCTATCACCTAACTTGTAGCGGGACAAAAGGAACTTCGAAAAGCCGGTCGCTGGGATTGTGCTAAACAATCGCCTGTCCGGCGCAACTTGGAGTCCACTCAGATACGAAATGACGACGCCAGAACCGATCGTTTGGAATAAGGTATTTAAAATCGAGCGCTCATCTTCTAACGCATTGTAAAAAGTCCGTCTATGAAATGTTTGCAAAGCAGCCACAATTTCCAAGGAACCTGTGATTTTAGTTGCGTCCAAGTTGGGTCCGTGGAATGGCTCGCGGGGGCTGAGACAGAGACTCGGGCGTCAGGTTTGGATATGGCGAATAGTCCCAGTCCGCTGGTATCGGCTTCTGCTGAAATCGAAAGCTCCGAGCTCCCGTTGCCGTGCTACCATGCGAGTGGTTGCGGGACATTACAGATCGTGGTTTCTTATCGTCAGAGCTCATCGAAGCAATTGCCTTTCTTTAGTTTCAGCATAAGCATAGCAGACCAGAATTGCTTCACTTACAAACGAATCAGTATTATGGCCAAAGTAAAGGTAGATACCGGTCTTTGTCCTCTTGACTGCCATGACGCCCAGGGCACCAGTGCAAGGACTGTGAGCCACACCTGGATGACCTGAAATGATGGTTAGCATCCCCTTAGAAGCTACTTAGTATCACGAACTCATGAAATCCACATCAATCATGGCTTTTAACGCTTGTCCCTCATCGGCGCTTTCGACGCCACCACCTTTGCGTTTACGAAGGCAGCTATAAATTCGGTCAGCCGCCGTCCACGCAGCCATGGTGGTCGCCATATGTTCGCCAGTGCCACTTGTCACAGCAGCCACTGAGGCCTTTTGCGGATCGTTCGGATCGACAGGGATGACAGCGGTGCCAATGCCAACCAGGGCTGCGGGACCCGCACGACCTTTATGTTTCATGCCAATACCGCCGGAGGAAGAAGCCGCTGCTATCCTACCGTTCGAATCCACAGCTATTGCTCCGACTGTATCTGTTATCGCATCGTCATCAAGATCTCGGACTTCGACGGGGTGCATCCTTGACGATTTCAATGGAAAGAACCTTGAATCCTCTTTGCTCTGCGGCAATTCATTGCTCGGTGCGGGATTTTCAGGCGTAAAATCCATGGCGCCGTCAAGGCCACCACTGATCTTGGCTTTCTTGATTTCATTCTCTGATTCAGGGCTACTAGCCACCTCCAGCTTCTCTTCGGTGCCAGAATGCCCTGATGTAGCCTTGGATGGGATGTTGTCATCACCTGGTGATTGCATCCGTACGGGTCCAGAGCTAGTGGTACCTAGCGTTGACATGGACGGATAGAGTTGTGGCTCCCTAGATCCCATTCGTAGCTTGAGTCGTTTAAGTCGACCGGAAGGAGTCCGCTCGGCCGATTTGGCCAGTGGACTGTTGCCTCTTTCATGGCCATCCACCTTAAGGGAGGGAGAAAGAGGACCTCTTGCGGAAGCAGTAAATCTTCCACGCACGTCGGTGTCTTGGGGACTGGTGAGGGAGCTGGCTCTTCTCCACAGGGTTCCAGGGTGCTCTCTACCTCTGTCGGGTGTCTCAACTGCGGGCGTGTCTGCGGCAGATTCAACTAAAGGTCGTGAGTATCGTGAAGGGGACTCAATGGCTGACCAAGAGTTGAGAGACGTTGTAGAGGACGCTGGACTTCGCGGAAATGGATGCATTGCACTTTCAACTCGGGCAACATTGTTTTCCTCATCTGAGTGTATAGCATGGCTCGAGGATTTCATGACTGAAGTATGATCGCTTTCTTGTCGAACGTGATCTCGACCTTCAGCTTCTCTCAGATCCATATGCCATTTTTTCCATCGTGCTTGAGCTATGTCAGACACCAGAAGGTCGCCGTGAAATATCATCATGCCGTTCTCCGCCGCATAATCAGTCGCGCCTTGCCCGACAAGCAAATTTGGCGGCACACGTGAGAGTAGCATAGGCTTTGTAGATGCATCCAGGATGAGCCTCGCTAAGGATATTGGGTTCCTTATTTCTGTGACGATTCAGTATTGGGCAAAAACTTAGTAGCCTAAGTCGACGAAGACCTCAAACTTACTTGACACAGCTCCTGCGGCGCCGCTCCTCCCATAGTGATCGACGATGGTCGCGTCACACTCGACACCACCTTCGATGGTAAGATTGCTTCCATATCCCGCATTTGTAATTGGATTATCCTCTAAAGCCTTTATGGCCATCTCCGCTGCGTCAATTGCGCTTTCACCACATCTTAAAAATGACATTCCAATCTTGGCAGCTCTAATAAAAGGGTCAGTTTCCGAGAAAATTGGAGCGAATGCGTGACGGAACTCACTCTTGACATGCTTTGAGATGTGCCGCCTCATTGCTATGGCTGTGGAAACCGGCACCGGCATGAATGAAGATAGCACAGGTGTCATCTTGCAGTGGGATTTCTCGGTAATGCATTGGGGTGATTTCAAGCCACAACAGTGCTTCAAACGCTAGCGTGTGACTGATCGTTTGCACCCAGCCAGACTTGTGCCTCAACAACTTTCGAAAGCCGTCGAATGATCCAAATAGAGCTCGGTGAAAGGACTGTGATATGGAGACTCAAGGCTCGGGTGAGGGAAAGATCTAGCAAGAATAGCTCTCTAGATTTTTGTGAGCGCTTGACAAGACCAGTTGCTTATCGGGTTATGTGAGTATTTGATCGGACTTATGGCTGAATCAGTAGCTATGTTCGACGGGTTTTAAGAGGTCGGTGCATTTTTCTTCGTATGTCGATCGCATGGCCAGTTTTAGGGCAGTTAGCCGTCAGAATAACGGCACAGCGTTTAGCCCCAGAGAGGATAGAATGATCTAGGGAACACGTGTGACAGTGGAAGTGAGTATTGATAGTGGATTGATAGCTCGAATCCAAAGGTCAATCCTCCTAAGGTGAAGAGCAAGGCTGCGGGATAAATGAATGTAATGTCGAGAGAAGTTGAATGTGTATGTTGATGTATGCCACAGTAAGAGAGTGTCTTGGAACTAAGGGTTCAGAGGGAAGAGAGGAAAGATGTTGGACGTGATTTGGGCATTGGGCAAGGAAAAACAGCGGTGCGAAATCACCACGAGTAGTGCTAACGAGGGAAGCTGCGGCCGCGGTATACTGCCTGACGGTGTTTGGAGTCATCGATGCACCGATGGCAGGAGTGATCATGCTGGTGATGCTCTACAGAAGGAGCGCTTGCCATCGCTCACGCCGTCGTCCTCTTTCCAGAACGTCGAGGAAGGCAGAGGCTCTATCCATCGGCTGATAGTCGGCTGACAGCTCTTGACTGCGTCATTACAAGCATCCCGCTTTCAAGCTCTCACTCCACAAACCGTTAGGCATCTGTTAAGCAAGGCGCCTCTGGAAGACCTGCTTCACAATTCGGTCCTTTCTACAGAAGTAAGACCTCCCTGCTTGGAACCAACATAATTCAAGATTCCGAGCCAGCGGTCTGCCATGAGAAACCACAAAACGTGACCGAAATCGTTCTTCGCGGACTTGCACACATCCATAGAGCTCGCGTCTCACACACATTCTTCAACCATGGCTTCGCAAACTCCAGCCGTTGTCATGGACAAGTTCGTGAACCTTCCCGCATTTCCACGTCGTATAAATGCTAATGCGCAGCATCCAGTGGCACTGGGTTTTCGAAACTAGGTGAGATATTCAGCCGCCCTAGTCGCAGGAAACGGCTCACACGAACTAGGCTTTGCCGGCAATGACTCGCCCTCCTTTGTTTTCCCCACTGCGATTGCGACGAGAGGTCCTGGCGGAGGTGGTGGAGGTGCAGGCGCTGGTCGTCCAGCCGTTGCTAATAAGCCCTCTTTCCTGACTGGAGGGGCAGGCCCAGGCTCTCAATTGGCAGCCAAGCGCGGTACTGAAGATTTGGACTTCTTTATCGGTGATGAGGCTCTAGCAGCCGCAAGCGGTCCTGGATATGGCATACATTACCCTGTCAGGCACGGGCAAGTTGAAAACTGGGATCACATGGAGCGTTTTTGGTCGAATTCGATATTCAAATATCTGAGAGTGGAACCAGAAGACCATTACTTCCTCTTAACAGAGCCTGTATGTTCAATTCCTAACATACACAAGCCTCCGCCCACTGACTGCTGTAGCCTCTGAATCCGCCAGAAAATCGAGAGAACACTGCCGAGATCATGTTTGAGTCCTTCAATTGCGCCGGCCTCTACATAGCCGTCCAGGCTGTTCTCGCTCTCGCAGCATCATGGACTTCTTCCAAAGTATCAGATCGGTCCTTGACCGGCACTGTGATAGACTCAGGAGACGGTGTCACCCACGTCATTCCTGTCGCAGAAGGCTACGTTATTGGCTCTTCGATCAAGAGCATACCAGTCGCTGGACGAGATATTACCTACTTCGTGCAGAGCTTGCTCCGAGACCGTGGCGAAGCTGACAGCAGTCTCAAGACCGCGGAAAAAGTGAAGGAGGAATACTGCTACGTCTGCCCGGACATCGTCAAAGAGTTTGCCCGCTACGACCGGGAGCCGGATCGCTTCATGAAGCACACCATCACCTCTCCTACAGGAAAGACAACTACCATCGACGTCGGTTATGAGCGCTTCCTCGCCCCCGAGATCTTCTTCAACCCCGAAATCTATTCGTCTGACTTCCTCACCCCTCTTCCTACCGTCGTAGACGGCGTCATTCAATCTTCCCCCATCGACGTCCGACGCGGTCTTTACAAGAACATCGTCCTTTCCGGCGGGTCAACACTATACAAGGACTTTGGCCGTCGCCTGCAAAGAGATATTCGACACCTCGTAGACGCCCGCATACGCGCATCAGAAGCGAGAAGCGGCGGTGCCAGAAGTGGAGGCCTGGAAGTAGCAGTAGTTACGCACAAGAGACAGCGGCACGGGCCGTGGTTTGGGGGCAGTCTGTTGGGTCAGACTCCCGAATTTAGGAGCTATTGTCATACAAAGGCGGAGTATGATGAGATAGGGCCCAGCATTGTGAGGAGATTCGCCTTGTTGGGCGGACCAGGGAGCACGTAGGCAGAACTAGAATTGCTCATTCGGCGGCAATCTGTCTATTTTCCGTGGGGCTACAAGATATAGAAAAGTTCGGCTGTTAGAGGCTTCACCGAAGCCGAGCTTCAGCGAATTGAATACCACACTAAACCTTGATGATTAAAGCGGTAACCTCGGCTTTGACATGATTTTGTGGTCTTGATCTATGTCTTAACCATTCCATGCGGACAAGTGCTCAGGCCAGCCAACAACGCTCGTAGCCGCTACTCCTTTCGGATAGCCGCCTATATGCCCCAGATCATCCTCCCTAAGCTTAGGTAAAGCTCAAACTTGGATGTTTCGCATTCACCTCCCGCCCTTCATCTTGGCCCTCCGATCGATCCTCTCCTTCGCCCTCATCAGCGCCGTCCTGACCTCTCCGCTTGGAAAACTCGCCACATCGTAGTAATTCGGCGCGATATCCAGCAGCCACTCCCCGCGGATCGCCGTCACGGTCCTCACGTAATTCTTCGTCGTCAGCACAAACTCGTTGTAGACCAGCCACTCGCTGTCCTGTCCCAGCACCGTGCTCGGATGCAGAAGCACCGTCTGGTTGTCTTTGACCGTCGTGTACGTCTTGCCGTTGGCCTCTTTCTTGGCGACCTGCATGAAGAATCCGGAGACAAGGGCGCGGCGGATGTTTTCGTAGTATTTCTTGTCTTCGAAGGGTGTGGACATGAGTTCGAGCTCCTCGCGTTCCATGATACGGCGGAGCTGGAGGCGGACGTTGTCGGCGGACTGGAGGGCTCGGAGGCTCAGGAAGTGGTCGTGACACCATTGGCGGGAGTTTGCCTGAGCGTCTGGGCTCTTGAAAGCGTGGTAGACGTTGAGTAGGGTGAGATGGTCACCATCGGGATGGGCGAAGAGGTTTTTCATTTCGTCGGCACGTTTGCGATTCGAGGCTGGGCGAACAAAGATTTGGGGAACTGAAAGGAGAGCGGTGAGACTAAGGATCTCATTTGAGCAGTAGAACTCAGGTGAGGAGATGAGCATCACAGCAAGAGCGGGATCAAGGGGGAATTCCGAGGCAAGGCGCCCAAGGTGTGTGAGGTTGCCATCGTCGTCAAGGCAAGCTAGGTAGTTGAGCTCTTCCAATGCCCGCATCAATGTTTCCGGAGCTGGTGGGTCCATGAGATCGAAATGGACAAGGTCGTCTATGCCAAGCTTCTTCAACTCAAGCACTGTACTGGAAAGATTTGATCGCAGAATTTCTGGATACGTTTGCTCTATGAGCTCTTTCTTGAAAGCACCTTCTGTGTACAGTCGGAAACACTTCCCTGGCCGTGTTCGTCCCGCACGACCAGCTCTCTGCTGGGCCGAAGCTTTGGAGATCGGCGACACCAGCAAGGACTCGACGCGAATTCGCGGGTTGTAAATTTTTTGCTTAGAGAAACCGGGATCCACGACGTATACGATTCCGTCGATGGTCAGGGATGTCTCGGCAATGTTTGTGGCAACGATGCACTTGCGACCTGGCCGTCCTCCAGCTTTTCGAGCCGGTGGAGCAGGTTCAAAGATTCGTTGTTGCTGAGCCGGAGGAAGTGTTCCGTACAAGGGGTAAACTTTGAGAGGTCCGGCATCAGCTTCTCGAACCATCTCGTCTGCTTCCAAGGATATTTTTCGCGCAGCGTCCTCGATCTCCTCTTCTCCGGTCAAAAAAAGTAGTATATCGCCTTCAGCTTCTGTAGCATGGATCTGAAGCACAGTACGTAAAGCAGCTTCAACGTAATCACGTTCTGGTTCAGGGGTGTAGAAAATCTCCACTGGATGCGTTCGGCCAGGGACAGCTAGGAGAGGGGCATCATTGAAATAACGCTGAAACTTTTGCGCATCTAGCGTAGCAGACATGATGATTAGTTTAAGTTCTGGTCTGCGGAGGACAAGGTCTTTCAGTAAAGCCATCAAAACGTCTGTTGCAAGTGTTCTTTCGTGAGCTTCATCCAGGATTATGGTGCTGTACCGCGTAAGCTCGTGGTCATTCATGGCCTCGCGAAGTAACATTCCATCCGTCATATATTTTAATATTGTCTTTTGGCTTGTCATATCCTCGAAACGGATGCTATAGCCCACTTCTTCACCCATTGTGACGTCCATCTCTTCGGCAACGCGCTGTGCTACTGACATAGCGGCCACTCGTCTGGGTTGTGTGCAGGCCACCATCTTTCGCTGATCCTGAGGCATGTCATCGAACAAGACAAACTGCGGGATCTGTGTGGTCTTGCCGGAACCAGTCTCGCCAACGAAAACGAGTATTTGCGATTTTTGGTACAGCTGAAGGAATTCATCACGCTGCGCATGGACTGGTAGGTTCCGCCGAGTCCGCAGAATAGAAATGTAGCGATTTGAGAACGTTTGACCGGTGAAAGGATTCGTCGTTCCATCTTCTGCTTTTTTCGCCTGGGCAGAAGTGGTTTGGTGTCGCTGCATCCCCGCAAAAGCTGGATTTGTACCGCCCTTCAGCCCATTTCTTGTATAGCCATTGCTATTTGCATAGCCTGTGGAAACGTCGTCGCCATACATGTGCGCCAAATATGGATTCGACTTCGGATCCATGTTATTCGACTCGGTCTTCTGCCGTTTCACCCTTTCGCTGCCGTCTTCGGAATCCGGTCGTCGACTTGCCATATGTTGCGTATTGGCGGTGTGTTGTGATCTGGCGGGCAGCACTAAAAAGATCAGTGTTTGCCGTCAATAGGCAGCTCACTGACCTCACCAAACCTTTCCTCCAAGGGACTCAGCAGCCTTGTGTGGCAGACCCGGACGAGCCAATCCGAAATCACGCTTGGTCATTTAAGCTTAAATTATTCTCGGCAAGGCTCTATCAAAATATGTAGCCATACTCAACACCTCAACGAAACTGACCCACCTCGACACCGCGCTCGCTTCTTGTCGGCCCCTATACCGCTTCACTTAAGCCATACTAGGACGTGGCTCAACCCTAGCTCGGCCTCGATCAGGGGCCTACTTTTGAGAAAACTGGGTTGGCCCCGGAACTAGGACTCTTAATAGGACCTTCAGTCGTACGGATCTAGGTCTAATAGGAAATGACCCTCCAGAAGGCAAATGCCGCTCGAAATTAATGGGTCGTCGCTACACCTTTGCTCGTGGCAAGCTCTGTTTCGTCCGACGCAAAACTCACTTCCTCTGCGTGGTCTCCCTCTTCTTCCCCTCCCAAGTAGATGCATTACCGCACTTGACTTCTCTCCTTCAGTTGCCGTCTCACCACGCCGGATTCCTATGATCTCCCTCCCTTTACTCGGTTCTGTCTCGCCCTTTGTTCACATTTGATTCACTTGCAACGCTCTCGTGTCAAATCCGTCCGTTTCATTCTGCGCAACCGACTCATAGATGACGGTCAACGGTTTGGGCAAATTCTTGACGGGATCCCTGAAGTAGTCGTAGAGCGCGGTCCGAGTCTTGTTAAAGCTTAAGCTGCCGTGGCCCTCGCCATTCCTCGTAAGCAGCACACTGCCTTTAATCTTTCGATTGACATTTACCGCCCATTGATAGGCAGTGGCATCATCCCAGAGGGCATGGACGAGCAGGATGGGTACCGAGGTTTTCTCAATGGTATAGTCCTTGTTGGGGTTAGTTACCTTGGTGGGCCATCCTTTGCAGCCGATTGACCAGCGACGCGCCCCGGTGAGCCCTTCCACGTTGGCGGAAAGCGAGCCAATCAGTATCTGGGTTTGCTGATACTGCTCCCAACTTTCCTGGAAGTCAAAATCCGAGCAAGCAATAGCCAGAGTTGAATAGGTTTCGCCCCATTCAAAATCGTTGAAGGCGTTTAGCGATCCGAGAGTGGTCCAATTACCTCCGCTGGCTTCTTTGAGGGCTTGCGCAAATTCAGCATAGCCTTTATAAGGTAAGTCAAAGTATTCGAGAATTGAATTTTGGATGTCATTGCCATTAAGCTCGGGGAAACATAGGTCTGATTGTTCGCAGGCAGGGATAGGAATTGGTTTCTCGTCAGCCTGTTGGATGAGGGTTTTGAGCAGATGTCTGGTATCCTGACCATGCAATGATGATGATTCATTGGCGCTGGCCCAATCATGAAAACGGGCTTGATTGTTGCTAAAACCTGTTGTTTGAGAGGCGTAGAAATGGAACGGGTCTAACGTGTGGTCCACCACACCATCAAGGACCATGGCACGAATATTCTGTGGGTAAAGCTGGGCATACGCTTGACCTCGCATTATTCCCCACGAGAGACCATCTAAAGACACAGTCAGTTCAGGCAACTTGATGATGAACGGAGGCTCAGCTTCACAGACAGTATGTCAATTTTCCCTCACCCATAGCAACCCGAGCGGCTTCGAGATCTTTGGCGTGAGTGACGGTATCCAGGTGATAAATAAGTTTGCCTGTTCTGCTCACACAGCTCTGGCCCAGCTGTCTGTGAAAAGTAACAGCATCATCAAACTCTTTCTCAGTCTGAGGATAGTAGGTACTCGACAAGTCTCGGCGGCCAAATGATGGGTCACACTTGACAGGATGATTTATCCCCACACCACGTGGATCGATGGCGACGATGTCAAAATCGTCTTTGATATCTATGAAGGTCGGGTGGGTGCCATTCACATCCTGGGCCAAAGTGTCCGTGGTAACTATGCCAGGGCCGCCCCACTGGAAAACTACTGAGCCGAGCTTGCTTGTCGCATTAGAAAGAATTTTGACCGCCGTAAGCTCGATAGTCTCTCCATTCGGGTCATTGTAATCAAGCGGAACGGTGAAGTTGAGGCATTTAAGTTGTGAAGAGAGCGACGCTAAGCATTCAACCCATTTCGACGGCTCTCTCTTCGAATCATGGCTGGGAGATGGTGAGGCGAGACTAGCCAGGGCTGATGCTCCTCCAAGCAACGACAAATAATAGGGGTTCAACAACATGTTGAGTTTTTCAATGAGACGAAAGACGTTGTGAAGGAGACAGGTGCGGGAACTGATGCTAGAACGTCCACACGTCTGAGGGTTTGAGCTTTATACGTCAAGAAAATTATCGAGAGAGGCCAGTATTGAAATTCGAAGACGTCAGAGAAGGGTCATGATGCTTGTGCAGCTACATGGAGCCGCAGCTCTCACACAATTTAGTGCCATAGAGGACTAAGAATAGAGATTTCTTCATCCCTCAAGCGTTACCATGGGGCTAACAATGGAGCAGCAGGGTCGAAAGGTGGAAATGGTATGGCGATCTTCCATATTAGAGCAAGGAAGAGCCGCCAGACGAAGGCTCCTTCATGCATTTTGCTCTGCTCGTAGATGTCGCATGCGTAATGCAACTATCTTCGAGGTGCTGCTACTGGCGTTGCAGCTCGATCGGCGAGGGAAGCATGCTCCACCCAAGGCACGAAGATGGAACGAAATGCTATCAAGATAGCACAAGCTATTCCCTTACTTTGTTGATTTCGACAAGGCTCGCGTTTGGACAACGTTCGCGAGGACATGATGCTAGAGGCTTAGCTAGGATACGGACTTCATAGCGAGGTTGATTTCCCAAATGGTGATCTTGGCGCGATGCGCGAAAATGTCTACACGGGCGCGACGGTAAGCAGATGCTAGCGCTAGTGATTACTACGATTAGCGGTCTGTACTGTGATCCCGCGCCTGGGAAGTTGGCTAAAGACAATATGAATGTCATTCTCGCGTGCCGGACGCGTTCTGTATGCATGTCGCTGGTCGAACATGCGCCTGCACCGCCACTGCTCAGCGCGGCTCACTCGCGCGTAATATCTTCTCTTCTGGCACATTGGCAGTTATCGACTTCCGTAATATCAAAATTTGTGGCTATTCGTCCTAGAAGGTCGTTTACTTGACGATCTTTTCAGAAACTAATTATTCAATTGTTTAGAGCGCCGTATGCTCACACGTTATCTTCTTTCGCCATTCATCCGTCACTATCGCTTTGTATCTACCTCAGCTGGAACATTGACAGCAAATAATCTGCGGCAATGGTGTGACCGTGCTCTCGAGTATGACAAGGCATTGAAGACAGCACCGCGGCAGCAGGCCATGAGGCCCCAAAACCCCGCGAAAAAGCAGACCTCAACGCCTAAGCGTCAAAAGAACCGCGACCATGACGTTGTTGGGTCAAATGAAGAGGTACTGAATTTCGAGGTCCAGGAACTGCTCCACAACCAAAATAACAACGAAGAACTTCCTGGCCTCTTCTCCGAAATAGAGCTCTCAATCACCAAGTTGTCTTCCACAGGGGATGGCTTGGCTTTATCAACGGACGGTGGACACGTCTTTGTGGTGCCATTCTCTGTCCCCGGGGATACTGTCCTATGCAAAGTTGTTTCCCATTCCCCCAGCAATCATTACAGTGTTACCGACTTTCTAAGTGTTATCCGTCCCTCAAAAGACCGTGATGAAAGTCTTGTGAAATGCAAATATTTTTCCAAGTGTTCTGGCTGCCAGTTGCAAATGCTCCCATACAACGATCAATTGAAGCACAAGAAAGTTATTGTCGAGAACGCATACCGTCACTTCTCTGGTCTCCCACCTGAGGCTGTTCCCCCAGTTGAGCCAACCATGGGCTCACCATTACAGTATGGCTATCGAACCAAGCTGACGCCTCACTTCGATGGGGGCTACCGCAAAAGAACGGCAGATGGGAGCTTCAAGTGGGGAGAGATTCCACCAATTGGATTCGCGATCAAAGGACGAAAAAAGGTCATGGACATCGAGCAATGTCCGCTTGGCACAGAAATAGTCAACAGAAGTATGACCATAGAGCGCGAGAGGGTGCGAAAGGAGATAGAGACATTCAAAAGCGGGGCTACGCTCTTACTGAGGGAATCGACCAGGCGCATCCCACAGCCTGGTGTAAACGGGGCTGATGGCGACTCGCAAAACAAAAAGGAACAGCCCGTACCAAAAGATGACGATAACGTGGTTGAAACAAAGCCAGATACAACCACTCCATCAGGCCCCACCATCACCACAGATCACCCAGCCTACACCGAAGAAAAGACCTGCGTCTTCACCAACAACTCCCGCACCACCGAATACGTCGACTCCTACATCTTCACCAACAACGCCGGCTCCTTCTTCCAAAACAACAACGCCATTCTCTCCCCCTTCACCGCCTACATCCGCTCCGTCGCCCTCCCCTCTCGCCCTCCCCCTTCTTCTCCTTCTCCACAACACCCAACCTACCTCCTCGACGCCTACTGCGGCTCCGGCCTCTTCGCCATCACCCTCTCCCCACTCTTCACCTCCGCCCTCGGCATCGACGTCGACGCCCGCAGCATCGCCGCCGCCCGCCAAAACGCCTCCGCCAACGCCCTCTCCTCCACCCTCGGCTTCATCGCCGCCGACGCCGCCGCCCTCTTCGCCGACGTCCCCTTCCCCGCCGACCGCACCGTCGTCGTCATCGACCCCCCGCGCAAAGGCTGCAGCAGGGACTTCCTGACCCAGCTGCTCAAGTTCCGGCCGTGGAGGGTGGTGTACGTGAGCTGCAACGTGCACAGCCAGGCCAGGGATGTGGGGATTCTGGTGAGGGAAGGGGGCTTTGAGATGGAGAGGATGAGGGGGTTTGATTTTTTCCCGCAGACGGGGCATGTGGAAGGGGTGGCGGTTTTGAGGAGGAAAGCAGAGCAAAGGAAAGAGGATGGCCAGCTGGGAAATCTTTCTGCTTAAAGGATCTTATTGGGCACCTGGGAATTCGGCTTTACCCCGAACCCTGAGAACAGTGACCGTCTCGTTTGCATAAGGCAATTCTCCAAAGGAACTAGATAGGCTGTCAGATTACGATGAGGCAGTAAATTAGCAGCGTTTGCTCCTGCACGCCTTCATTTTCACTGTACCAGATAAAAATCATGGTTCTTGTTCGTCTCAATCATTATATTAAATTTATGTTCAAACAATAAAGTCTATCCCAGAATGCAGACTGATGTCAGTTTTGACTCCTGATGAGTGTATTCCGGCTCCATGTCCTTTTTGCAATGCCAAAAGGTCCGATGCAGCCTTCCGGGCAATCACTGCCCTCAAAAGATGCAGAAATCCTCCGTTATATGTTGTGCCTTACCACGCTCCTCTTCGCCGGCGCGGCGTATGCGTTCAGCGGGGCCGAAAGCGGCAGGTTTCGAGAAGAGTTGCCCACGTATGCAGTCGCGTTTGATGATAGCACCCAGTTCTGGGAAACGGTGTCCCAGGTCGAGACATCCCGGCGCGTAAGCTGTGCGGTGAAAGTTGCGGAGGCTCCAGGGGCGATGTTGAGCCGGTCGAAGCCTCGAAGCACCACTCTTGGCTGGTTGCCTCCAAGAGAGACGTACAGCTGTGGAACCTCGTCTCCGGCGACGGATCCAGTGTTCGTGATCGTGGCTGTGACGGTATACAGAAT
Source organism: Pyrenula aspistea (assembly GCA_021030945.1). NCBI lineage: Eukaryota > Fungi > Ascomycota > Eurotiomycetes > Pyrenulales > Pyrenulaceae > Pyrenula > Pyrenula aspistea. The sequence continues at coordinate 197,818 of JAGFML010000023.1, forward strand.
GTCGTAGAGACCTGCGTTCCCTCCCGGAGCTCCTCCCGCAGGTAGCAGGGGCTGTGGAGAAGAGTCTGTGGCGTGAGGCGGAAGCCATTGATCGCTTGGCAGGCCATAGTCAGTGCCTCCGACGGTAGCAGCATCAGTGCTGTTCAGATATGGATAGATGTACCGATATGTTTGAGTGAAATTGGACGGGAAGAGATATTGCGAGAGATCTGGGTTGGTTGTGTTGCCAAATGTTGGTGCCGAAGTAGTTGTTCCATTTGTTGGAATATACGGACCAGCATTATTCGGTGTGACTGTAAGACCGGAACAATTGAACGTAGTGTAGCTCAAGCCATAGCCAAACTCATAGACTGGTGTAATACCGGCTTTGTCAAAGGCACGATAGTCGATAAACACGCCTTCGGTGAAGTCAAGCTGAGGCGCACCATTACCGTTATTTGGTTCGTATAGCACATCGGTTCCATATGATTCCCTGGTTGGACCCAGTGTGAAGGGCAGTTTACCACCGGGGTTGTACATGCCATAAAGAACGTCCACGATTGCATTACCAGACTCTTGTCCCGGCAGGCCAGCCCAAATGATGGCGGTAATGTTCGGGTTGTCATACCAGTCGGCGATAAGGACTGGGCCGACAGTGTGCATGACAACAATGGTGTTGTTATTGTATGAGCTGACGTTCTGAATCAAGCGTTCAGCATCTTTCCAGAGAGTCAAATTGTTGCGGTCGCCCTCGTTCCCGTCAACATTGATATATCCTTCGCCAGCATCGGCATTCGCAAAGACGAGAGCAACATCTGCCTGCGCCGCAAGTCCTTGAATTTGGAAAGCCCCATTGTTGTAAGCCTCGTTATCTGTGATTGCGTAGACTAAGCTATTCGTTGAAGTCAGAACGTAGTTCTGGATCGCTTGTTCGGGAGTCACAAGGTAGGGGAAGTTGGCAGTTCCGCTACCCCAGCCCATAGCTAAAGTGCCGTTGTCGCAGCCACGGTCCGCGCAGCCGTTGGCTCCGTAAGCGTTCGATCCAGCATCTTCACCAAAGATACCAACTTGTCTCTCCTTCCCAGTCAGAGGCAGGGCATTGTTTGTATTCTTGAGAAGAACAGTGCTTGCGCGTCCAACCTGACGAATGACATTCTTATGTTCACCTCTGACGTCAACGTGCTGGTTGATTAGACCGGTCGGAGAGTTGGGGTCTTGAATATGCAAGGGCCCGAATGTGTCCAGAGTCCAAGAATCGAAGTTGATCTCGGGCTCGTTGGTAGGATCACGACCCACTTTATAGAGAGCAGCCATGATGCGAACACACATGTCATCTAAGCGATACTCCGGCAGGGTGCCGTTCGCGATTGCAAGGGTCAAATTCGCACCCCAGAAAGAAAGACCCGAACTGAAGACAGTGTCACCCGGCATAGTCATGTCTAGCCCGGCCAATGCGTCGCTGACGCCGCTATGCTGAGCTTGCCAGTCGCTCATGATGAAACCCTGAAAATCCAACTCGTTCTTTAACAGGTAGTTCTGAGTATATGAATTGCCACACCCGTAGCTGTTATTGATCTGGTTGTAGGAGCACATGATAGAGCCGGTGCCAGCCCTGACCGCGTCGGCAAATGGCCACAAATAGAGTTCATGCATTGTCGCATCGTCGAGGTTCGAGCTGGCTGTCTCAGCGATATCAAAGCCATAGCCAGCAGCTTCGGGAACTTGACGAAAGTGTTCTTGCTCATTCATAATGTAGTGTTTGGTGGTTGCAATGACTCCGGCATCCTGGATCCCCTGGATGGTAGGTGCAATCAATTGGCCCGTCAAGTATGGATCTGGTGAGAAGCCCTCCCAGTTTCGACCACCTTCGGGAGCACGACCAAGGGGGCCGCAGACGGGACCGAGTTGAGCGTCGACGCCTTTTCCTCTGTGTTCTTGACCCATTGCCTGGCCTCTAGCGTAGGCAAGGCCGCGATCCCATGTTGCCGCAACATTGACACCTGCCGGGAATGCCGAGACATAGTCCGTATCTCGCACGCCTAGAGGAGAATCCTGCATGCAAAGACCTCTAAATCCCAGTCGTGGGATCGAGCCTACCTGACCGACACATCTTTCACCTTCCCATCTGCCAATTCAGTTAGCAGACAAATCTAAGCTGTAGGGAGAACATCTGAGTACCCCACACCAGTAGTCAAGTTGACTTTCTCAAGCAAAGTCAATTGACTGACAAAAGCACGCGCTTTCGCGTATGCGTCCTCCCAGCCGCCATTGCCAGTACCCCAGGGAGATGGGTAGCTTGGTGGGGAGTACGCGAGGCTTGAATTTTGTGCATGCTGGGGAAGACGGTCAGCTCTCCACCATCTTGAGATCGCGGCAAATTCGGCCACTCGAATCGCAGCAAACAGAACGATTATACCTGAAGACAGGTATGGAAGCTGCATTGACGGCCAACAGAGGATTTGGTGGTTTGTTTACTGACCGTGAAAGTGTTGGCGAATGAGAGGGCGGCGACGAGCAGCCCCGCGAATGACATCTCGGCCGAACTGCGGGGACGAAAGAAGAAATACAAAACTTGAAGGATAACGCAGCGCAGAGAGGTAAACAGCTGCACTACTGCTACGGATCTGTCCTCGGGCTCAACACCAAGTACCACGGCGAGCTGAGAGCCTAGAGGTGTAGGAAAAACTTTTACATGGGAGCTCTCCATTCATATACTAGGGTGGTAGCATTGCATGCGGGTCCCCCGGCCAGCAGATGGCAACCAAGACCACGGGTACCGCAGGTGCATGGGAGGCCGTGTTGAAAAACCTCGAAGAAAAAACCAAGGCGATTACATCAACGCGAACCGCAAAGATAGAAACGATCCCTGAGTTGGTTCTAGCGGGCGTTCTAGCTTAGAGGCTAGTCTCAGGGACAACGGTCATTAACGTGGATTCAAGCTCGAATGTCGGCATTGTTCTCAGGGATTGGCGCCGAGGCGCTCTCACGGCTGCGGGGAAGAGGCTGACCAACGACGCCACCACCACCTCACTCCACTCCACTCAACTCTGTCTACGCAACTGACGAGAGCTCGGTGATAGCCAACGGTCCATCACTCGGCGCATGACCTACAAACCCCTCGATCACCCACCTCAAAGCGCTCTCAGACTGCAGCTGAAAAGGTCTGCCTTATTGTCAGCTGTCAGCGATCATATACTGGGAGGACCAGGGCCACCTCCGCGGCGCCGCCTGATTCGACTTCCCAGGTGTTCGGAGTGGAAGGGGATGCCGATCGCTATAACGATGCCTGCTGATATCGACCCTCTTCCCGAGATTGCCTTTCATCAAGTACCCTTCCACGCCTCCTTTGTGGGTTCCACAGGCACGCGGACAAGATCGGTGTTAGGTGGCAGACTCCCTGCGGACCACCAGGATACACGTCTTCCAAGTGGTTAACCCAAGTCACCCGGCCAAATATCAGGGAGGGGATGCCGGGATAAGTGGACCGAACCGATGCTGCGGTGCGCGTCATTTGTGTACCTCTCGGTCCTGTAGGCCAAAGCCGAGCCCGAGCAATCGACTTCAAAAAGACTAGCTCTTACGTATAGCCGTGAACTCTGCGTGGATCGCTGAAAAACCTCGAAGGGGGCGCCAAGGCAGTCAGATGCAGAATCTTCCATTTAAATGTTGCTAGACGATATCAATCGAGAGCGGCAATAACCGCAGTCGGACGTAGGATCTCTTGTGAGTATGCCAATTTCGCAGCTGCACATCACAATACGCCCTAGATAAAACGATCGACGGTAGCTCGTCACTCCCCCGTCCACAAGCGGTCAGGGCCGAGATGGCGTTGAATTACCCTCACTTCGCATCAGGCCCGGATCGGCAGAGGTAATTCGGCAGGTAAGGCGATTTACAGTTTAGGGGCTGAAGCTTCCCCAAGCCTCCTCACCTCGGCGCCGATATCCAAGGGTATCAATCCTTATCTGTTTCGCCCAACACCACCGTCCATCACAGAGAAGCCTTCAAAGTTCCAAATCCGAAATGGATGGGCAGAAGAACATAGTGGTAGTCGGGTATATCCAGTGATCGATCTCTGTTGATGACCCTCGCTCACCCAAAAAGCGCAGGAGTGGTCGGCTTGACCACCGCCTTAACCCTTGCTGGAAACCCGAGCTTCCAGATTACAATTTGTGCGAAACATATGCCCGGAGACTATGACATTGAATATGCCTCTCCGTGGGCCGGCGCAAATTACATGCCGTACGAACGCATGACATTTTCTCAGACTGATGGCAGACTGAGGTTTCTATCCCAGGGTATCCATGCCGGGCTCTGAGGCAGCGGAGTGGGATAAGCAAACATGGCCACCATTGAACAACCTCGCCGAAAATTTTCCTGCGGCTGGTGTTCACTATCAAAGTATGCATGGATTGTTCGCATCAATGCTCGAGGCATCTAGAACTAAAATACATTCTAGCTGTAAAAGTCTTCAATCGCAAGAAAGACGCAAATACTGTGACCGGAAAATGGTTCACTCACCTCAACTCGACGAGCCCATGGTTCAAAGACCTCCTTCCAAACGTGAGTAAGCTAACAATTTTGGGTCCTAGCAAAATCTCTTCTCTTTTGCTGTCTTACCTTCCACATGTCTAAGGCCACATAATGGTGACTCAAGATACCTCTGCTATCTTGCGTTGCCCGCTACTCACTTCCTGGACGTTATTTACCGTGGTGCTGTAGGGGAGTTTTTATTGTCTCGAAATTTCTGGTCACCGATTATTCATTTTCCTATTCCCTTCCGTTCGCCTCCATGACGCATCATAGAATTTACCAGCTACCTCTAGTTTCGCGTGTATGATCGGTCAGAGCTCGATCCTGAAATCGATTCTGGTACATCTTTCCTCTCCGTCTGCATCAATACGAGTCTATATCTTCCGTGGCTCGTCTCGCAGCTACTCGCAAAAGGTGTCATTTTCCGCCGGGCCACGTTCTCCCACATCGCGTCTGCAGCCTCCGCCCATGCCTCTGGCCAGCCTGCGGATGTTGTGATCAATTGCACTGGCCTTTCCGCCCGTGACTTGGGTGGTGTTAATGACAAATCAGTCATTCCAGCCAGAGGTCAAATAGTGCTGGTCCGGAATATGAGCGACGCGATGTATGGGATAAGCGGAACTGATGATGCAGAAGACGAAGTCTGCTATATCATGACCCGGGCCGCAGGTGGAGGTACAGTGCTTGGTGGCTGCTATCAGAAGGGCAACTGGGATCCCAACATCGACACTGGACTCAGTCGGAGGATTATGGAGAGGTGTGTGCGGCTTTGTCCCACCCTCGTTCCGGAAGGAAAGGGGATCGAGGCTCTAGATATCATAAGACAAGGCGTTGGGTTGCGGCCACTCCGAGAGGGGGGGCCAAGGATCGAGAAAGAGAAGATAGGACCGGTATGGGTTGTGCACAATTATGGTCATGGAGGGTATGGATATCAGAGCTCATATGGGTGCGCACAAGTAACAGCCCGCCTGGTCGAGGATTGTCTTAAAGACAGACCGAGACTGTAGAAGGCGTAGCGCCTGCCACGGTCAGCTGAGACTTACTACGAATTTCTTACCAACAATGATCTCGGAGTACTTGTTTCATAGATTGTCTGTTGTCTCTACGGCCATAGATGGGTCTCGTACGATACCCCCAGACCCTCGATATAAGCAACGGCACTCGAGAAGATTCCGATCTTCTCACAACGCTACTTTATGTTAAAGAAGCTAGACGACCTCCACAACAGCATTTCACCGAGTAGAATGAACTTTGAGATTACGGGTGAGCCTTACCGACTCCCAAATTTACTAGATCGTCATGCCAGATATTCCTAAAATCGAGACTTTACTATAGACACAATTACGTTGTTTATTGCTTACATGGCGCGCTTGTCCGCGGGGTTGTGCGACGCTTTGTTTAGTGTTATCTCCTCGATCAGTCTATGTGGACAAATTCATAAGATAGAGAAAGTACGCTTCACACAGCATGCCAAAAGAATGCGAAGCCGCATCCTTTCCAAAATCACAGTCGTGCGTATCACTCTTTCCAGAGGTTGTCGAGGCTCTATGCCCGAACAGCTCTACATATGAGCCGCGAGGTGCTCGGAGGATTTCTGGCTCACGGAGTCCGATGAGCTGTTCAGCTCGCCCATCGTGCTTCAAGAAGTTCAATCCCAGGTTTGTAAAATACCAAATTATGAGATAGAGATCCTTACCATGACTCGAGTTCTCCTTACCGGGGGTAGTGGCTTCATTGCTACCCACATCTTAGATCAGCTACTCCAACGCGGACACTCAGTCGTCGCAACTGTTCGATCTGATGAGAACGCCTCGCAAATCAGGAACGCATATTCCGACCTCGACAAGAACAGATTAGACTTGGTTATCGTGGAAGATGTTGCTCGCCCAGGAGGTACTATCAAACATTTCGTCTCCTTTGCAGATGCTAAAGCCTCGAAGCATTCGACCAGGCGGTCGTTTCAAATCCGCCATTTGAGGCTATCATCCACACCGCCAGCCCTTATCATCTCGATGCAAAGGAGCCAGAGCAAGTGGAGAGAATGTTAGATATCGGTGAGCAGTTCACTAACCACCCAACAAGCGTTACGCTAATCTTTGAAGCAATATCTGGAACAACCAGTATCCTCGCAGCTACCAAAGCATTCGCAACCTCTGTCAAACGCGTGATAATCACCTCGTCCTTTGCTGCCCTGATCGACTACAGCAAACCCACCAGTCACCGTGTTTCAGAGGCAGACTGGAACCCCACCACGCGCGAGGACGCGTTCAAAGGTCCCGCAGATGCTTATCGCGCAAGCAAGACATTTGCCGTAAGTATTCGTGTACGGGCCTTGTCAGTAACTCGGTATTAAATCTTTTCCTCTCCAGGAGAAAGCCGCATGGTCCTTCATGCAAGAAGAGTCCCCAAACTTCACCCTCTCAACCATCAACCCACCCCTAATCTACGGCCCCCCTCTCCGAACCCTTTCCTCCCTCTCCTCTCTCAACACCTCCAACAAACCCATCCTCTCCATCATCTCCGGCACCTACCGCTCACACCTCCCCTTCGCCGGAGCAGGCCTCTACGCCGACGTCCGCGACGCAGCGCGCGCCCACGTGCTGGCCATGGAGCTCGACGACGCGGCCGGGAAGCGCTTCTTCGTCACGGCGGGCAAGTACACGAATGCGCAGATGGTGGAGATTGTGAGAGAGAGGTTCCCGGAGTTGAGGGGCAGGTTGCCGGAGGGTGAGGAGGCGATGCGGGAGGGGAGGAAGGAGGGGTATGGGTTCGACAACGGGAGGTCGAGGGAGGTTCTGGGGTTGAGGTATAGGGGTTTGGAGGAGACGGTGGTGGATACGGTGACGGCGCTGAGGGCGGTTAGAGTTGGAGGAGGGCATTGAATTGGGGTGGGGTTGATGCGCCTTTTCAGACAGGATTTATATTCTAGATTCGCCTTTGGAAAGTTGGAAACATTGAGATTTCTTTGTTTAGAGTTTCACAAGACTATGGATTGAGAGTCCAGCCCACCTCAAGATGCCCCAAAAAGCACACCCCCATCCATCTCAGCTCCTATTGCATACGAAGAACACCTTCTCCGCAAGGACCGTCAATCATCAACCCCCTACAGCATATTCCTAAACCCCAAACTCCTATCATCCTCCACCCCCTCCCCTTCCCCCCTTCCCCTCCTCTTCCTCAAACTAAAATCCCTCCCCCGATTCTCCCCCCGACACACCGCCCAATACCCCGTATTCAGCATGCCCGCAACCACCACAAACGCCAAGCTCGTCGCGAAACCCGTCGTGTAGTGCGGGGCGTCTTTGCTGAGAAAAAGGTACACGGCGGGGATGCTGGCGGTGTTGCCGAAGGCGATCTGCCAGCCTAGAGACACGCTGCGGCGGTGGTGGCCGAGGACGTTCATGTTGAACCAGCAGATTTGGATGGGGAGGGGGATGAACTGGAGAGAGGTTTCATTACAGATACAGAGTTAGTAACTCCGTTTCACGGGGTTCAGTGCGGGGTTAGGAGGAGGAGGGGGGAGAGTTTTATCCACATACCATGCCGACGGCGATGAGGAAGAGGGCGGCGTAGCGGGAGCTGTGGTGGGCTGGGGAGGCGGGGACGGCGAGGAGGATGGCGAAGCCGGCGACGGCGAGGGAGAGGGGGAGCACGCTGAAGAGGAAGCGGTGGCGGAGGATGTCGCTGAAGTAGGCACAGGTCATGGTTGCGACGAAGGAGGCGGCCCACGCTATTTTCCAAAGAAGCACGAGGTGAGTGGTTAGCTATTGAATTTGAGAAGTGTGGATTGATCGGCGAGGAGGAAGAGGAGTGCACGGATGGTAAGGATCGACTTACGCGCCACCGAAAGCAGTTGCGTGCGGATGGTAGATCTCGTGAACGTGTGGATAATAGTAGGTCCGAAGTAGTTGAACGCAGCCGCGGGCAGAACCAATGCGAAATACATGACACCGCCGAGGAGGATCTTGGGCTCCGCGATGATGCGCAGAGCGCTCCAAAAACCCCAGCTGGACATGAAAGCGTCCTTGTCGTACGTTTCAGTGTTCTCACGAGGCCTGCGAAGCCTTTCACAAGCGAGCTGCTTCTCTTCGGGGGAAAGCCACTCGGCCTGTTCGGGAAAGTCGGGGATCATAAAGAAGAGGATCAGGGCAATGACCGACGTGCTACATAAGGGATTGGTAGAAAGCCGGTTAGCCATGAATCTGCTGAATGATTGCTAAATTGGCATTATATCAAGAAGTTAGGTCTGGAAGTCTACAGACTCAACTGATTGCTGTAGAGGGGAGGCACTTACACTGCACCCTCAATGATGAAGACCCACCGCCAGCCGAGGAGATTTCTTTTCCCCCCGAGAAGCCCCAGAACACTGGCAAGCAAGCCGCCAAATGCGCTCGCTAATTGGACACTAGAATAGAAAAGAGTAAATCGTCTCTGTGCTTCTTTCCTCTTGTACCACATAGAAATGAGATAGAAGCAGCAAGAGAAAGACCCTGCCTGCGCAATGCCAAGGAAAAGGCGGGCTACAACCAATCCGGCGAACGATTGGGTAAAGCCCTCACACATGGAGACAATGCCGAAGAAGAAAGTCAAGCAAGACAGCCATACGTGAGGCTTGACGCGCCGCATTATCATCGTTGCGGGGACGTCGAGGGTGCAGTATGTCACGAAGAACATGACGATACATGTATTAAACTGCGAGCCTTTGAGATGGAGATCCTCGTCGAGACCGAAGATTACAGCATTTCCGATATTGACCCTGATTTTCTCCTTCTCAGAACGTGATATAGCTGTGAGGAGATGGAAACATACTTGTCGACAGCGGCACATAAGAAGACGAGAACTACCCATGGCATCAACCGAATGTCAATCTTGCGGACGAGCCGAGTTTCTCTCTTCTTGGATAGCTTAGCTCCATCATCGTCGATGTGGGAGTCCTCGAATGTAGTCGGCTTCTCGTACATAGTGGATCGTAAGACTTCTCTCATCAAAGTGATGAGCGCTTCGAAGCAGGATGAAGAGCACACAGATATAAGAAAGACAAGAACAGTAAAAATAGAGCAATCGCATCAAAAGCAACATTACACATGAAAACTTCACCCAGTTCCTTTTTTGGCAGCAGTCCCAACGATTTAGGTGGGCTATCAAGTAACCAAGCAAACAAGAAATAACTAGAGGGAAATTCAAATCATGAGTGGCCAGGTCGGCGGTTCCATAGTTGAGGATCTCCGCGCCTCAATCCTGGAACGATCCCAGATGAGCTGCAAATCGTATGGTGCACGGAGCCAGCTTGATAACGCTATGTGGTTACACATAGCGCAAGTTTCAAGTAGGGACCCTCGGTTGGACCTCACGATTCATTAAGGTAGCATAGCGGTGAGCCGCCGAACTAGCTCTGTGGAGTAGGGGAAGGTAGATCTGGATCTGGTGGGAAGCGAAGGAATCGATACAAACGCACGCCACCGTGATCTTGGTGAGTCGCAGGGAGGGGGTGTGGAGGGGAAAAGACGCATAAAGTGACAAAGACGTGGTTCAGTTGCTCAGCCCTATGGGGCTCAAGCTCATTGTCACGCTAGCCTCGTCCAGACAATGAGGATCCAATGACGAATCTGCCGGCATTGAAGAATGAAAATACCAGCATGGTTGCTGGCAAAGCGGTCTCACCTTTGATGTTCTCACAAAGAGTACGTAGATGCGAGAGGATGCACCACATGGGCTAGGCTATGAAGCTCCTTCCACCACAGTATCCTCAGATGTCGTATCATATTTTGGTAATCCGTTCTGGCAGGTCATGCATAAGGTAGGCATATCTTTCTTTTCTTTTTGTACAGTAAGGCCTTAATATATATAGCCTATCATACCAAGGACTGGTAGGCAATTTGAAGCCACGGATCTTTGATCCTATGACCTGGTATCTTTCATATCACTTGACAACACATTGTCCCGGAAGTCATCAATATACCCCTAGCAAAATTGTTCCTACTGAAGAAAATCGCTTCTTGAATTGCATCGCTCCTTGAATTCCACTGCTTATGTCAATGGTTGCCAGTGTTTCTTTTGCATTGTAGAATGTCTTTGGCATCGGAAGGCGAGAAGGCAAATGGCAATGAACCTAATCCGTTGCAGGAGGAGCTCCACGTCCTCGTCATTGGCGCTGGGTCCGCGGGCCTCCTCATCGGCCAAGGCCTTCAAAGAGCTGGCATTAAGTGTACCATTTACGAAAAGACCACTCGGGACACCTATCAACATCGAACGCGCGACTGGAGCATGGGCGTTCACTGGGCCTCCGAAATCCTCAAAAGCGGACTCCCTGCCACCATTGTCCAAAAACTCGAGGCCGCAGACACCGCCCGCGGGCTCGACGTTACTCCGCACCAACAAGCATATACCCCTATCCTGAATGGCAAGACAGGCAAGCTCTTCTTTACCGTGGACGCCATCTCGACAAAGCGCTTTAGTCGTGCACGACTCCGCGACGCTCTATCCGAAGACCTCAATATCAGATACGGGCATGAGATCACGTCCATTTCTCTTCTGCCACACGGGGTGCGTGCCGGTTTCGCCAATGGCTCTTACGCTGAAGGCAACCTGCTGGTCGGCTGTGACTCGGCAAGCAGCTTTGTACGACCGTGGTTGATAGGCAAATCCGCCGCCGAGACAACGGATATGCCTATTGTCGCGTATAATTTCACGCAGACCTACTCAGCAGCGCAGGCAGTGTGGCTCAAGAATCAAGCACACCCGATCATGAAATGCGCACCTCATCCCGAGCAGAAAACGTGGCACTTTATCTGCACGCTCGATGCGCGAGACCCCGATCCTAGCAAATGGCTCTTTCAATTGTTTATGCATTTGTGGACCGATCAACTCCCGCCTCCAACGTCCGAGGAGCGTCTACGTCATTTCAAGACGTTGGCGGCAGCGTATGCCGAGCCATTCCGTTCTGCGGCCGAATGGGTCAAGCCTGGGACGTTTGTTGCGTACGACCGTATCAAGCAGTGGGAGAAACCCATTCCGTGGAACAACCATGGTGGGCGGATCACGATGGCAGGGGACGCCGCGCACCCAATGGCACCCCACCGGGCGCAGGGACTGAATCATGCGTTGCAGGACGCGGTGCTGTATACGAAGGCTGTTGAACGGGCAGTAGCGGCTACGGACTTCGACCTAGGCTTGAAAGAGGCTATGGACGCGTATGACAAAGAGATGTTCGCCAGAGGAAGCAAGGAGATTCAAGTGTCCGCTCAGCAGGCATATGCAGCTATGCATTGGGGTGTTTACTTACAGAGTCCTACGGTGAAATATGGGCATCGTGTCGTCGAGAAAGATGCTCCTATGTAGCTGGAGCGTTTTGGACGCAATCCTGCATTTGATCGAAGGTTCTCTAATGCGCCAGCATTGCAGCATGTGAGGCAGTAGCGGCAATTGATTGGTGATTCTTGATATTGGTACGTGATAGCGAGGTTGAGAGATGGTTTCCTAGGCTTGAAAATCTCGACTAGGAGCTCGTGGCGGCATCGGCCCGCTTACCCCTGACCGCTAACTCGATTATTGACCGCCGCTTGGTAGATCCATGTGCCCAACGGGGCAAACAAAACCACAAACCCCCCACACGGAGCTCCCCCCACCTCCCACCAATTCAAGTACCTGGTTCAAAAACCGCAAGTACAGGTAATCATCTATTGCCAAATTTTGTCACAAAAGCAATCATCTCTCTCTCAGCTGTCTCCAGCCCTGTCCCGAATTCTCCCCAAAATTCAAAATCTTTCAAAATGCCAAAAGTAAGTGGACTGATTTGCAGTGCTCTGGCACTCCAATTGCTTACGCTGGCTCTGATTGCAGGTGAAATATGTCCTCCTCGATTGCGACAACACACTATGTCTCTCGGAACATCTTGCCTTCGAAGCCTGCACCGATCTCACCAACGAGATCATGGAGAAACATGGCCTCCCGGAACGCTATACAGTCAAGCAGCTGCTCGAGGACTTTGTCGGGCACAACTTCCGCGGCATGATGATGGGTCTTCAGAAAAAACACAATTTCACCATGTCCCAAGATGAAATCGATGCCTACGTTGACCGGGAGCTCGGAGCGGTGACTGCTAAGCTGAGCGAGAAGTGCACACCTTGCCCAGGGGCACCCGAGGAGCTCGCAAAGATCAAGCAGGCCGGATACCCCATGTCCGTTGTCAGCACCTCGGCGAAACCACGTGTAGTCGCTTCCCTCAAGAAAGTTGGCATCGACCACTACTTCCCAGACGAGCATGTGTACAGTGCTGCGACGAGCTTGAACCCTCCCTCAAGCAAGCCCGACCCAGCCATCTACTTCCACGCCTGCAAGGAGCTTGGCGTCAAGCCTGAGGAGTGCGTCACTGTCGAGGACAGCAAGAGTGGTGCCACAGCTGCCATGAGGGCAGGAATTCCACTCATTGGATATGTTGGAGTCTATGGTATTGAGGAAGGTCCTGAAAAGATGGAACAGATGGCCAAGGTTCTTACAGAGCAATGCAAGGCAAAGGCGATCATGTACGACTGGAAGGAATTCCAAGATTGCCTGAAGAAAATTGAGGCTTGAATAAAGTTGTTGGTATTGCTCAGTGATTTGGCAATGGAAGATAGAATGGGAGTGGGGTGGGAGGCCCTTTCAGCCCAGGGGACCATCTTTGCAACCTGCTACCATTGCTCCTGGAGATGATTCTATGGTCTACTATTTGAGTTTAGAGTTCTAAGATTTCTCATTACTACAGGCTTCAGTGGGAGTGGCATAGAGGCGTGCTGGACGTCAAAATGGGCTGCTTGTCCACACTTTCTTTGAGGTTAAGATGAGATTGATATACCAATATACGATTGTTCACCGAATATCTGAGTTCTGACCTCGAAGATTAACCCGCCAAGCATGCAAACATTCAAATGCATGGCTGCAAGCCATGCAGGCTGAGTCAGAATTTGGACAAAATCCTGGCATCGCTGCTGGTAATAAAGAATGAGAAAACTCAGTTCCTCATCTGTAAAGAGCAGAAGGAATCGCGAGTGTCACTACGGATCATCAAGGATGTCTCTGGTGTAGGTGGCGTCGGTTTCACGTTGGGGCAACATGGAACTCTCAAGCAGGGAAAATCTCCATCTCAGCATTCTCCTCGCGAGTTTGTACTGCATGATCTGGTTCCGACCTTCGCCGTTGCACGCGATTCGGCTGACTGCAGGTCTGCATTGGGACACGTAAGGCCAGGGTTCAAATTTTTTGGGAGGATGAGGCGTCGCAAGATTCCGATAGAGGAAGCAGGGGATTGAATTTTTAGCATCTTTACGATCCTGGTTCGTATTTGGCGATCTGGCGCGGACAAGGCTGAGTCGGCCCGAGATGATTGGGCCGGGCGAGTCCGCTCGGCTGCCGCTATCAAAGAACGGAATGGAGTCGCTAATCAGAATTTATGGCGGGTCAACATCAATCGTCAATGCTTTTTGGACCTCCTTATCCTCATCATCTTACTTGCCCTATTTTCTCTCGTTCCGTCCCTAGCACTCTCCGCTCTTGATCTCTCTTCTTTGGAATTGATCGCTGTACCGTTTTGTGACTGTACCTCAGCTACTTTGGCCTTCCCTGACTCCTTTCAAAGCTGAGAAGGATCTTCCCCTGGTGTACAAACACCGTGGCATACGCTGACAGCAATATCTACCAAAACCTACCCCGAGCGTCGCCGCTTGGTCAGCAAAGTTCATTTGAGGTCGCTCTTTGATATACACTCCTGACTGTCCTTCATACCCCCTTATCAGCTTACAGGCTATGCTTGGTCGAACGGCGCTGGTGCCCGCGAGGGCAGCCACACGAACCCTTTCCACCTTCTCTCGAGCAGGCCCTAAGGCCCTCTCCTTACGGCCCATTGCGCGCCCGAATGCTGTGTCCCGGCTTCCACTGCAGCAGAGCTTCCGCCGAACATATGCTGATGCGCCGAAAGCAAATCTATCGCCAGAACCCCAACCCAAGAAGCGATTCAGATTCTTTCGCTGGACCTGGCGACTGACGTATATATTCGCCATTGGCGCTACCGCTTACTTCTCGTACGGCATATGGGTCCTACGACATCCGGAAGACCAATATGAGCCAGACCCGTCCAAGAAAACCCTGGTCATTCTGGGCACTGGCTGGGGTTCCGTTTCTCTCCTAAAGAAGCTTGACACCGAAAATTACAACGTCGTGGTTGGTATGTGTTCCGTGAGAGAGCTTGTCTTCAAGATCGATCTTCTGACCTCTGCTAGTGAGCCCCCGTAACTACTTCCTTTTCACGCCCCTACTTCCATCCTGCACCACTGGCACAATTGAACATCGCTCTATTATGGAACCAATCCGAAACATCATTCGTCATAAGAAGGCTTCTGTCAAATACTACGAAGCGGACGCAACCAAAATTGATTACCAGAACAAGAAAGTCTACATTTCAGATGACAGTCCGATCAAGGGAGATACGAGCAACGCCGTGATTGATTTTGATATGCTGGTGGTTGGCGTCGGCGCCGAAAATGCAACATTCGGTATTCCGGGTGTTCGCGAACACTCCTGCTTTCTGAAGGAAGTAGGAGATGCGCAGCAGATCCGGAAGCGGGTCATGGACTGCGTGGAGACGGCCATATTCAAGGATCAAACGGAAGAGGAACGAAATCGTCTTCTACACATGGTCGTTGTTGGAGGCGGCCCTACTGGTGTCGAGTTCGCCGGCGAGCTGCAGGACTTTTTTGTGGAAGATCTGCGGAAATGGATTCCTGAGATTGAAGACAAATTTCATGTCACTCTTGTGGAAGCTCTACCCAATGTCTTGCCCATGTTCAGCAAGCAGTTGATCGACTACACCGAATCCACATTTAAAGAGGAACACATCACGATCCGAACGAAGACGATGGTCAAAAACGTGACAGACAAATACATCGAAGCCGAGGTCACGCTGCCCGATGGTAAGAAGCAAGTGGAAAAGCTACCGTACGGTCTCCTGGTCTGGGCAACCGGTAACGCCGTAAGGCCTGTTGTCAAAGACCTCATGAGCCAAATCCCCGCTCAGAAGGATGCTCGCCGGGGCCTTAATGTGAATGAATATATGGTAGTTAATGGTACTGAAAACATTTGGGCGGTGGGCGATTGTGCCGTTGCCAATTACGCACCCACTGCTCAGGTCGCTGCACAAGAAGGCGCCTTCCTTGCCAGGCTTTTCAATACAATGGCAAAGACCGACTTACTTGAGGAAGAACTCAAGAAGCTTTCCGCAAAGCAAGCAGTCGCCAAACCCGACGAGCGGAATCAGGCATTAGAAGAGATCAAGGAAATGCAGAAGCAGATTCGACGAATCAAGCAGATTGGACCGTTCCAATACTCACACCAGGGCAGCTTGGCCTACATTGGAAAGGAGAAAGCCGTGGCTGACATCTCATGGTTGAGCGGAAACTTTGCAAGCGGTGGAACGGTTACTTACTTCTTCTGGAAATCGGCTTACCTTTCGATGTGCTTTAGCATGCGGAATCGCGTTCTTGTTGTGGTTGACTGGATGAAGGCTAAATTCTTTGGACGAGATGTAAGTGCCTCTTCCCACATCTCTGCATATCTCGTCGATGCTTGGCTAATAACTTTGTGTCACAGGTCTCGCGAACTTAAATGTGTTTGACCAATAAGGCAATTTGTGACTATTGACTTGGATCCGCTCTTATGAGCAATTCTAAGGATGACGACGACGGATTTCAATTGACTCCGAATCGATTTCTGGGGACTTCGGCTTAGTGGGTGGGAATGATATAGACAGGCACCGGAATTATCAGCTATTTATTGCTACGACTTGAGGGTTTTACTCTTGTCCAACTGGCGCATGGGATAGTTCCTAGTTTTTGATACCTCAAGTGTAGTGGCTTACATTCATGACTTTGAATAGTGGTAAAGCTTAAAGGGTACTCGTTGACAAGGGGTAGCTTGTCCCTCGCCATACCGAGCAAAATGGCTCGAAAGTTCATTCCAAGGCTGGAAAGGTGTATTCGGCGATTCTCCCCATTCTGGGGTCGACAGACGGTCCGTTATGGACCTCGACCATTGTGGCAGTGTTTCACAAGTTGCAACCCACAGCCCACCATACCTCAGTGTGGGTGGCTCGGGGTAGAGCGGGATGCCAAGACAGGAGGAAGGCTTCAAGCATGCCCCTAGTAATCGCCTTATCCAACATTGATTCTCGACCCCAAGCGTAATGCTGCCAATTGGCCGTCACTACCGGTGTGGGGGCTCAAATTCCTGACACGGTCGGCTTTCTGCATTCCAACTTATAATCTCGAGCCATTTTTTACGACTTTTAAATCTCTCTAGATTTGGATTCCGCAGTTTGTGCTTGTTGTATCAGAATCTCCAATTGATGCGGGAACCCTAAGGCAGGATAACCGCTCACCAGTCTCTAGGATGTCGGCTCGCTTCAGCGATAGTAGCGAAACGCAAATCACACAGACTCCATCATCGCAGACTCCAACAAGTCCGACGAACGGATCTTCATATCACAAAGGCTGCCATCACCGCAGGAAATCCACGTACCCACTTATTCATTCTACTAGGAGAAAGCCAAGAAGGTGCTGCAACAGCTCTCTGGATGTTGATTTTTCACAAGCAAGATCAGGCTGACCGTGGGAAATAGATGGCCATTGGTTTTACGATTCATCAAAGGCGCCATCCACGGTGTTATAATTGTTCCCGTCATTTTTCATACTCTTATCACCGTCTTGGTCGTCTGTTTGCATATCTACACTGGTTCAAACCTGGCTCTACCTGGAACAATTGTATGGCTATCCCACGTCATCTTGACATTTTCAATTCCTCATCTCATTCTCCTAGATCCCATCTCTCTCCATCGTAGTTGGCCTCATGCTCGTCTTCCGTAATCAGACCTCCTACAATCGCTTCTGGGACGGCCGAAATAACTACAGCGTCATCATCACCACTATTCGCAACCTAACCCGGACAATCCTGACCAGCTCCGTCAACAAAGACATCCCCCTCAAAGCCGTCGAGCGTGCCGATATTGAACGCACGATCCGCATTCTCATAGCCATTCCCTATGCGGTTAAAAACCACCTCCGCGCTGAATGGGGTGCTGCATGGGCTCCTACCCCTGGAAAGGATATCTCGGGTAACCCTGAGATGCTAGCGCCGAGGCTGAATGCAGAGTACTCGGATCTCCTCCCTCAGGGTATTCAAGGCCATGAGTACGAGGGACTCGGCCTTCCGCTCCAATTGCTGTTCTTCATCGAGTCTTTTGTCAAGCGAGCCTTCGATAGAGGATGGTTCCACGCGCCTCAGGCTAGTCAGCTGCAGGTCCAGCTGAATACCTTGACAGATGCGTACGGTAAGATGGAGACTATTCGCATGACGCCTATGCCTATCGCGCATCTGTACGTTTCTAACCCTAGCCAGTATATATCATCTTGAGACTGACCGGGTGATAGCATCCATCAAAAGCAAGTTCTAGCTCTCTACTGCTGCGTGCTCCCATTTGCCATGGTCGACGAGGTCCAATGGTGGACGGTGCCCATCGTTACACTTGTGTCTTTCACACTATATGGTATTGAGGGTATTGGCTCCCAGCTGGAGGACCCGTTTGGGTACGACAAGAATGATATCAAGATGGATGCAATTGCCGAGGACACGAGAGTCGAAGTTGGAGTTATGCTCGAGGACTGGAGAAGGGTCGCCGCGCTCAGTGATGCAGAGGCAGGTGCTGAGATGTTTATGGAGGGGAGGAGGACGGCAAGGAGCTAGGAGTGGGGTATGCTTGCTGTGCCAATATCACGGCAGGGTCCGTATGGCATGGATCGGTGTTCAATAGGTCCCCTGCTTCCTGTTAGCAGCGTTCAAGCATTCACCATTGACTGGATAGGTGGCCGATTTCATTAGAGCTCTGGCGTTTTGTCGGCGCGCTTTCCGACATATTTGTGGATGAATAGAGTCTTCCCCGCGGTGCAAGGAATATATACTGGTCAATCTCAAGTAGCCGCTGAGACTCCATCAAAAACCATATGTACAAGAAACAAGTAATGCTGCCTCCTGTTCCGTCCATTCACGCCATCGCCCGGTACGCGTCTGCAAAATGAGCAAGCCAGCCTCCATATTTGAATGTCCCAAGACCCCATATACAATCGTGCCTCAATTCCAAGGTATAATCAGCAAACCTTCCCTCTTTCCCAGCGATCTATCCACTCATCAACTTCCGCTCAACTCTCATCCGCCCCGGCCATAATCTCCCTCAAATCCGCGAGCCTATAATCCTCCTTCACCGTTACCCAATCCCTCTCTACCAACCCATACCCCTCGTCTTCCCCCACCCCTTCAAAACTTGGCTTCCTCGCATTCACCGCCCAATATCCCCAATCCGCATCGACCTCCCTCAAATACCTCATCAAATGTCTCCAGTAATTCCAATCCCCTTTATTCGGGATTCCCTCGGGGGCCCCAAACTCAGCCACCCACACCGGCGCAACATCCTGCTCCAGTAGAAACGCCCAATTGTGATACATATCGCTTGCAAACCCCTCATAGTCTCTCGTCGCATACGGCTGCAACGACCCCCATCCAGACCATCCATACACATGTGCAGAATACACCAACTTGCCCGGCACGCCGAGCCTGATGGGCCTCGTCTTGGCCGGGGACACGTCATTCGCGCTCTTGACCCCCTCCACAAACATGAGCCAATCCGGCTGCAGCCTGTGCAGCTCCGCGGCCGCCTTCTCCACCGCTTCCGCCCAGGAATTCCATATCCACGCGCCCCAGGGGCTCCTCACCTCGTTCCTCAGATCCGCCCCAACAACCCCCGGCTCGTCGACCAGCGGCGCCATAACCGCAACCCAGTTCTCGACCCACTCCCCCTCCGTCTGCCTAACCCGACACATCGGCCACAGATGCCCATTCGACCACAACACATCGCACGGATACCGATCACAACACCACCTTGCACTCGTAATATGGTTATTCACCACCACCGCCAACCCCACCGCCACCAAACTCCTTACCACCGCATGATAAACCTCCAACACCCTCTTCCCCGCTAGATCCGGATTCGCCGCCACCCGCTCCCTCTCAACCACGGGATTCCTCCTCACCATCTCGTCCGAATACGGCAGCCTCACGCTGTTGAACCCCATCCCCCGGATCAGCCGCGCAATCTCGTCCCGGTGCCGCGTCTCCAGCCCATCCGGGACATACAGCACGTCGCTCGCCCCATACCAATTCACGGAAGCAAGCTTGAACCGCTCATTCCGACTATCAACAATATACCGGCCCTCCGTGCGGAGCGGCGGGTGGAAGAGCGGTCCCGAATTATTCACAAGAGGTGGTGGTGGTGGTCCGGTGTCGATCTTCTTCCCGGGATAGACCACATCGAGAGGCAAGGGCGAGGAATCTCCAAAGTTGCGCTTGACGGTCACGTAGAGGAAGATGGCGCTAGTTATGATTGAGCCAAGAAAAAGCCGCAGGGCATACTTCATGAGGCCTGAAGATAAACAAGGAAAGGGACTAAAACATCCGAGGAAAGTCGGAATATCAGAATAGATAATGAAGTACCGCGTGGGAAAAGTGTATATGAAATTAGAATTATTCATAAATATCCGTTGATAAAAATGCTGGATGGTGGTCAAGTCCTCGTCAGATTCGGGGGGCCGTCCGCAGCCTTCCGAGCCCTCACGCAAGATGTCAGGCTGAAAGCCCGATGGGCCCGACCCAATTATTATTAATAGCCTCCGCTTCCCACAATCTGTGATAACCCAATACTCAATTGCATCTTCTTCCAACGACTAGTCTGTGACACTGGTCTAGGACATGCAGGTATCGAATCGATCCAATTCTTTCTCTTTTCAGATGCGCGTTAACACCGTTGAAAGTTTGTCGGCACAAGTCGCGTGTCCGAAACTAAACCTTTTCCGCCGTACCGGTCTCTGGAGAAACGTCGTTCAGGAATCGCCGGGGTTTCGCGCTGACCTTGTAATGCAAGCGATCCGACCAGAAATGGGAGAACGCGGCATGTCCGAGCGGTATGCTGCCATAGATGAGGCCTGCAACAGGGAACAATACATAATCTAGCCAAGTTCGAGGGTCGTATCGTTTGCGTCGAGCAAAATTCCCCTCCATCTCCTCGAACAAGCCAGCTCGTTTCATTTCTGCCTCGCGGGCATCAAGGCAAGCCTGGTGAAAACTCTCATAAAAGACGAAAAAGTATATCATCATCGCGACAAAGCCGAATACGCGCATCAAAGCCGTTATATCGAACAACACGGCGAGGTATTGGCATTGTATCATGGTAGGGCTGAAATTTGCAAAGAGGGTTGACGAGATGGTAAGTACATAAAGATGGGTGGGCAAGAAATGCGCCTCGAACACGCGGGTGAGGAGCTTGAGATTTCGCCAGGTGAGCATACGGGCCTTACCCCCATGCAGCTGGTAATGCGCAACTTTGAGTTCAAGCTGAGAGTGCCGTGCCAGCGGCACTGTCTTTGCTGAAGAAGGTTGAATCTTTCCAAAGGTGAGCCATTTGTGAATGGCATATCCAGAGTCAAGGCAACCCCACATGTGGCGAAGGGCTTGGTTGTATCTTACACGGTGATTTGCAAGCCAACCCCTGATGCCAACTAGGTCGGTGCTGATATTGCATTGGCTTGCCGGGCTAGGAACCGACTCGATGGCGAGTTTTCCATTAGCACCATAATAGCATTTCAACATCATGTGCATGTCCTCTCCAATTGCTCCGGCATCGGAGTCCCAACCATGGACAAGATTGACAAGAGGAAGAGTGACTGTGTATACGGAGGTCGGGATAGCGACGCCGTTTTTCTTCGGTCTTGACAAGAAGCATGATAGGCCTGCACCGCACCACATCTGGAGTTCGCATTGGGTCAGTCTCCAGGTTCAAGACAACAGGTAGGGAAATTAGGCCGGCTGCCCGTGGCAGAATAGCTTGGCCCTTTGAGCAAACTTACCAAATCCGCCACCCGAACCATGAGCGGTATACGATGCGCGTTACGATCAAAAACGATAGGCGGCATGTACAATGTCATGTTGACCGAGTTACTCCGTTGTCGATGGCGCAGGTGCCTGCGGTGGACTATCCGGAAATAGTCGCTCAGCAGGTGAGTATCACCTAATCTCCAGATAAGTGCTCTAGCCATCTAATGAGATGCAGAAGTCTGCGATCATACTATCCATCACCGTCATGAGGACATCGCTCCAATTCTTCCTTTCACAGTATTTTTCTTGGATTTGTCTTGCCGCCCAGCTAATGTTGCTGCTTTTTCCCGGCTCTTCCCCTGGTAAAGAGTCCGGGTGAACTGTATGCTGAATGTCACGGAACCTGGACTTAAAAGACGACTCGAGCTTCGTTGCTACCGGGACAGCGTCTGGGTCGCGTTCTTCCATCGCGAGGAACACCTGAGGAGAATGGTAGATCAGCGTCATACCCAACAATATGCCTATTTGTAATGATTTCTAACCAGCGCGTACATCATACGATCTGCTTGCAAGAATATGACTGGCTAAGACTTTCAGGGTCTCCTCCAACAGCTCAATGTTCTCTCGATAGGCGGGTATCATGATAGCATGAACTATCTCGAGGCCACAGTGTCGTTCTTGTCTTTCGGTATCCAGCTCCTCGGGCTCTAGACAAGGTGATTCTTCGGTTTTCGCCTTGAAATGCGTTGCGCCGTGAGAGCCATGGCCACAGACGGAGCGAATGGCTTTAGTTGCCTGCCATGCGGTACGACAGAGGCGGAGGGGGAATGCGAAGGCTAAAACATGGAGGGAAAGAGAATAAGCTATGAATATGGCCCGGGCAAATCCTGAAGCGTGGATCGCGACCAAGTCAGCGGGAAAGCGAAGCCGGACCAGAAGTGTCTGGACAATGCCGAGAGCGTATTCAGTCAAGACAAAGATGGCCAGCAACGACAGGCCTGGGAGGCAGCGTAGCAGCCAGCGGAAGGCCATTGGCTTCTTAGGCAAGGGCAGAAGACGGTGCGGTGAAGGATGGGGGGAGAGTCAACGGCGACGGATCGAAGCTGCTCTCATGGGGAAGGGGCATTGGGTGCTCAAAAGCCCAAGAGGCAGGAAAGAAGCGGTGCTGAGGGAGATGGACAAGATCGGAAGAAAAGGATGGCTTTGAAAACGACACGGCGACCTCTGGTAACATGGTTGGGTGGGAAAGACTTTCTGAAAGTGTAAATGGCGAAGATTCTCAAGAGAAGGGGAAAGAGCATGTGCGTGCTTTCTTGGTCGAGACAGGGAATGAACGCGGCGTGGAAACCAGCTCCCGCCAGGTATATCAGGTGCCCCTGCCCGTGCTGGCTTTGGAGACTTACCTCAGGCGGTGATCATGGGAGGCAGTGGGTGGCTCACTATCCACCCCTTGTTTGAGATCAATTTAGTCTGAATGGACACCTCGAGGATTGAAGAAAATTTTGCTGAAAAGGGTGTGTTTTCCATTATTGTCTAGGTCTCTACTCCGGCGGAACTCCCCGGTGGAGGTTAAATGGGCCACATGCCTTGCAGGACCAGCTACCATAGGGGGAGATCGCGAGTCTGGTGGACAGTAGTAATACAGTAGTAGTTCAGTTCTTGGATCTCGGTTCGTTTCTGCAGAAGTCATGGCGCTAATCCGTTTGGAAAATCCCCCGCTGAAGTCTAATAGGTGTAAATCGTGCGCGATACCGAGCTGGTAATAGAGCTGGCACAGAACCGGCACAGAACTACGCACGGTTTGATTAAAGCCTAAAAAAATTGTCCTGCCACTCCCGCTCTCTATTAGAGTACCTTCGTCACCACTATACCAGACGTACCAGGTATGCCTACCAAAAATTTCTATAAGAAACAGGCACTACCCACTACAGAGGGAGTCGAACGTATAAGAGAGAAAGGTACCGAGAAAGAGCTAACTTTCTACCACTCTACTATTATAATATCTTCGTAGAAGAAAGAACTTCTTGTAAACTTAGAAGGTATAATTATCAGGGTTTACGGACATACCTAACCTTGCTTCATACCCACGATAGCTTAAGTAAGGTGCGTGTCACTTCGCGACACTGTGCACAACCCCACTAGGTATGGTTTATACTTCACCCGTGTCTCTACAGTGCGTGGTAGAATACGGTGCTGATCCTGTGCTCCAGAATCGCTATCTTCCCCTAAGATAAATGCGATATGTCTTGGAGAAGAATGTCCAGTTCAGCGATGTGGCGAGGGCAACAGCCGCTTCAGATGGCGGGTCTTGCTCTCTCTTTCTTTGGACGAGAGTAATAAAAGTCTAGAGGGAGCCAAGGGAGGTAGTCGGCAACCTCAAGGGATATGAGGACCAGCATCCTCCTCCCGCAACGAACGAATGGCGCAGGTGGGGAGCTCATTGGGTGGGAGTGGATAGCGGTACTTTTGAGGTGGAAAATAACACGGGCTTCGAGACAATTCGGCGTTGATGTTCGTCGGCTGCGAAAGCTGTTCACCAACAGCTATCTCAACTGCAAAGGCGTGCCGACGGATCGGGCTCGAAAGGGAAAGGCTTGGCCAGCAGAGTTTGGAGGGTGGTGCACACTGAAGCTACCGCAGATTGAAACATTCCTGATCCACCTTTCTGCTCGGTAGATGGACGTGTTGATCTCGTCTTCCTGGTTCTAGCCATACTTGATAGAGAGATGGAATGAGTGCCGGGCTCCGCTCCAATGATTGGCCGAATATAGCCCCAGGTTATGCCTTGGCATCAACAATTATCACCCCTCGTTATCATCCACAGCCATCAGATAGTAAGAACCTGGAATTCTAGAAGTGAATGACAGTGCCGACGGGAATCGGAGCAGGTGGTTATCGCCCCGGGCGTCCAACACGTTGGTAAGGGTAACCGCCTCCACCTCCGAGAACAGCCTCAGTCCCGGGTGTTGCTCCTGCCCTTCCACGCTGCGTTACCCGCTGTAAGGTATGACGATCTGATCTGTACCCTCAATCATCTCCTCTCCCAGCAGCAAACCCTCCACACACACATAAGGCCCCTCCACGGCCAATCGCTGCTTCATGACCTTCCTCAAAGCTCGACGCCAGTTCCTTGTTGGCTCACTCTTCGTGCTTTCATCAGGCTTGTTCTTTGTGTTGATATTGCGCGTAGTCTCCTTCGTTCAGCTTTTCTTCGAGCATTCAGGACTCGCTATCACCCAGGATGACGTCGCTCGCGCCTACGAGGCCGATACCGCAAGAGAAAGGCCGCAACTGATTCCCAAAATCATCCACCAAGTATGGCACAACTGGACAGATGCTCCGATGCCAGCGGACTGGCAGAAAGATCGACTGACTTGCATTGACTGGAACCCGAATTGGAATTATACCGTATGTGGATTCCCGGCCTTGCTCAGGGCATCTCACTTCGATACTTTGCAAGAGAAGAGTCACGTTGACGGAATTTTTACAGCTATGGACCACTGAAACCTCGCGGAACTTCGTCGCAGCGCACTACCCATGGTTCCTCCAGACTTATGATAATTACCGCTATCCAGTCCAAAGGGCCGACACGGTCCGCTATTTCCTGCTGCGCCATTACGGTGGTGTCTACATCGACTTGGACAACGTACGTTCTTCCCTTGGCACAGAGGCCTCGAGGCGCTAATCAGTTTGGTTTGCTCCAGCGTTGCCAAGAACCCCTGGATCCTCTCCTATACTATTCGACATGGACCACTGACGGCGGACGCGGAGCTCTGAGCAACAACATCCTCGCCTCTGTCCCAGACCACCCCTTCTGGCATCTCATGACCGACTCCCTCATTCCCTACAATTACAAATACCTCTTTCCATACCCAACCATCAGCTACGCCAGCGGCCAGTGGTTCCACACCGCCATGTGGGAGAAGTACCACAGCAACCGCTCCCACACTCCTCTCCACCGCATAATGATGGACGACCGGTCTGGAGCTGATCCGTGGATCTACTTCACCCAAGAAAGGGGTGGGAGCTGGAAGAATTGGGACAACGCGCTTTTCCTATGGATCGGGGATCATCTGGTCTTACTGGCCTTTTCGGTGTGCGCGAGCGCCGCGGCGATCTGGTGGGCTATCTTGCAGCGTTATCGGCGTGGTAGACCACCAGCTTTGAGGAGGGCATTGTATGTAGATTTGCATCCGGCAAAGGACCTAGAAATTCTTTGAGGTTGTGTTGTTGCTCGAATTGCGTGGTTTTAATCTTCGGAAATTTTTCCATCTTTCCACGGCGAAGGATTACGAAAGGCACTACTCGACAATACAGTCTTGGGAGCTGGGGCGCGCTGGCTTATTGAGTCTGCCTGTCTTGGGGCGTAGGGAGCCCGTTTTCAGCTAACGTAGGCAGACCGCAAGAGAAAAAAAAAGAGCACACACATCATATCATGAAGCGGCATCGGTGGGTTGAACCAATATATCTACCTGTAGTTGCTGTTGCTGTTGCTGTTACTGTTGCTTGCTATCGATCGCAATCGCCCCATTATAGTCCCCCGAAGCCATCAACATCAATTGGAAGGGAGAAAAAAGAAAAAAATTTCGTATACTTTCCCCTGTTTTGCAGATTTGCGGGATATACCGTTCGTTCTTGGTAGGGGCTTGCTGTGTGTGTGTTTCCTTCAGTGTATTAACAGTACAGACAAAACGGTATTTGTTGCAAATCGATTGGATCGTTCATGACACTTTCTTTTCTCATCACGCTGTACAGCTATAGCTAATTGGAACGAAGACAGGAAAAATTTATAAAAGAATAGGAGATGTAGTCCCTCGGTTGCGGTTGGATACAGCAAGTAAAACGCTAGATAGTTGGGCCTGTCAAACACAGTTCCTCTCTCTCTTCCGCTAATGCAGACGCCGACTCCTGGGTGGAAAGAGATCAGGTGCGGTAGACAAGGCGTTTCGCCATGTTGCGCTTTTCCAGTTGCCCCCCTTGAAGATGATCTTGATGCGCGGGACTCGAGAGATTCTGGATGATGCCGATGGAGTAGGTAGCCCGTCACCTGAGGCGCAAGGAGATGGACACAGATCTGCTCCGGTTGGTTGCCTAGTTGCTTATATGCAAATTTCCCGCTGCCCTGCATCACGCAACCCAAAAACCCATGCTTTGGTTTTAGAGGTCACTCGACTTGAGACGCTGGTGATTGAGCAGCGGTAGCACGGCGCCCACTCGCTCTCCCTGCACTCCCGTCAAACACAAAGGGCCCTGCATTGTTCCTTGGGGTCAGAGGACCTTCGCTGGTTATAGCATCTCCTGTATCCGGCGTCGGAACGCGGTCTGTGTCAGTAATCTGGTGATTGGAGATACTGATTGAGGCGTTCGGGATATTAACTCCATCCAAGTTAGTCATCGCGTCTTCGCCTGAGGATGAATGCTCGTTACTGCTAGCGTTGTGCACCTCTAAAGCAGGGGCGTCGGGAAGCTCGAGATCCTGAGAATATTCGCCCGGTGCCTGCGGTGCTCGTCTTCGTGGCAGATCAGGTTCATTACTCCGGTCAGCGTGAGCGACACCATTTTCTGCAGCAGGCTGGTCTGTGTCCGGGACCCATTCTCCTTCTTCTGAATCCTCTTCAAGTTGGTCAACTTCGGCTTCAAGATCGGTGACAGCGCGGCAATTTGGACATGTGAATTGAGGATATGATTTGCCCATGAGCATTGGACGTATGCATTTGAAATGCCACACATGGGCGCAGGCAGCAACAAACAAAGATTGGCAAGGCTATCACAATCAGCTTTATGGTTGTTTTCGCAGAACCGTACCTTACCGTAACTGTTCCAAGGCAAATTGCGCACTCTCCGGTACTTTTCGTATCAGTATTTGTATCCTTAGCCAGGCTTTGAAGCTGCGCATGTCTGCTTTTACTAAAACAAGTTAGTTCGAAGCCACGACGATCAAGCTGAGCACGAACTTGAAGTTGTTTGGTCGTTTTTGCCATGACCTATTACATTCTACTCTTATTTTCACGCATCGAAATATTGGCTCCTCCCCTCCTCGAAAGTCAATGCCCAGCTGGACAACGTCCCCATCTTTGACAGGAAAGAGACGGGACTCTAAATTCGGCTGTGTGAGTCGTACATGATTTAAGAACGTTCCGGAAGAGCTCTTAACATCCTTAATGTGCCACTGGCCATTGGAGAAGCTAAATTCACAGTGTTTCCGGCTCACGACTTTAGACTTGAACCCGATAGGTGCGTCGGATGGCGTCAATGGGTTTGCCAATTGTGGTCCCTCCCGCTCTGAATATCGTCCGACTCTGATGACAGCCGTCTGACTTGGTAATGTTCTTGTCACAGGCACGAAATGAAGTGAGGGGCGGCCCGCGCGATGGTCTTGATGCGGGAAGAGTCTTATTGTTGGTAACTTGGCTCGTGGTTCAGTTGCTTCTCTGTTTTCATCGCCGGTAGCCTGCTCAACGTTGTCTGTCCCATTGCTGGGACCATGGATCGCCGCATCCGAATCTCCACCTCTCGAAACTACGGGTCCATCTGAGGCAGGCACCGTATGGTCTTGACCAGAAGGCGTGTGAGCCCTTGAACGAGCCATGACTGCTCTCGAAGAATCTTCCTGCTCGCCAACAATCGTGTGAGTTGTAACGGAATCTGCGGAGTCCCCCGAAAGCTGTGGAGCCTGGCCAAGGTGTGTAAAATGTGGAGCTCGACGTCGGAGCGACCCGAATCGCTTCAATGTCGTATTTGACCCTTGACTGGACCCCAATGTCACTGCTTCATTACGTTCTTGGCGGTCGCTCTGGTTAGGTGAAGTTGGTATAGAAGGTGCCGGAGTGTTCTGAGGCGATGGTGATTGTGAAAAGGGGATGGACCGTGGTATAGACCGTGTTAGCGAAGGTCGTGAGCGGCTTTGGCTCGCGTCGTTGTTATATTGTGAAGAGTTTCGATTATGAGTGTAATGTCGCAAGTAACTTAGACCTCGATGACGGGACCGCGTTGGGGACGGGCTCGAGGGAGGGCTCGTGGCGGCTAATGAAGGGTTTATAGATATGGATGATGCTGTGGACATTTACACCAACGTTTGTGAGGTAGAAAATCGGCTTGATCGATTGTCTGTTTTACTTCGGCGTTCGTTCACTTCAAGGCACCAGGGCGGAGTCGAGGTTGAATTGGTCCTCACAGAGTAGCTGTTTGGATTGGTCTCGATGAGCTGGGAGAGAAAGCAGACGGACAGATGTACTTCAATGACTGTGCTCAGCTAAGGGCGACAATCGTTACATATGAGGGCGATTTTAATCTTCCGATGGGGCGTCCGAGGAGCAGCATAGGACTTGCGATGACACTAAGGTCGTGTGGCTGTTCGCCTGATCGACACCTAAGGCGGAGAAAAGGACGGTTGCGGCGACTTGCACAAAAACGCAACTGTGGTAGTGCGAGGCCTACTCATAGCAAGGCCATAGTCTGCCTTCACCCTGCGGGCATTTGACAGTCCTGAAGCAGGTGATTTGGAGCAAACGTCCGCGGTGCAGCGGAAACCTTGTCCTTTGTGACGTTGCGGACAGCGGGTATCGCCCGAAGAAACGGCGGGTGGAGCCAGAGGATTTCCGAGCGGCGACAAGGCTGTTGACTTTTAACGCTCGCCGAACTCTTTCTTTGACCCCCGTCCTTCCTCAACAAGGGGCTGAAAAGCCTCGTACATATCGAAAAATGCGCCGCTTAGCCCCCCGAATCGTGCGAGGAACTTCAAGACGTGCCAGCTCTCTGCAGACACCGCATAGGGCGTATGCGACCGTGGCCGACCCACTTCACAAGGTAAGTCTATTATGGGATGCCTTTTTGGAACGGTATAACTGAAAGCTCGCCTAACAGGACCCTGTCGAGCTTGACCAGATCACGAAGCTTCCAAATGGCATTAGAGTCGCGACAGAGTCGCTGCCAGGTCCCTTCTCGGCAGTGGGAGTCTACATTGACTCAGGTTCAAGATACGAAAATGACAGCCTCCGGGGATGCAGCCATCTCGTAGACAGGATGGCTTTCAAGTCAACAAAGTCTCGATCTATCGATCAGATGCTAGAGTCTATGGAAACACTAGGCGGCAATATACAGTGTGCATCTTCCCGCGAAGCAATGATGTATCAATCTGCCACCTTCAATGCTGCTGTACCGTCTGCAGTTGGCTTACTCGCAGAAACCATCAGAGAACCTCGAATCACGGATGAGGAAGTGGCACAACAGGTCGATACCGCGAACTACGAAATCCGAGAGATCTGGGGGAAACCAGAGCTTATAGTTCCAGAGGTGGTGCATATGGCTGCATACAAAGACAACACATTAGGAAACCCTTTACTTTGCCCGGCAGAGCGGCTACCAGACATGTCCAAGGGCTTGATAGAACGCTATAGAGACATTTTTTACAGACCGTCAAGGATGGTAGTCGCCTTTGCGGGAGTGAAGCATGAAGAAGCCGTACGGCTCACTGAGCAATATTTCGGGGATATGCAAGCGGATTATGAAAAGAAAGCTCTAGGTGAAGGCTCGACAGCAGACAGCGATGACACAACAACATCTTCCCAAGATTCCTCTACATTAGCAAGCTCAATATCCTCAGAATCACCTTCTTCGACCCCCCAATCACCTTCATTATACTCCTCAACGCCAAGCAAGCTCCTCTCAAAGATCCCCTTCCTCGCCAACATGTCAACCTCATCAGCCTCCCGCGCCTCGGTGTCTCCCCTTGATCCGTCACTCCTGCAGCCCTCCACCCTCGACCTCTCTGCTCCGTCTCGATATACAGGCGGCTTCCTTGCCCTCCCACCAATACCGCCTCCTGCATCCCCCATCCAACCCGCGCTGACACATGTTCACATTGCCTTCGAGGCTGTTCCAATATCTTCCCAACAGATATATGCTGTGGCCATCCTCCAGACGCTCCTTGGAGGGGGAGGTTCCTTTTCTGCTGGAGGTCCAGGGAAAGGCATGTACTCACGCTTATACACAAACGTCTTAAATCAGCATGGCTGGATCGAAAATTGCGTGTCGTTCAACCATAGCTACACTGACAGTGGCCTCTTCGGAATTGCCGGAGCTTGCATTCCTAGCCATGCTGGTGCCCTTGTCGACGTAATGTGCAAAGAACTCCAGGCTTTGACACTTGGAGAAAACAGCCTTGCTAGTCTCCAGGCAAATGAGGTTAATCGCGCAAAGAATCAGCTCAGATCCTCACTACTCATGAATCTTGAGTCCCGACTTGTGGAACTGGAGGATCTTGGTCGACAAGTGCAGGTTCACGGTAAAAAGGTTGGTGTGAAAGAGATGTGTGAGAAAATCCAAGCAGTCACCGTTAAAGAGCTCCGGGATGTGGCGAGGATGATCTTGAATGGGGAGGTGAGAAATCCAGGGGAAGGAAGTGGTGCCCCAACGGTTGTAGTGCAAGAAGGGGAGGTCAAGGACCAGACCAGGAAACCAATATTGTGGGAAGATATACAGGCTAGAATACACAGGTGGAAACTGGGGCGGCTGTGAAAATATTATCACTGCTCTCGGAAGACCTTTTCTCGGGCAGGTCGGCTACTTTGTACAATACTCACGGCATGCGCCTTTTTACTTTAATCAATCGTGGCTAATCGTCCTCTAGGGGACCCGATCAGCTCGTGGCCATCAAGCCTTGACCTTCTACAGGCCCAGTTGTTTCTGGCCCTTCTTCCTCATTAGAGGTCTCCTCTGCGTCTTCCTTTTCCTCTTCGCTCTCCTCTTCGGTGCTCTCCTCGCTCTCCTCTTCCGTTTCCGCCTCGCTCTCCGATTCCTCCTCGTCCAGCCAGTCCTCCAACGTGCTGGCCTTGTTTGTGCTCGTCTGGACCTGCTTCCCTTGCTCTCTCATAGCTTCATCCAACCTTTCACTTGCGGGAATTGTTTGTGGCTCGCCGTATTCCTGTTTGGTCTTTGCCTCGTTCCGCAGAGCCGGGTCTGGTTCCTCGCCTTCCGCTACCCAGTCTGGGAGCTCTTCGTAGCCCGGAAGCCCCTTGAATCCGCCTTCAGGTCCAACTACAAGCGTAGCTGTGCCAAGCAATATCTCTTTGCGGCTGGCTGATGGACTTGGCTCATAAGGTACGGGTTTCGGGGCCTGCAGAAGGAGGCTGGCTAGTTGAGTGGATGACGGGATGGCTAAAAGGGATTTAAAGAGACGTGCTCGGTCACGAACATCGTACGAGGTGTCGTAACGTGCTAGGTGGAGGATATACTGCCAGAGCGTCGGAATCGGAGAGTTTGATTCTTCACCCGAATTTGGCTCGCCATGAATGATTTCGTACTGACTACTTTGGGCGTCACTGGATGATGAGGACTCTACCTGGCTCTGAAGATGAATAAGGTATACCTTGGCAGCAAGAAGAATTATTTGTTGCTTCCCAGCTTCCGACTCATATGGAAAATTCTTTGTCAGGATCCGCAAGACGTCTGGCGCGATGTTATTGTCGGCATTCAAGCCGGAATATTCACCCACTAGCCAGATTATGTTGGATCGAGCAACAGAATTTGTTATTGTATCCAGGTTCTGGGCTAGTTTGACAACGGTCGATTGATGGGCTGTTGGGTTTTGTTGGATAAGGTGCCTTACAACTGTCAGAGATATAGAGACCAAATTGTCGTCCGTACTAGAGATTTGTTTCAACAGCACATGGAAACATCGCGCTGATGAGTCAGTGACGCTTTGCGCACAGCGGCCAATGGCTTGTACGCTCTCGCGGACAAGATCGATGTCAGCGCTATGACAGAAATGTTCCAGCTCGTCCAAAATGACGCTTTGAACATGTCTACCAACATGAGGGAATAAGAGAGTCAGGATTTCGAGCTTCAAGCGCCAAATATGTGGCGGATCGAACGTTCGTATAAAAAGGTGTGCCGTGTGTGGAGCAAAAGCCGTTGGATTCATCAGAACGAGGGCCACAATATTATGCAAAGCCACAGGCACAATGTCCTCGGGGCCTCTCAGGAGAATCAGCAAGGGTTCCACGGAGAGAGCTTGATGCTCCTCTGTTCCAAGGTAAAGGAAGCACCGTACGACACCTAAAATCACCGCCGGGTTTCTACTTTGGAGTAAAGGTTTGCAGGCTCTCAGAAAAGACTCTAGGTCTTGATCCAGAATTTGCACGGTCTCGTCAGTCTCTTGCTCTTCATCAGCTTCATCTTCGTAAAATCCTTTTTTGACAAGCACTTTTTTGTGGGTTGTGCGCCTTGGGAAGCATTGCCGTGAATAAGAAATGAGCAGGCGCAAGATTGCGAGCTGGCTCCACTCGTCCATATCTACGAGCTTTCTCACGAGACTGTGATAGTGGGGATGAATGAGGTCGATTTTAGTTGGACATATCGCTAGAAAAGCTGCCACGGCAGGACCGGCAACGTAGTATTGCTTATCGCCAAGTAAGGTCGACAGGTAGTCCAGGAGCTGAGGGAGAGTGTTTGGATCCAGTCTGTAACACTTTGGAATAGCCAGAGCTGCGGCCTTACGGACAATAGGACTCATGTCGCCGCAACCCCTTTTTATGGCCAAAGAAACAATCTGGCTGATAACGGGAACTCGGATTCCAGACATAGTCCTTAAGGCCAGGGCTCGTACCTGGGGGTTCTGGTCGGTCAGGGATTTCTGGATCGCATTGATTGATAGCAAGGCAAGATCTGGCTCTGATTCTGCATAGTTTAGCAGATAGAGGTAAACCAGCTTTTTGATCTCGAAGTTTGGGTTCGCCACGTTCTTTACCACTGCCGAGAAGTACGTCAGGCATGGTTGGGATCGATACATCAGCTACAATAGAGGTAAGTGCACTGAAAGGCAGAGGCTTGAAATTCGTGTCAAGTACCGAAATGACTTTTCTTAAGCCTTCAAGTATATCCCGGTCAGCTCGGCTGTCTAGTAGCTTCTTCACTTGGACTGCTGGGATAGTTCTAGATGAACCTGATCTGCCGCCTCGTGAGGAAGCGGCTGTATGGGCTGCTTCGACAGTAAGTTCACGGGCTATGCTCATGTCTGTTAGTAGTTATAAAACACCTACAGGATGGAACTTTTTACCATTTTCGAGCATTGATGAGATCCGAGAGATCGAGTCCATACTACTGGAGGACCTCAAGATACCTCCGATACGGGCATGAGATTTACTAGGTCAAGGAATCGGATAATTACATTTTTACCTGAAGCTTTCGTTGTTTCAGCATTGATCCAGGATTTTCGTGGTTGTGGTTAGGAAATTGAGATGGCGTTTCTACCGAAGCAGAAAAGCTGATGGAAGATTCTGGAGAGGCGATAGTCAACCTAATTCCACACAGCATCTAGTCACCTGTCACCACATCGCCTGGGCATATTTCCAGCTGTATGCTCCAGGTGATGATTATGAGGCTTCTTATAATTTCGACATCAATTAAGTATTTTGTTAGGCCGCCATGACTCCTGAGATTACGTCCTACAACGCAGTCGTAGAACTTCTAGATGACCTGCTACGCAGCGATCACTCTTCAATCAAACTGATCATATGCTGTAAGAGAGAGGCGTTCTTAAACCGAATACTGGCGTGTGCCACATTCAATCATCAGCAAAACACTGCCGCTGAGTCTGACGACCATGGTGGCGCCACAGTCGAGATTACCTCGACGAAAAGGGAAGGCTTCTTCAAATACACGCTGCGTTCCATCGCAGAGGCCAGCAAGATCCGCATAGCCTATTGTGCGAGTATCGACTCTCTTCGAGCCTACATGTCCGCTTTACCGACCAGCCAATCCACCAAGGACCTGCAGCCGCCGGCTCGACCTCTGCTCTTCATTGTTGATGCAGTCTCTCTTCACTCTGGAACTTCCGAATTCTCTATGCAGGGATTGTCCCGCACATTTGCTCTGGCGGTCGAAGCTGCGGCGAGATCAAAGATGTCTTTACTGCTTTCAGAAATTGGCGATGCGCGTGATCCGGACAACAACCACAGCAGGGAGTTATGGAAGACAGAGGTTCCGCTATTAAGTGATTCCATCAAATTAGGAACGAATGATGCAAACTGGGCGAGGACAACAGTTTCGGTGAAGAGGGTTGCAGAACGGTGGTTTCATTTTCCAGAAAGCGTCTGAGGCTCATCCATCGGACCACAAGCCAAACGCCGTGCTGATCCATCTCCTGACCATTTGATCATAAAGATAGCAAAATTAAACGCCATGCCATCGAGACAAAGCCCTCCGCCGTGCCGGTTAGAAAATCGTTGAGGGCAATAAAAGGTTCATATGCATTGTTCCATCTCTGTAATGTATAGCTTGATATGGCTCTCCAATTTCAGGTACTCTTCATGAGCACTGTGGACTTCATTCTCGATGTTTTCTCTAAGATCAGCCATCTACGACAGTCAGTTGGCCGTGCAATTTTAGATATTGTGTTTCTTACCTTCTTCTCTGTCTGCTCGATCCTCACCCTCCGCCTCTCCATCTCACGGCCCTTCTCAGCCCTCTCCTCCCTTAAATGTTTCTGAATAGCCCGAAGCTCATCCATTCTCTCTTGCGCTGCCCGAGCTTTCTCTTTGCTCTTCTTCCTCAAATCTTCTGTCCGCTCCTCCCACCGTGCTAATTGTCTCGCTAGAAGCTTCTCTTGTTGCTCGACCTCCCGGACGCTGTTCCCTCTTTCTGCGAGAGCTTCTCGGTTCTTAGACGCCCGGGAATCCTCCTCTTCCTCCTTTTGAACCTCAGCTGATATGTCTTCGAGGACCTTGACACATCCTTGTACATCATTTGTGACGACGCTGAAACTGTCAGAAGATGTTTGAAGCGCTCTGGTTCGTCTCTCAAGCATATCTATCCTCCCCTTGTCTCGTACTAAATTGTCTGAAAGCTCTGTCAAGGTTGATTGGAGGGTACTAGGACTTTGGAGAACATAAGGTTTTAGCTTCTCGCACTCTTGCCGACTCTTGACGAGCTTCTCATTCTTTTCATCGCGCAGCTTTTGCTTTTTCGTCCGCTCTGCCCGAAGTCGATCATACTGCTCCGCAGTCC
Source organism: Pyrenula aspistea (assembly GCA_021030945.1). Taxonomy (NCBI): domain Eukaryota; kingdom Fungi; phylum Ascomycota; class Eurotiomycetes; order Pyrenulales; family Pyrenulaceae; genus Pyrenula; species Pyrenula aspistea. The sequence goes on from JAGFML010000023.1 coordinate 233,278, forward strand.
CCTTTTGCGACTGATTTAATTCAATGAGCTTGGCTTTGACTTCCTCGTTCCGCTTCATTTTCTCCTTCACTTGCAGCTCCATGGCCTGTCTATTTCTCTTTAAGTTCTCCAATCGCTGTTCCATATCCTGATTTTCCACGTAGAGTGCCTCTATTCGTTCCTTTGTAGACTCGGATTTGTTGAAATTTTCATCGATCACTGATGTCTGCGATTCTCGAAAGCGGACAAAGTTGATCACATAGGAGAATATCTTCACGAGACGTGGGTGTGTTGGCCGGATAATATCAGCGAATGAAAAATCGTGCACGCCGCACTCGACAAGTAGTTTTCGGAGGCTTATGAAGAACCCCATGAGATTTCGAGTGTCGACCGGCACGATTTCCATATAGTCGCCGCATACATCCTCGGTAGCTGCGCGCATTGCTGGATCGATTGTTTCTCTAGTCGCATTTATCAAGAGTTCTGCTAGCCATTCAAAGATGAGCTGGATGTGTTGTGGGTTAGGTTTCTGTAGATCTGCCGGTGTGAAGGGAACACCAATGTCGCTGATGCATCCTGCGATCTCTTTGTCTGACTGCGCCCAGGTTAGGGGATAGAATGTGAGGGAAGAGACTGTCAACTTGCCAGCCGCATAAAGGCATCTGGGTCCTCCTCTTTCTTTTTTGGGCGGTTCTGTTGTTGCTGACTCCCCCTAAACTGTTGACTCATTCTGCCGTTGTAGTCCATATGCTCTGAAATGTCTGTGCGGTAAACTGTCTTGGTAATCAAGGTTGACAAGAGTTTAAAGGGAGGCAGGCGCAGCTGGGTTTCGTATAAAAACAGCAGTATAATTGGCGATTGTTTACGCCGTCTCAATTGGGCTTAGCGCTCTGCTGAGGGTGGGCCCGGGCACTTTTACCGCCCTCCCGCCGCTAAAGTTTTGGAGAGGCTCTCCCTTGCTCTAGAGTCTGAGCAATGACTCCCCACGTCCGATGCTCGGTGCAGAAGCATTGACAGGTCTGAGGATTGACTGTCCGGACTCCAGGTACCTCTGATGCTCCACGGGCAACATGACTTTACCTCCTGGCATCGAGCCTTCCCACTTCTCCTCTCCACTAAATACCTCTGCGATGACTTCAACCGAGAACCCGCAATCTGTTGGCCGCAACTCCTTTGATATAGTCTCAACTTACAAATCCCTTCTCGCTTCGGATCCGGACCTTACTATGCCCATTGCTGCGATTGAATCTCTCGTCCAAGCACTCTACTCCTCCCCGTCTACCACCATCTCCGAGACCCTCAACCTCCTACAGACCTCCTCCGACATTCTGCGCCGCAGCATCCGCAATCCCATCTCCCTGTCTGCAGGTACCGATCTCTTCCAACGTTACCTCATCACTTCACTCCAACGCCCCGGCCAGCTTGGCCCGGCCGGGGATTTCAATTTGATCCGACAACATGTTCTAACGAACGGTCGACTATTCGTTCAGCGGGCAAAGCAGGCCCGGGAGAAAATTGCTGGGTTCGGTGGTGAACTCATCGCGGATGGTTCTACTGTCCTTACATATGGCGGATCTCGTGTTGTTAGTGCCATGCTCCAGCAGGCGGCTGAAGAGGGCGGATCAAAGGCCGCAGGCGGGAGACACCACGGTACCGTCAGGTTCAAGGTCATCTATGTCCTTCCTTCTACACACTCTTCGCCCGAGGGCCTTGACACCGTGCATGCGCTCCGCGAACTCGGTGTGCCTGTGGCAACTATTCCGGAAGCTGCGGTGGCGTATTCTCTCGGCAAGGTGGACATGGTTGTGGTTGGTGCGGAAGGCGTGGTAGAAAATGGTGGCATCATCTCACGAATAGGGACCTACCAAATCGCGCTATTGGCGAATGCCATGAAAAGGCCATTTCACGTGGTTGCGGAGAGCTACAAGTTTGTGAGGCTGTATCCCCTTGGTCAGTATGATTTGCCGGTCGAGCAGAAGATTGTAGATTTTCAAACGGCTGAGAAAGAGGTGGCACAGAATGGAGACACACAAAACTTCACAAACATAAACGGTGCATTGGACGAGAAGAAAGAATACTTTGAGCAGGAGCCAGTATCAACGCTTGCAGATGCTGTGGATTTTACCCCTCCCCACCTGATATCAGCTCTCATAACTGAGAATGGAGTTCTCACTCCAAGTGCCGTCAGCGAGGAACTGATCAAGTTGTGGTTTTGAAGAAAAACACAAGCGTGCGCGGAACAAGAAATCTGAAGGTCAGAAAGCAGAGATGAATTGCCGACCAATCCCGGTCCCATCTGCCTCGAAAATTGAAGGTAAGCTAAGCTATCTCAGCATACCATATAGAATCCGATCCCATCCAGCGCCATGCTTAAATCTCAATAGTGCGGCCGTGGACCATAAGTGGTGTGCTCACTCTATCCCAGCTCTGCCAGCTCCCTTTCTTTCGCCTGCAGTGCTCTGCGCATCTGTTCCGTTTCTCGCAATAGTTGCGCTCGTCTCTCAGCCTTTTGACTTTCTCGCTCGGCCATTTGAATTCCTTGGTTTTGGTGTGCTTGCTGACTTAGCGCAAGCAGTGATGGATCTACTTGAACGTCGCCGGCGACATTGGAAGAATCTTTCTTCGCCGCATTTTTCCGAGAATCACTCTCACGAATCTCCGAGACCTCATGATCACAATTTATGCTACCTCTTGAGCGTTTCCTCCTCTGTGCAAATCCTTCCAAAGGTGGCAGCCTTCGCGAGTCTGGATCGATAACCTCTTTAGCTAGTGAGGGAGCCGGATGGTAACCCGTGAAATCGACTGCAGGTGGCTGCGGTTTGTGACCCTTTGGACGAGGGTTTTCGCCTTGATTGGCTTCGGTTGTTTGTGCGAAAGGAGTTGCACTCGGACTTGTTGAAGGGAGATTTGCGGCAGTGGTGGAGTCTTGCAAAGCAGGTACTACACGTTTCCTTCGCTTGATCGTCGACTTCTTCATGGCCACAGGTCGATGCGAACCGTGTAGCTTGTGATACAGACCTACTGTTCTTAGAGCTGTTAAAGGAAGAGGACGCCTAGCTTACCACACGCATTGCAGATCGGGTGGCCGTCATCGTCTCTCCTCCATAACGGTGTCACCGTGGTTCCGCAGTTTTGACACGCAACGACCAGGGCCGCTTCTGTTGACGGAGATTTTCGCCTTGGGAAGGAGTCCTCGTCTGCACCGTCATGCTCGGCCGTGTCTGTTTCAAGGGTCGATGCGCTTGGGCTCGTCCGTGCTGGGGAGGCTACATTTCCCTTGCTATTTGTTAATTTTGCGACCCTGTTGTTGAACGCTGGACAACCATCACAGCCATCAGCGCCACCGGCACCGTTGCACATTCCTCCACCAGGACAACTTCCAGAGCTATGTTCTGGTAGAACATATGGTACGTTTTCTTGCAAGTTTTGCTGAGCCTCGACAGGATGCGAAGGGGAGACGCTTGTTCTCTGGCTAATGGACGAGGGTGTTGGAGAAAGATGGTTATTGGTAGAGGATGCCGACTTCTTCATGGTGTTTGGGCGAAAGGTGTTGCGAGCTTTCAGGTATAAGCCGCAGGCGTTGCAGATTGTGTTGCCAGCCGGCGACCGTCTCCAAAGAGGCGTTCGAGTGGTGCCGCAATTACTGAAGATAATCCGTCAATAGAGCAGCCGGCAAGTTCAGTCTGCAACCTCTTACCTGCAAGTCTGGCCAAGGTTTGTAGACTCCATTTTCCCTCCAGTTTCATCTCCACTCTGATCAGCGCTTTTCTGACTTGGCTCGGGAGACGATGCTACTGCCTCGTCCAATTCACTGCGTTGCTGGGGGTGCGACTTTGCTTTTTCTTTCTCTGCACCATTATCTCGACCTCCTTTTGAAGACGAGATCAGCTGATGTGCGGCCTCCATCTCCTCGGCTGACCGTTGCCGCAACAGATTAGATCGCGTGGTACCATTTCGCGGGGCAGACGGAGGCTCCATGCGAGGTTGAACAGCCAACATTCCTACACCTAAATCAATTTTGCACTTGGTCAATCGACTCGTTCGTACGTCGTGCAGGCATGAAGAAGCTCGGTTGGTGTGGAAGAATTAGGTGCAGATCGGTAATGCAGGAGTCGATATCCAGACGCTGAAAATGATGCTTTGGGAACTTCGAAAAAACCCTGGCGAATCGCCTAAATTGAAGATGAGACTTTTTGGGAAGGATCATCGGTAACTCCCAATTCCGTTCGCATCTAGCGCAGCCTCGAGGCCATGGAGTTCAAGCCTTTTGCTTCGAGGTGCCTCCAAAGCACGGTCACTTTCGCGGGTTGCAAATAGGACGACCCCGATTGGCCGAGCGCCGGGCCCCCCAAATTCTACCACGTGATGAGTATCTCGTGATCAAGCTTGCCGAAACAAATTGTCTACCTTACTTGGTAATTCACAAGTTTGCAGCGTCGGGTATCTACGTAGCGCAAAAGACGATCTATTTATGCGTTCATTAGTTGGTATACCCTCCCTCACTGGGAAGTGCATGTATTTCCAAGACCGCGGGACTTCGCTCGCTCCTTGCCAACAGTGACAGGACAAATTCTTTCGCTGTGAATCCGCCCATTCCCTGTCTATCGAACTGTTCAGATAGTGAAAAGACAAGTACTCCGATGGAGTATTGGTTGCTACTACCATCCTTCAGGCTCGGAAATTGGGTAACCGCCCGGAAAGCAAGTAAGCATTAAGTGAACGATTACTTCAGGACGAAGATCGGCTACCGCAACTGGGCCAAAGTTCCTCGGGAAGTTGAAATTACATCTAAGCAATATTCACGCAGTCCCATATTTGAGTTTACCAATATCTTCTATATTTACCAGCGCCAGTGTCAAGCGGATCACCGTGGGAACTCCACCTTTCAGGTCCCCCATCCCTTTTCAGTCGATACAAGTTCTTTGAAAATCCAATACATCCTTTTACAGTTTGCCTACCCGTTGAATGTGAATCAACCGTGGCGTTCGCTCTCATCCGAGGACTCAAAGGCACGGTGTCGTGACCAGGAAACAACCGCAGTGCAAGGTCACCAAGCCCATCCGCACACGCTCTGGCCAGACAGGTCGTAAAGCCGATCACTGAACGCAGATATTCTTGGAACTCTCCACACGCCGTCTCTTATACCTGCTCCGCGCCCCATCCTGCATCAGCATCGCGCATATTCGACGGCGGTTCGATCTGCGGCATAAACTCCAACGCGCAATATCCTATTCCGGTCACGCCGATCAACGCAGACGCAATGTATAGGATTATGTAGCCTTTCTCGATGATCAGGGAGGCGACAAATATGTAAACTTTCGAACAGCAGTTAGCCCCCTATCTTGAACCCCCCCCGAAGCATCCAATCACTCACAAATGCCGCGCCCGAGGAACGAGAACAGGAACGAAGCGTATCGCGGGATGTAAGGCGGGACTTGAGGGAGGAGTTCCAGGCCGAGTACCGCTATCCGAGCGTCAGCAAAACCCATGCCTTGTATAGGTAATCATATGGAGTGTCTCATACCAAGCCCAAACACAATGACATAGACCCCGATGACAATGCTATGCCTTTATAAAACGGTCAGCTCCATAAAAGGAGAAATCGTACAGAACTGGAGGTCATCGTACACCCAGAACTTATCGAAGAATTCCCCAATGCCGCCCATCACCATCAGCGCGCCGATCGCCATGTTTATTAACCGGCTGCATGAATCAAAATTTTGTCAGTGAAAAAGCTCAAAAACCTCATAGGTAACCATAGTATGTCCGGGCATAGGCGAAAACTCACAAGATATTCGAGAAATCCATCGTGAAGAAAAAAGAATTGCCCAGGCACAGGTGCAGCAAGGTAGGTAGGCAGGCAGCGAGAAGGGGGAATCAATTTCTCTCAAGGCAGGCGGCGGCGGCAGAAACGTGGATGTGATGTTGATGAACTTTTCTTTATATCTTCTTCTAATTCGCTCGACGAGGTTCTGCGCAGGGTTGAAATTGGGATTTTGTTGCCAGATAATTGCGCAAAAGACAATCTTTTTTGCGCTCGGGCGAAAACCCTAGGAGAGAGCTTACAGGTTATTCCCTTTTTCCTTCGCGTTGCTACGGCAGGCTGCAGTTTGCGGGCGCGCAGCTGGGTGACGATCATTTGGGCGAGAGGAGGGCCGTGCCCCTAAACTTGGTACGTACTTAATCTTGGCCCTCCGAGCCGTCGAAAGACGCTGCAGTCACGTGATCTCGTGAGTGGTCTACGGACAAAGCTTTTTCCGGACGTGCAAGCTCTAGACGTAGCAGTAGGGCTGAGTTAAAGGGTGGTCGATTTTTCATGGAGGCGATAAAACTGGTCTACAAGCTAATTCACGCAAGGTATGAAGTTTGAACCATGTGTATTGTTATATGCAGCCACATTCCTCACGCGTGACCGCTGTAAAAAAAGCAACATTCTTCTCTCGCTATCTAGCTTGATGATATATTTGACTGGTCCTTGATCGCCTTGTTATGCTGGGGTATCTCGATGCTTTCGCTATGCAGATGCAAAATGTGTTCCAGAAATGCTGCCATTCCAACTCCAGGTCCAATGCTTTTCTATCGGCCGTTATGTCATGAGCCTCATGATTCTATTCAAGCCATAGCAACGTAACACTTAAATGGATCTTGTAGAGAGAGTTCTCGACGATGGATGTTTCGCTCGACGGGCGCCTCCAGGTTCAACTTCCTCGGCTGTGTCCGTGGCCGACTCAACTTCACCGCCCTCCTCAAGCGCTTGGCTGAATGCAGGCTGGTCAAAGGAGCCGCCAGGGTCCGAAGCCTCGCTGGTCTGCGATTGCGTAGACTCATCCTGATCTACCGAGCTCTCTTGGGCGTCTGAGCTTGGTGTAAGGGGACCTGACGAGCCTAATCGCAGAGCGAAGGGAATCTCTGGCACTCTCTCTACTGGGGAAACGAGCGCAATCGTCCGATTTCGGAGGCTAATCCGTCTGTCTGGGCGTTTCCTGGCACGATGCGTTTCTCCTTCGTCGTCAAGGGAGCGTTTTCCTGAGCTGGCGCTATGTTGGGACGACGATCTGGAAGAGCTTCTCGCTCTGTCCTCTTGTATCAAAGAACGAAGGCCGTGATCTAGATCGGCACGCCCTTGTGTAAGAAAGTCTTGGATCTGTTCTGAGGTGAGGCCATGTCCGGTTCTGCCTACAGGGTGGCCATGGCGTAATTCGGCCTTCTTGTACCCGGTTCTCTCACCCGCAGCAGCAAGCTTGGATATGGGACCTGGTAGCTCAGGGACTAAAGGATCAATATTTCTTATAGAATCGTAATGAGGGCGTCGATCTTCGTCCTAAGGCACAAAGTCAGTTTAGTTTCTATGAGTGAAAGCCTCCCGCATCAGGCACATACGCCAAAGGACACATGCACAAATCTTCTTTCAGTCTTTTTCGTCGATCTCGTGTTGTCTATCTGCTGAAGTAGTTGAGCTTGCCCCTCAGGCCGGTGAATAATGACGTCCCTATCCCAGGCCTGGCAGAAGGCCAAAAGTTCGGCATGGCCACCAAAGGTTGCGTCTGTTGCCATCTGGGACAGGTATGCTTCGAAGGGATCATCAGGGGTAGGTGTTCGTCTTCCGGAAGTAGTGGTGGAGCGTGTGCGTAATGGCCTCTTGGATTGCATGTCCCCGGGAATGCACCAAGGCTCAAAATCCACCCTATTTTCACGCATCCACTCCACAATCCTCTTCCTAACTTCAGAATGCCGTTTCGGACTGCCATACAGCTGATCGGACAAGCTTGCAAATAGACAGTTGCCTGAGAGCTAACGCGTTAGATCTGTTCTGCCAAGAAATGCTCGAGCTGTCGAACTGACCGTCACCCAGCATCTTCTTCTGGTATAAGCCCCATTCACGTAGGAGGGGGAAAACAGTACGATTCTGGCGGATTACCAGGGGTAAAGGCTTGCCTTTGGGGCGGCCTTTACTTTTTTTTGGAGGCATTGCAAGTCCATCAAAGAACGGACGGAGCTGGGATGAGAAGGGTATTACACGATGTTCGTAATAATAAGGTAGGTCGTAGGGGATATAGTGGTACGGTTGCGAAAATTTGACCTTCCAGCACCTATAGCAGGTGAGAGAGAGTCGTGATAGGGTCAGGAGGAGCTTAGAATACCTAGGTAGTGTGCTCACGGATCAGGTGGGAGCCGCGTCGGTAGCTACCTCCAAACGAGGCACCACCGTCAGTACGGCTTGAGACAGATACGGACAAAATAGTCCAGGTCGTTGGAGCAGTGATATGTAAGGCAGCCAGGTGCCCTAGAGGAGTACCTAGGGCCAAAGGTCCAAGGGAATCAGATTGGTAGTGTGAGGACAGAATTTCCCAGGACCCAGGGGACGGGGGGGGTGCTGGAGTGCGGAAACAGAGCCAATCAGGGGCACAGTGGGCAGTGAGACAGCGGGCCGCCACCAGCGATTTGGGGACCGCGGAGCCCCGGCACCGCTTATCGAGGGCTGATAGCAGCAGCTAAATAAATCGCCTTCTCAGCTCATGACGTCCTCCAGGACTCTACCAGGTACACGCCGCTTAGCGCTCCATCGTGCATTTCTTCCCTCAGGCAAAGAGAACAACTCTATCTGGCTGTCCAATGATCAGCCTCACCATTGGTTTTGCTTTCTTTCTCCCTTAACCTCCCAAAGCAGTACGTGGCTGAGAGCCTGGAACCCGGACTAACATTTATTTTTTCATCCTAAGACTAAAATGGACGATCCTTCAGTACCAGATACAGTAATCCTTCCGTGCAAGTAACGGCGTGCAAAAAGGTCTTTATTGTCTGAAGGATGATACTCCCGCTAAACCCAGCTTTGCGGCCTTTCTAGCCGTAATCCACTAGGCACGATGACTATTGAGATCAATATGCTAGCCTGAAAGCCCTTGAGCGCATCGTGGTAGGTTATATCGGAAACATATTGAGAACTGTTATGCAGACTCCCTTGGTTCAGCTGGGAAGAACTCAGTACTCTATCTGCTGCTCTTGATTTAGTGGAAAAGGACCGCTCTCCTACATCTCTGCGATAACCAGACTTCGACTCGCATCTACCACGGGTAGGTCGTATTGCCAATTGCTCTATTTGACTTGCCAGGCCACGTTTTCTGTTCTAAAATACTTGTCAGGCACAAGTGACGAGAACACGTAAAAGACGACGGTGCAACTCACGGCAAGTCAGGCCAGACGTCCTCTGGCCTCGAAGTAACGTGTTAGAGAATAGGAAAGGAGCCCATCATTAACCCCGGTAGTGTCCAGGAAATCTCTCATAATAGCAAGATGATTAGGCAGGGTTGAATACGGCAGCAGCCGTCACAAACGACTCCTATTAGCGTGGACAAGGACATTGGCTGGAAAGCAGCGTCTCGGTGGATTACTACCACAGTGAAGAAAAATTGTCCTGGCGATACCTTGGAATAACGGCTTGCTGGCTGAAACCCTCAAGCTAGGAACGAAGTGGAGGAGAGCCTCTGGTATGAACATTGCCTACCTCTCTTCCATCATTCGGAGCCAAGCATAGTCCGAAGAATCGTCCAGCTAAGTAACGAGCGGCACACTGGCAGACTTCCAAAGTCGAAGCATCTTTGAGACAGATCCGCAAGTGCAGAGGAAGTCCCAACGAGAAGTGGAGCCCCATGACGTGATCTCTACGCGGACCTTTGGGTGTTGTAGAGCAATCGAGAAAGACTTTTTCCTTGAGAAGGTGTTGACCTTCGGGCACAATGCTGCCACGTGCCAGAAAGGTAGGACAACGGCACAGGCCCTGACGTGGGCTAAAAGTAGAAATCATTTTGAGCGACAACTTAGGATTTCTTGAGTAGAGCTGTGTCCAGTAATCTAGGAAGAGCTATGAGCCATACCTTTTACAAGCGGTGCAGCTGATGACAATTGGATTGAAGCATTGCCATAAAGGACGTCCAAGTAGCTCAAAGCCCAAAGGTCAGGGAAAAGGTGCTTTTTGGGGCGTTTTTGAGAGCCCAGCATGAGCTCAGCCAGGGGCAGAGGTGAGATCTTTGCTTCATAATGAGACCTCCTCAAACATCGATATTGACCCAAGCTGCTAAAGGCTTCTGATAGATCATAACCTATGAATCTTGTCGTGAACCCTTCGCAACGTGAAGTTCTTCAGACCGGCATGCCGGGCCCTCTAGTGCTTTTCCGAGAGGAGCATAGCTCCAAGGTTATGAGTGACTTGCTCTAATCCCCACCAAGCCACATGGTGATTTTCAAGGCTTGCATATTTCCGTAGATCCGGGGGGTCATGGATCGTAGTAGCGTTCTCCGAGTTTGTGTCTCATCGCTTGCTAAATTGGTATGTGACTGGACGATGCATATTGTTGTTGGTGATGTCTTAAAGCGAGGTCGTTGACGGCAGCGCGGTAAAGGTTAATTGTTAATTTCACCATCTTGCTCGTCTCTTCTGCAACGTAAGCAGAAAGTGATGTAAACTGCTACCCATCAAGCTTTAGAAACGAGCCAATATGTTAGGTTGTTTTGGCGAGGCTGTGGGAGCTCAAGGCGAAGCGCGAAGAGTGATAGGTTGAAGTGTGCGCCAGTCATCATGAGTGTGCATGGGACTCTCCTCCTGCAAGGAGGTAAGCGGTCCATACAGAGAAGCGTTGCTCGAACCAGCGTCAACAGAATGCAGCGGCATTACCCCATAGCTCGAATTGTAGTGTGGCAAGCACTGTCGAGGGCGAGTGGCTCTTCGATAGCGATGCTTTCATGCTCTTAAATGTGAAACCCATAATAATAGCAGTCCAAGGCAGACGTAGTTTTAAGCCGAAGGCTCTTGGCAGCTGTATTTCTCACATTGGAAAGACTCCAAAAGCATTTGAATGAGTTAGTTGTATACCGTATCAATGATCAGGTCTAGAGTACTCCAGTGACGCCACACTTCCCTCACGCAATGCTAGAGCTGCTGCTGGTCACCAAAACAATTCATGCTGAAGCTAGTTTGTAACGCCAGAATGGGACCGAATATCTGGGCAAAACTCAGAACACACTGATATAATTCCCTATTCGATCTTTCTGATTCTGTGCAATGCATTCGGATATCCATGTGATGTTTCGTATTTCCTACAACAGTCAGCTGTTTAGCTCAACAAGAGCGCCAACAGAACCTACCTGTTCCCGGAGCTTCACCCAAGCGTAGATGACACCGTGCGTGAACTGCATGGTGAATACGAACTTAGCCAGCTCCATTTCCTTCTGGTAAAACATGTCCTCTAAGCTCCTTCCCTCGTTGCCGCTACCACCGGCCATGTTTCCAGCGCCAGCTCCGCCGCCCTGATTGAGCCCTACAGTATCAAAAAAGGTTTTGTAGTCCGGAATGCCGCTGACCGCAAGCCCTACACCTTCGATATCATCTGCCCTTGAGAGCATCAGAGATCCCTCAGGATGCAGCTTGCCAATTTCTGGGTATAACTTCTTCCGTTCGGTTTTGGACAGCTCGGTCCCAAACGAGTTAAGCGTAATGTTAATCGCTCGTCGGTCAGCTTCGAATTCGAGTACTTCTGACATGATTCCTGCCGTTGGCGTGCCTCTCAGCTCTGGATGTGTGTTGACAAAGTTATAAAAGTCTTCAAGGTAGTTCTTGTACAACGTATTTCGTACGATCTCGATATTGAGTTCATCCAGGTCCTGGTGGCTTAGGCTACCCTTGAAGTATGGTGCCAAAGGCGTCTCGATGAGAACCGAGTTGTACAACTCTTCAATGTTCGTAGCAACACACAATACTGGCATCGTCTCGAACCAACCAAGTGGATGACATCGTTCTAAGAGCTCCCGCGTATCTCGTTCGTGAAGCGTCCCAGTGATGAGGAGCGCAACGTTATCGATCATGTATCCATACGTTAGGTATTCCATAAATTTTGCCAGAGAACCAGTCGCTTGACCCTGCAGGTAGCGAAAGTCTCCAACAAGTTTGTCTGTTGTCTTGTTCGCAAGGGCTGAGGTGGATGGATTTGGCGGGAGCGAAGCCAGGAAATCGCCATACGCAGGTCCAAGTTGTAATTTCACATCTAAAGTCGTCAGCTGGAAGAAAGACCAAGAGCGCAACCAAAACTACTTGCCGTCGATGGTCTCACACTGAGTCAGATTCGCATAGTTCTGCCCGGTCAGGAGGGCATTTCGATAGCCGCGAACAATGCCTTCGATATAACTAGACACAGTGGATAAGCCAACGAACTACGGAAAGATCCTGCGCAGACTCACCCTCCGTTGACATTGTAAAATAGTCCTTCCATAGTTCCAAGATATACTGTCAATTGGCGACTAGGACAATGCTTCCGTCGCCTTCTCGACAGTAAGTGATATGGCCTTTGTCGAAGCGTCACCGAACTGCGTCGGTGCTTCTCTTGTCCCCAAGTCGGTAGCGGAAGCTACCTGTAGCACTAAGCCTTTTTGGGGTTGAAGCTTCTCCCCACCACATCTGCAAAAATTCCCCCCAAGCGGAGAAAGTTCGCTCAACAGTGCGATTGCTGTAACCCACGACTACCTCAACTCCACCATTCTAGCTCGTGTGTGCCTACGTTAATTGAACTTGACTTCTTCGTCGCCTGAAAGCAGGCGCAGCTGCCGCCATGACTCTCTTCATCCTCACCGAGACCAGTGCAGGATATGCATTGCTAAAAGCGAAAGATAAGAAGCTTCTCAAACGTGATGACATAGCCTCACAGACTGAAAGTCCCGAAGGCATTACTAGCTTGTACGTTACATGTGCTGTGGATTGAACTTCTCGCCTCCATGCCATTAGAGGTCTAACATCGGTTATTCTCAGATTAAAATTGAAGAATTTCCAAAAATTCGATAGTGCGGCGACAGCGCTCGAGGAAGTTGCGGCTGTCGTTGAGGGTAAAGTGACTCATAGGCTATCGCAACTCCTTGATTCCATCAAAGATGAGAAGAAAGTGTCTTTGGCAGTGGCAGACCCAAAACTTGGGAACGCAATTGGCAAGCTCCCGGGATTGGAAATTAAGGCAATTGCGGACTCCAGCACCCTTGACCTCTACCGCGCCATTCGAAATCACCTACCCTCGCTCATTCCTGGACTTGTTCCCGAAGATGTGAACACGATGTCCTTAGGATTATCTCATTCGCTAGCGAGGCACAAGCTAAAATTCTCCCCCGACAAAATTGACACAATGATAGTGCAAGCTATTGGTCTTCTAGACGACCTCGACAAGGAACTCAACACGTATGCGATGCGAGTGAAGGAATGGTATGGGTGGCATTTCCCTGAGATGGCAAAGATTCTCAATGACAACCTTGCGTATGCTAGAGTTGTTCTGAAAATGGGAATGCGGACCAACTTCGAGAAAACCGACTTAGCAGAGATTCTTCCAGAAGAAATCGAAGCTGCTGTGAAATCTGCGGCAGATCGCTCAATGGGAACCGAAATCACGCAGGAAGATTTGGAAAATATACAGGCTCTTGCCCAGCAAGTTGTGGATTTCACGGAATACCGTCAGCAATTATCAAGCTACCTTTCGGCTAGAATGACAGCAATCGCTCCCAACTTGACTACATTAGTTGGCGAACTCGTGGGAGCTCGGTTAATTGCTCATGCAGGGAGCCTGATGAATCTCTCAAAAAGTCCTGCAAGCACTATTCAGATTCTTGGTGCCGAAAAGGCGCTCTTTAGGGCTTTGAAGACAAAGCATGATACTCCCAAGTATGGTCTGATATACCATGCCTCCTTGATTGGACAGGCATCTGGTAAGAACAAGGGCAAAATGGCCCGTGTTCTTGCTGCGAAGGCCGCAATAGGCCTCAGAGTTGACGCTCTGCAGGACTGGGGTGATAATGAAGATGACATTGGGGAAGACGAAAAGGCGGCCTTGGGACTGGAGTCGAGATATCGCCTTGAACGAAAGTTGGCGGCAATGGAGGGCAAACCTTTGAAGCCAAGAGGGGTTGCTATTGCACCAAACGGAGTGTCCGCTCCGCAGCCCAAAAAATGGGAGATTAAGGAAGCGAGGAAGTACAATCCTGATGCAGACGGTCTGGCAGGAGACGAAGCCCCGCAGCGAGTGGAAAACGCCGAGTCTGATGACAAGGCGAACAATAAAAAGAAGGAGAAGAAGGAGAAAAAGAAGAAATTGATCGAGGTGATTCCAGAGCCCACTGCCGAGTCAGAAAACGCTGTGGCGGACAACTCATTACAAGATACAGCATCTGGACAGGATCCCGTCAATGGTCAATATGAGCCGGAAGAAATGGCCAATAATTCTGTACCTCCTTCCTTGAACATCCAGACGAACGGATCAAAAATGGAAGAAGATATGGACGAATCTAAATCTGACACGATTGCTACACCTTCATCGGATTCACCAGACTCGGCAGATTCTCCGACCCAGCAGGAGAGAAATTGGCAGTCTAGTATTCCCGGAAATACTAAAGAAGCGAAAAAACTCCGGAAGATTGAACGCCATGAACGTCGGGTTGCCATGTCTGATACTAGATCCGCAATGAAGAAAGCACGGAACGAAAAGCTACAGCGAAAATTGGATCGAAAGGAAAGGCGTGAGAAGAAGGCACAGCAGCTACAGAGAAGAGAAGAAAAGGAGAGTGCGAAGTATGCCGAGTTAGCTGCAAAGGCCGGTCTCTCAATTGAGAGATACAAGCGAAAGCTGGAGCGCGGGGAGATCAGGTTTGACGCTCACGGTACGCCTGTTGCGATTTCCAAAAAAGAGATCAAGAAAGCCAAGAAAAGTGTAGAGCGTGAGACGACTGCAGCGACCAATGGGGAGGAAACCGGCAAGAAGAGGAAGAGGATAGAGGAAGTCGCAGATGAAGGAGAAAAGAGTTCTGAAAAGAAAAAGAAGAAGAAATCAAAAGCTTAACCTGGTTAACAGCCATTCTCATCATGTGGACGGACATTGTTACTGGATCACTATCTGAGGTTGTAGGGATGGCGTACTGTATTATCGGGCTTGGAAGGCATATTCATCGGAGACGGCGTTCAGGGTCTGGGAATTAACATCTCATATTGGTGGTTCCGGTTTGCTCTCGGCGTGGACCTTTTGATGTGAAGCACAGAAAGGCGTAACCTTTTCAAACGTGTAAGCGTACTTCCGGTAGCAACCATGCTTTCAGCAAGCGCCTCTATTGCTATTGGTTGTACATGACTAGTAATCGAACAACGCGTGGATCATATACCTATTCAGAGTAATACATATTGGGGCCTTGAACAAATCCTGCATAGATGTCCTCGCTGATTCCGTCCTCGTTCAAGCTCTTTCGCCATCAGCATTTCCCCATTTGCATATCTCAACAAACACAGAAAGCAGAGTAGCCTCCTATACTTACGAATTGCCCTAAATTCGCGGAGGCTTCACGTTTTCTAGAACCGGACTTCCGCTGCAAACGGACACAGAGCGTCCCAACTCCTATCTCATCAACCAGACACCACACATTTGCCTCTAAACAACCCATTTTGATCAAGAAGAGAGGCTGAAATGCCGCTGTAGTAGGTTAATTCAACATCGCCGAGTTAAGCTGGGATGAAGGTAAGAATCTGCTGATAGCACCGCTAGAACCAATATTCACTCAACCGAACAGATTCTGGATCCACAATCCGCTGTATTAACAAACGCTGAAGTCCTTGCGTCGCTTCAAAAACACCAGTTGCGAAAGAGGCGACAACACCAGAATATCGGAGTGTATCGTCCACCAGACCTGAGTGGCTACGATAATGTGATCAAAGATGTGCGTTTCAACTCCTTCTCCCTCTTCACGATGCTCTTCATGCGCGGATACGCTTGCAGCCTTCCTATGTCCTGAAGATACCCTGTTGCTCTATTGCTGCGACGATCTCTCAGCATTGTTTGCCTCTGACGACTACCACGAGAAATATGCTTTAACCCTAACACTTCCTCACAGCTCCACGCCTACATGCTTAATCTCTCGTCTCACCTGCTCAAACTCCCCCCACCGTCTCTGTGGCTGCGAAATCTACTCGTCCGTCTCCGCCCGTACAATCTCACACAGGCCGAGACTCTCATGATAATAAACCTCGGACTTGGTTTCGAGAAGCCCTCCTCCCCCGCCGTGCAGCCGAATGGAAGTGCAAATGGAGAAGCCGACGGGGCGGCGAACGGAGAGGCGGCTGACGAGGACGAGGAACAGGGCGACGAGCAACTACTGCAGAGCGTGGTGGAGAAAATGGATGAGAGGTACCAGCCGGAAGATGTTGAAGGGATCCTGAAGGTGGTTAAAGAAGTGATTGAAGAAGCTAGAGCGAACGAAGCGTCGGCGGCAGCGAATCAAGCACTAGAGGGTGTCGAAACATGAGATAGCTTCGTAAATAGTACTTTGCAGTCATTGGGGTGCAAAAGACCAACTGAGACGTCAGGCTCAATTCTTCATAATGCTAAAAAGTAAACTTGATTCCGTATTCTGGCAGTCGTGTACCAGAAGTCTGTGCTACTCCCGCCAGGGACGATATTGAAAAGCTCCAGAGCCTCACGGCCCTTCAGCATCACTCATGTCTATACATCAATCCCAACCAACCCATGCAACGACACAGTGAACGCCGATACGCTAGACACGAAGCCAATATCACGCGCCAAGAAGCCCCATAGAGGTTCACCGTATCGTTGAGCTAGAAGCTCAGAGATCGCTCTTACGTTTCTTTGGATGCGCTGGCTTCCTGAACCGCCTTGATCTTTTCAACTTCCAAGTCGCCCTCTGGCGTTAGTTCTGGTCCGGGCTCTTGGTCTTCCTCTTCCGCTTCTTTAATTGCAGCTTTAGATAATTCATCCTCCCCGTCTGAGGCAACTGCCGGATCGCTGGGAATGCCAGATCTTCGTTTTGCTTCGTTGACAAGAGCTTGTACTTCACTGACCGCACCCTTTTCCTTGTTCGCGGGATCTGACTCGACACCAATAGTGCTGTTTGTGTTCGTTTGTATGACTTTGGAGTCGAATCTTACCACCATGACAGAGAGATTATCTGTTGAAAACCGCGCCAGTGCGTGGTCCACTAAAAGCTTTGATGCAACTTGTGGTGATTGAGTGTGTCGGATTAGATCTACAGCCTCCTGATCAGAACAGACGTCCCATAGCTGTACCATAATGTTAGCGCTCCGTTTTCAAGGCCTTTCTGCAAACCTTAAACTTACCCCATCGCAGGCTAATATAAGAAATTCGTCGATATCCGGCTGGATCACGGTTTCTGTTGTGTACGGGTGACCGGTTACGAGGTCCTTCAAATACGAGTCGCCTAACGCTCGGGTGACAGCAAGAACTCCATTGACTCGGTTGTTGAGTATAAGGCCGCCGGCTTGAGAGATTCGCTTGCCTTCATTCTCGTCACTGCCCTTGTGATCATATGACAGTCGTAATGCCTTTCCGTTCCGACATAATATTATTCTTGCATCCCCGACATTTGCTGTGTAAAGTACACGCTGCCGACTCGCCGCGTCTTGAACTTTCTGCACAGCCTTTACCGCTGCGTCATTGTTCGCCTCGGGCTTCGATGGTGTATCCTGGGTTGGAGTGGGAGTCTCTCCACTTTCAGCATCGTTTGCTTTGGCAACGGCTGCAGCTGCTGGCGCAACAGACGTCGACCCAGTCGCCGATTGGGAGTTTGGAACCCTGTCTTCCCACCTTAGAACTGCGGTGATTGCTGTGCAACCACTATTTTTTAGGGGTAGCTTCTCTAACTGCTGGTCTACCGAAGTAAAAGTTTGATCCAAGAGCTCGGGGACTGGCGTGTTCGGATTTTTGCGCATAAGATCTTCCAAAATGACGTGCAACTTTTTTCCGCACCATTCAGCGGCAAATGTTCCAGCGTGGCCGTCAAAAATGGCAAAATAACCATTGTCGGTCTCAATCACATGTTGTGGAGGTTCACCGACATCTTTTGCGGAGTTAGTCGATTCCTCAGTCGGTTCATGATTTTGCCGCGAGCCGTCTGGCGGCAAAGCTGGCGCTGGTGTGCCTAGAAAATTGTAAAGATAGGCATGCGTGTCCTCCATTGTCCGTCGGCATTTCTTGTTCTTGTCTTCGGTAACTCCAACGCGAAATGAAGACCGTGCTGTCGGCATTGACTCTCCGGCAGAGTTATTGAGCGAGCCTTGCGGCACACTCAAAACCGGATCCGTTCTGCCCAATTTTTGCATTGGGGTTTGAGGTACGTTTCCTTCGCTTTTATCCGCGTGATGACCAGTCAAATGCAAAGAAGCCCTTGCGCTTGAGAATAACGCTGCTGCTTTTTGGGCCGAGCTACTTCTTCTCTTTTTGCCTTCACCTGCAGGGCTTCCCTCGTCCTGAGATTTTCTACCTGCTGGAGTACTTAAGCTATTCCTCTTTGGAGCTGCCGGACTCAAGTTGTCGGTTTTGAGATGTATACCGCCACCGATACCTTCCGAAGCTGCGTTCTCGGTATCAAGTTTCGGGGGTGAGCCACTAGTTGTATCGGGGTCTTTTTCTCGTTTCGAAGTGGGAGAGCTCCCAAACATTCTATTCAGGAACCCTCCTTCCCTAGAATGTCGCTTTCCCGTGTCTCCGGCCAGTTTGAGTGCTGATACGAACCGATGCTTTCGAAGAGAACGAGCGGGCAGCACGAGGAACAGAAGTAGCGGAAGATCCTGCGCTAGTTGAGGTTTACAGTCAATTGGGCCCTAAAAGTCTGCACTGAAGAGAGAAATGGAATGTCGATCTGCAAAGTCTCAGCACCTTTAGTCGAATTCTAGAATGGGGATGCTCGTGCTACAGCTAAGGTCAGGGGAAGCTATTGCTCCATCAAGAAGACCGTCTGAGCTAGAGCAGTAGAATTTCACACCTTGACAGATCGTCGTAGCCCTCCGCTTCCAACCTTTACCAGTCCGAAGGTTAAATGTTCTGTAACCGCGTCTTTTCCGCTCGGCCGTCTTTCAGTGCACGAAGAAGAGAGTTTTGGGTAGATGAAGTTTGCGCAAACGCTTCCAAGGGTTTCAATTTGTTGTAGGACAAGCGAAGGTCTCTGTTTGTTGCGCTGAGCTTTCGAAATTGGTGGGAGGTATGCTGGTCTTTCTTGGCGGCTACGTAGCGGCAAGGGTTGTGAGTTCGGCGTGACTTCTGAGTACGGAGAGGAGGACAGGGATTCGTGAATTTCTCTTGACTGAGCAGAGGAAAGGAGAATATTGGGGATGTGAAGGGAGGTCCTAACGGTGCTCGGAGAGAAAGAAGTAGGACTGATGTGGGCGTGCAAGGCACTCGAGGTGAGGAGAGTCCCACTCTCTCAATAATCTAGGTGGGGGAGCTATAAATACTAGCGGACGATCATGGAGGGAGATTCTGGAGTTCACCACCATCGGGAGCCAGACGATTGACCGCCTGTCCAGGTCTGCAATAGAGACCCTCAATACGGACGGACATATCGAGTCCTGTGGTATCATTTTTGGACTCCCGCAAGGCTGGTGAGCTAGTCGGGACCCTTCGGCGTTGACAAGCCTCAAGCGACGCCACGGCATTCGGGCAAAGGCTGCATATTCCAAGCTTTCCAGATTCTACAAGCCAAGTCGCGTTCAAAGATCCCTTGAAATATCCATCCAATAGATCCAGCTTGGAATTAAGGCCAAGGCGTCCCACATCTACCGATTGACATACCCTACGCGCTGTCCGCGGGACATATGCCATGGCTGGTAGCCTTTTCGGATTAACGTTGCTTCCCAGTCAAACTCTCTGCCGCTACTATTTGTCCGCAATGTCAAATGACTTACCCAGCGCTGCGAGTCTTTCTGAAAACGCCTCGTACGGTGCTCAGAACCAGATATTCTACATAAACGAATTACCATCATGGACTGTCCGGTCACGCATGCAAATCCATTGTCGTCACTACAGCAGCCTCCTCCGCCGCCGATAACTTTGGCAATCCGTCCTTCAGGCGCATTGGTCCTTTAGAAGCCTAAAGGAGTTTTGGCGAACCTTTCTTCATCAGCATGTCTCGACGTCCCATGTTCCAAAGAGGTTTTATTTCTTAGTTGAAGTCCACCCCAACGTCATCCGGGACCTGGTTGATGACCTCTTCTCCTTTCTCGTCGTATTCCAGGTCTATATCGTGGTTTATAACTCTATCCATCATCTCTTATCCTTGGTCCATGATAACAATTTTTACTTGAATTCCATCGCAACCCGGCGAAGGGTAGGTAGATCTAGTAGTCTATTGATGCTGCCGAGCAATAAAGTTGTGCCTTTCGTATACTGCATCATTTTCTTGTTGCTTGCTGTCTGGATAGTTTCCGTCAGGCGGGACAGAAACACTGAACCGTTTGAGACCTGCATTCGTAGAAAGATCGCCTCGAGCTGGATGCGCATCTGGTAGAATTTTGCATGTACCTGGGAGACGACGTTAGCGAACTTTTTTCAGAGGGACGTCGAGATTATATGCCCTCGAGTCTCTGTGCGGTCGCCAGCTTCGGTCTTGCCACTGCCGATCTGCCCATTCTTCGCGCTTTTCTTTACATCCTGAAGCAGCTTGTTTCCGGTTGTCCAGTTTGATTCTTTCTCCATCAGACTCTCTCGGGATCTTTTCCAAACCTCTTGTTGTCTTTCCAGGAGACCCACCAGGGTGTCAATCATTCCCAAAGCTCGATATCTATGTCGGTCATCAAATATACCCCAAATCTTCAGGCTCAATCGACTTACACTCATGGCTCACGGATGCTGCTCAAAGCTGCAATAGTAGCAAAAGGCTCAGGAATAGCGGATAGATCCGTGGAGTCACGGAGGCAGCAGTATTGCGGGCGTCTAGAGTGAGAAGAGCCTCTCTGCTCATGTTTGACAATGACCAAGTGGTTGTAAATGCAAGGTGCCTAAGGTGCGCCAGCGCTGCGGCAATTAAGGTACGGAAAATCCCGAGGCCGAGCTTCTCCCGGGCGGCCAAACAAAAGAAGCTGCAGAATCCCACCCCATTGCCACTCGTAACTATTATCCTTCTGCACCTTTAATACCTACGAAGTGCCACGAATCACTACCATCAGTGCTCTTTTATAAAGAATGACTGCTCGCGACCACGAAAATAGACCAATTTGTTGGTGATAATGAGTCAACAGTATCATAATGGCGAACCTTCGTCCGCTTCCGGGAAGGAAACGACAAGCCGGGTATCTGAATCAGAGTATGAAATTGTGCGCGGGTCACGATCGTCCCTACCACAATTCATGAATGTTGGGAGTGGCTCTGAATCGCAATATGCTGCGCAGCTACAGTCACAGCTAGAACAGGATTCCGGGTATGGCTCCAGCATCGCCGAAGACAGCTTTACAGGAAACAATTCAAGAGCATGGCAACAGGCACTTCTCGAAGACCGCCCGACACCTGCACGTACTCCGATACATGGCGATGGTCAGGATCAAATTTCCGATAGCGATAGGCGGATTCTGGCTAGCCATGTTCACCAGCTGCATTACAATCAAAATCGTGTCGCTCTCGGCCGGGCTATTAACAGAACGATTGAGGCTCTTAAGGAGCTTCAGAAGAATAATTCGGAATGGCCTGCTCACTATCCGTCAGTGCAACGCCCTTCATCACCGCAATTATCTCGTCCTCCAATGAACCATACCCAGACCGAAAGCGAAAGCATAAGCTTCTCACCGGACGAACATGCTGCCTCCAGACCAGTACCACCAAGACGAGCTGGAACATCTATCGGCGAGTCAAGCACTGCAGAATCAAGTGCAGCTGCAGAAAGGCGACCGGCTCTAGAACCTAGGTTGATCACGCCTCAAATAGCGCACGAATTTTCAATATTGAAGCTCGACTTGAAACTCGGCGCTCTCTCTCAGACTGAGCTCGTCCATTCCCTTGAAAAACACTCGATTGCTTCACTATTGGATGGAAAGATAAGCCAGAGTGTGCGACATCTCCTTGCCCTACGAGACCGGATTGAAGATACATCTAGTAAAGTGCTAGTTACTGGTGACTTGAATGCGGGAAAGTCGACTTTCTGCAATGCTCTTCTCAGGCGGAAAGTTTTGCCGGAAGACCAGCAGCCTTGCACAAGCATCTTTTGCGAAGTTCTCGACGCACGGGAAAACGGTGGTCTGGAAGAGGTCCATGCGGTTCACAAGAATCAGGTCTATGATCGCAATGACGAGTCGACGTATGATGCGTATCCGCTTCAGCATCTTGAGAAAATTGTTGTTGACAACGCGCGTTATATGCAGTGCAAAGTCTATGTCAAGGACATTAGAACCATCGATGAGTCGTTGCTGAACAACGGAGTCGTTGATATTGCTCTGATCGACGCTCCTGGCCTTAACTCTGACTCCGTGAAAACTACGGCTGTCTTCGCACGGCAAGAAGAGATTGACGTGGTTGTGTTCGTTGTGTCTGCCGCCAATCACTTTACACTGTCCGCAAAGGAATTTATATGGCAGGCGGCTCATGAAAAGGCATACATCTTTATGGTCGTCAATGGTTTCGATAATATCCGGGATAAGGAACGATGCCAAAGGATGATTCTTGAGCAAGTTGCTCGCCTTAGTCCCCGAACTTTCAAGGAATCAGCTGAGCTTGTGCATTTTGTGTCAAGCAATGCCATTCCCGTAGTACCTCCACTTCTGTCAAACAATGAAAGTCGATCTGGAGGTCCAGACGGCGATCAAGGGCCGCCTGGTGGAGACCCGGACCATGATGGAGATGAAGAAGAACCAATTGGCAAACACGGAGAGCCAGGATCTCCCGGAGCAAAAGGAAAAGGAAAAGAGAAAGAGAGAGAAAAGATTCGAGATTTCCAAAATCTTGAGGGAGCCCTCCGTCGATTCGTTCTTGAGAAAAGAGCACGCTCAAAATTAGCTCCAGCAAAGACCTACTTACTCAACGTCCTAGCTGATTTAAATACTCTCGCAACAGTGAACAAGGACGTTGCTCAATCGGAGCTAGATCGTGTTTCTCAGGAACTCTCGGAGCTAGAGCCTGCCTTTGAAAATCGGAAGCTAAACCGAGTTCAAGTCACTGAACAAGTTGACAAAGAGCTTGAGGATACATGCAGTGATGTGTATGATCATACGCGGTCAACGCTTTCTTCAGCCATTAACACAGTTGGAAAGGCTAATCTGGGGGTGGAGTACCCTGGAATCTTCGGGGTTGTACAGTACGCCGAAGATCTTAAGTTTGCAATGCTGGACCAAATTTCGGGGTCTGTTAGATCCTGCGAAGACTATGGCCGTACACAATCTGTTCACGGTGTCAGTATGATCAACAATTTGGGAATTCTCCATGTTGGCAACCAGTTTGAAAACTCAATTTTCCGAGCCGAACGGATGTTCCAGCGACGCAAAGATGCAATCGCCCGTACTGTGGACACTGAAGTCGAGATCTGGGACTTTTTCGACGTGGCAGGAATCTGGGAAAGACAAGAGAAAGTGGTTGGAACAGGTATGGCCATGACCTTAGTCGGGACACTGGGAACCCGGGCAATAGGTGGCGTTGGATGGGTTGATGGCATTTTGGGAGCGGTTAAAGTCATGGGCATCAACAATGCTCGGAAACTTGTTCTCCCTGGTCTCGTTACCACTGGTAAGTCGCTCAGTCGTTTCTTCCCTTCCTTATCAAGCTATAACCTGACTGATCGTTTCCTCAGCTGTTCTGACGGTCGCATATGTTCTATCAACAATCCCAGATAATTTACCGCCGCGGCTTGCTCGGAAGCTCTCTGCCAGTCTCGCTGCTGTGGACTATACCCATTCTAACGCCGTGCGAATTTCATCCGAGGTCCGACGAGCGTTACGCGTGCCCGCCCAGAATCTATTGGTTGGTCTCCAACAGGCTGTAGAGGAGCTGCAACAGAAGAAAGATGACACAAGCCGGGTCAAACGGGAATCTGAGACTGCCCGGAAGTATTTTGGCAACCTCGTCCGTGAGAGCAACGAGGGTCGGAGACATGTGGAAGCCGTGGACTTGGAAGGGCCGCTTCCTGGGGGAGACTTTGTGTGATGAGTCGTTGAATCGAAATGTTCGCCCCACGAGCCTCTTCCGCCTGTTCTCAAGACCAGGCGCCATTTCAGCGGTGTTTGAGGGGGAAAGCGATTGAGTGATACGAATTTTGCCCTATACCTTGTCTTTCAAGGCGTCAAATGGGGACCGGAGGCTTTCTGCGTGTATTACTTGGGCTGAATCGCCATTCGAATATACCCATATCCAGCCACTCGGTCATTAGTTCACCGTACTCGTTCTAGGTAGCATTTCTAGAGCAGAATCAGGGTTCAGGCTTTTAAATCTCTTCGAAGTAAGGATATCACAAGCTGTGCGCGCAGCAATGGATCCTGGGCCATTAGTGTAGGTCAGTCGGCTCGATATCTAATATACGGTCTGGGACGCTAACGCGGGTGCAAGATTTACGCTCACAGGACGCGCTTGAATGTATCCGCGGGAGATTTCTCGGGCGCCGTTAAGCCTTCGCCATGGCTTGTGTGCTCAATCCAGTCTCACTCGACTCGCAAGCAACCACCGAGTGACTACACCGCTTGCTCCACGGACAAGATTCAGAGCTCCGGTGGAGCAGGCTCACCGGGCGCTGGACTGGGACGATGGCCATCGTCATGACAGCTCACGGTGCGGTTTCAGAAGGCTCCACCTCGGTTGCACAACAGCCGTTGCCAAGACTGGCGATGCATGGATTGTGCATGAACACAACT
This sequence comes from Pyrenula aspistea, assembly GCA_021030945.1. Classification (NCBI taxonomy): domain Eukaryota; kingdom Fungi; phylum Ascomycota; class Eurotiomycetes; order Pyrenulales; family Pyrenulaceae; genus Pyrenula; species Pyrenula aspistea. The sequence goes on from JAGFML010000023.1 coordinate 257,894, forward strand.
TAGAGCACGCCATTGACAGCAACATCCCACCTCAACCTCCATCCGGGAAAGTCGGAATAGACTAACGAGCCGTATTTGCTTTCGGAGCAGACTTCTTGTTCGATTGCAAGGAGCAAACAATTTCCGGGGGATAGCAGCGCCTAGTCTGCGACCTCATCAGCGCTAGCATTCTTGATGCCCCTAAGGGGTGGCCAGGGTCTTAGAGATCGTGGAACCGTATGTCTGCCCTCACCTTCTCTGTAGGGTAGTTGGCCTTAAATATCGGTGGTTCAGATCCGGGAAAACCAAGCTTGGACTTTGCGTCTAGGCCTATCTAAATCTCAAAGTGTTTCCTAAATCGAAAAGCCGAGCGTTCATAAAGCAGGTCGTCAGCCCGGCATGCAGCTGGAGGATGGGGAACAGCGATACTTCCGAGGAGTCGCAGTATAAACAGTCTAGAAGAGTCGAATTTGGACTTCATAATGTGAGCAATTTTGTAGGGGCATTGGTGGCCTTTTCCGGACCTCTGGGGTGACGAAAGGAAATCATGAGGCCTTTCGTCGCATTCGCAAAACAGGCATATTTGATGGAATTGAAATGCATATAACCACTTCGCCCCCAACGAGATCGGGGATGCCTGCAAGTTAAGGCCGGCAAGACCCACCTTAGACAAGGCTCGAGTCAGTAGCAGTAATTGTGTTGACTGAATTATTTCAGAGCCAGTCGGAAAGAGATCCGGGTATATCCCTTTCGGATCCTCGCTCAGTTCTCTTCTCCAGCGCGCTGGTAGGTCCCTCTAATCTTTCTACCAATCGTGTCCTAGACGCTGTTTGCTGCCGGGAGGCTGTTTGGTGGCGAGCGGAAGCAGGGTTCAGGGTTGAGGGAGCAGCAGAAGAAGACGTCGAAGAAGGTTCTCACTGCTGCCCTCGTCCAACCCCACTGTCCACGCGATTGTCCCCTCGACCAATGCCGCCGCTGGCTGCCGTTTCACGGATACGTGCAGGCAGCCTTAATTTGAGCACCATGCCCGCTCCTACCCGCGGCCCCAACGACGTCCTCCCACTGCTGATTGACGACGCTGCCAACTCTCCCAATTCCCCGGACCGCCGGTCGACAGCATTCGCACCTCGTTGCGACCGGAGCGCCCGCGTGACGCCGGTCAAGGTGTGCTTTGACCTTTTCCCTTATTCTACGACTACATCTGAGCGTGCGACCCGCCCTACCTCCCCTTCTCGGTCGTCACAGAGTCAAGAAACGGACTGCTCCACCGAATCCGATCAACCTAACCTAACAACCATGTCGGCAACCCTAATGAGGTCCCTCCCTGTCCCCGTATCCACCACCCCATACGCGTTTTCTGGATGATCCTGTTGACCTGCTGTTGTTTGGAGTCATGACTGCCGGTTTCGGCCCTAGGGTAACTCTAAATGGGGTGCTTGGGCGGCTCGAAAGTCTCAGCATGCTAGTAGAGTTTCACCCACTCTAGCGGTTCTGGTGCTCCAAGCATCTACCGCTCTCTGGCCAGTGCAGCTCTTGTCTCGTTTTGCTGGAAGCTGGAACCAGTTGCTTCGTGAACTTTGTACGCGAAACCAGGGACTGCGGTTCCTGCCTGAAGGGTGCTAAGGGATGGCATCCGGCGCACACTCCTGCAAGCTCTCCCGGGGCTCAAAATTTTGTTTTTGTATAATTTCTCTCTCACTGCTCGCCGCCTGACGTGTTGAGTCTCCCGCGTTGTTCGCTCTTCGTTGCCTGTTCTCATGGATATCCTTTGTGTGTCCTAGCTTTCGTTCCGGCGTCAATTGCGGTCCTCATTACTGTGCCGCAGGCAGTGGTTGCGGATCCAACGTCCCTCACAGTGTTTCACACCCATCATGTGTGAATACTTTCGGAATTTCTACATCTACAATTCTTGTCAAGACCCCGGGTCGCATTTCTTCAGGATCACCACCGATCCAGCTCCAAGACACCCTTGCCACCACAGCCCTCACGAGAGATACATTGTGGTGTCTGAGAGGTGTCCGATATGCACCACAAGATAACGATGCAGCTTTGTCCGACTGGCATCTGGGATGATTCTTTATCTCACGGTTCGAACGAGCGCGGACAATCTCGAATCACTGTTCAAATTTGCCTACAAGATTTACGATCCTATCACTTGACAACATCGGGTTAATTTGCCTCTACTCTAGCACGTTTTTCTTTTCGCCTCGGACGGGTGCGTTTGTCATTAATGTGGTGAGCCCGGAGCCGCCCAGTATATCGACAGCTGCAACATCTTAATCACCAGATCGTTGCTCTTTCCTATCCGTTGGTTTATTTTCCGCTGGATGTACTTGATGCGGAATCCTCGGGCATATTCGCACGTCCATTACATTGGGCTTTGCAATTTTAGAATCATCATCTGGATTATGATACCTATGTTTGACACAAATTTGTCCATGCGGTCCGCCGATTAGCGAGCAAGGTTCTGAACAACATCTGCATACGGGGCGTTGGGGCTAAATACGTTTTACACGTTCGACGATAACAATTCACTGTTTGCTGACGGGCATGGTTGCAATTTCCGTTTTTGAGACATGTCATAAGCGTCGCTTGGGTTTAGAATCCCATTGCAATTCACATTATGTCTTCGGCGCTTACATTCGCGTTGATCAGGATCATATAGGGAAGGCATTTTGACAAACGGCGGGTGCGTCGAGCATAATTGAAATCCCGGTTGGGCCAGCTTCTGAATATTCCGGTAAAATCCCGTCATTGGCTCAAGTCAACCGCTTAGGTCACACGGATCTACGGCCTATGCTCGCATTGGGGCAGCCGTGGATTTTGACCTTAGGAGGACACAAGCCCCCTGGCTTATTCCTCGTATCACTCTACTCGTGCTCTAAGCTGCGACTGATCTGGTGTGCAAGAACGAGTCAGTGTGCAAATTGAGCTGGAGCTCCGGGAAAATTCGAAATCCAAATTCTCAACCCTGAAGACGACTTCTGCGTCAGGTAAGCGTTGGGCATCGACACTCCCATCTAGATAAATGCCTGGGGGATCAAAGGGAAGCACTGAGGCTAATCATTTGGCGAAAGGTAGTCTACCGGCTTTTTGGAAATATCGACATCCGCAATGGCAATTTCCGGTCTGGCTCTGCACGCACTACTGACAAGCGTAGCGACGTTATCACCTAGAGAGAGGAAGCGTAGAGACGAATCTGCTTTGGGATGACGGCAGAGGTTTTGGGTCTCCCTACGGATTTGGCAGCGCTCGCCATGGAGATTTGCTTGCAGCATCGACAGCGGCAAGGCTGAGACCTCGAGAGGTCACGGAAACGAGCTTGCCCCGGTCTTAAAGGAGCAATTATACGCCAAGGGAGGGGCAAGGAAAGGTGCTCGGCAAAGGTGGCGCTCGTTCTCTGGCTACAACGCAATTTAGACTTTTTTCACCTCATGCTGCGAGCGCCGCTACGACCGCTAGTAGTATCAAGAAGGTTTTTCTGACCTGCCGGCAAGCCTGACTTCCCGACAGAGTACGGGCCGCCGTGCGACCGACGCTTTGCGCTACCTCATGCAACCGCGCGGTCGTGACCACGTTACCACCACATGGGAACTGCCCACGCGGGCACATACACACAAGTACTGTGTCACCTCCAGGCCGTGCGGCGGTACCCACTGCCAGGTAGTCCTTGCCATGCATGTTATTTTAGTTCTGACGCACTGACGTAGTGATGTTCGCCGATCCCCTGCAGCCTTCCGCTCCCGCGGCCGTTTTGGCGACCGCCAAATGTTGAAGCCAACAGGTTCCGCCTGATATCCCATAACGGCGCGCACCCCGGCGTTCCTTAGGGATACCCGCCCATCCGTTTTCGTTACGTTCGACTGGTCGATCGACAGCTCAAAGAAAGTCACGCAGCAATGGCCTCAACAACTAGACGTTGCTCTACCTGCCCTAGCTCGCTAGGTAGTACTGAGCTCCATCAATTCTGTGGTTCTTACCTCAAGCAGGATTGTCGGTGCTTTGCTACAGGGATCAAGTATCGTCCAGGCGTCGCCAGTTCCGTAGCTTCTGAGCGTTCAGAACTGAGCGAGAATTTGCGACTTCTAATAAGCTATGTGAATGTTTTATACAAGGACGAAGATCGATGGCTTTATTGCTTACTTTGGGCCCTTGCTTCCAGTACATCCAGCATGGACATTACATGACAACATGCTTATCAATAAGCCGGTAACTTCCACGCCTTAGGGGATCGGCTGTCTCTGACCTACGTTGCATGGAACATAACGCCCTGCCTTGCGGCGCTGGGGACCGGTCCTATCAGACCTCCCAGGAGGTTTGCTCACGCCGTTGCTACAAATGAGCGCCATAATGGCCCGTAAGTCTCGCTGTCTACGCATTAAGACTTCTCTTTTCGGATCACTGAGCGACCATTTTCGGATATTTCGTGACTGATTCAAGGTCACTTTTTCCAAAACATCACCTACTTACAAGACTCGAACATCTGTTGAGGTCTTTCCAACCTCCGAGCGCTGCATGTGATTGATGATACAGCCTAGACGAGTTGCGGGCATGTGAAGGATACTAGCCATTCCCGAAAGCTGCGCATAGTATTCCGCGAGTCATGATCTTCGACAACGTCCTACCCCAGGCTCAATTTGCTGGTAATCAGCAAGCGTCCTGGACTATCTCAGATGAGCAGCCCTCTTTGATCCCATCTTATTCAGATGCGGTAAGTTCCCCAATTGAGTGAATTAGAACCTGCACGTGCGCTGTTCGAAGTTAGAAGAGAAAGTTTGGTGTGGATTGTACCGAAGATCTCTACTCTACGTTTTGAAACAGTCTAAGATTTGACATACACAGTCTACGGCGGAGGCTGAAAAGCCTATACGTAACTCGTAAACTTAATGACGAAGTTATTCAGTGTCGGTTCTTCTCAACTTAATAAAAGATGTGCAACACTTTGTCCCTTCAGCTATGCTTACCGCGGACAGAGTGCCTTGCGACTATTGTTCGGCAGCATTGTGGTCGACTTAAACATTCCATAAAGCCTGATCTGGGTCGGATAAAGCTTCAGTCATAGGACAGGTACTCTATTCTCCAACCTGTCCCTCATCAAGGTCTCGACTACACAAATCCACACCTACTAAAGTGATTCAATGTGTCAGCATCTCTTTCGCCGTCACGGAATGATTCTTTACTGTAAATGTATGCGTGAATTTCTCCGTCCCAGCACGTACTTTTACAGGCTCGCCTCCTTCAAAGGAACCATTACCCTCGGAGCAGTGCAGGCCATTGTATTCTGGTCCCAGCTCGGCACAACATTTTTAAGTCGAAACGTCCCTATCTCGTTATTTTGTTGGACTTTGATCGAGGTGTCCCACAGTCTCTAGTCATGTAGGAGAGATGTTTCTTGCTGCCGTCGTTTTTTGAAGAGCCTTGACTTTAGGCCATAACAATAGGCGGTAAGAAAAGGAGGTCCAGTGAAGGCAAAATCTGGGAACACATTTCTTCATAGCTTGATCGCATGGATGTCTTGGGCTCCCAAGGTATAATCTACATGCTTCACATCTTCTATGTTTTTGAAGGGTGCAATTGGTGAATAGGCTGCCGGATCGAGGCTGAAAGGAAACAAGAGTACCGCCAGCGGCCCTAGCAGCGACAGCGATCCATGAGGATAGGATGACTTGAATACAAAAGCTAGGCAGGCGGCTGCATGAACGATTCCGCGGATTCGAAGAGCTGTACCAAAGCCGCTTGAGCGGTGGATTAGCACCAAACCTAAGGATCTGGAGGATCTCGTTAGAAGGAAAGGGGGATGCGCTTCTCTTAAGAATACTGATTAGAAGCCAAGCTGTAGCCAAGAAAGTCCGCGGTCAAATCTGCACAATAGAATTAAATTTGCACCAACATATCCGTTAGAAAGTCTACCGGGTGTCTTGCTCGTATTATGGAGGTAAGGTATCTGTGTAGACGGATAAACAATACGGCTGGCATAGGAGGCAAGAGGAGGCTGAAAGGCTGAAATCGCCAAGCATTGCAATTGCCGCAGTCAAAGGAAAGTTGGCCGACGACAACGGATCGCAAGGCTGATTCAAGGTCGGCACCTATCCTTTCACTACACGGAACTTTACGTTTCCAGATACCCCATCTATCTGTTTTATACGAAGTCTGTCGGCCATTACACCGAACGAAATTTTTGCAGCCTTCACTAGGACTACTCGCACACATGATTCTCACCGACCGTGTTAGATCAACATCAGGAACATCTAGACATCTCAACGATGAGCCGCCGGGATCCGGCTCTCGTTTTCAGAGAACCTCCGACACTTCTCCAATCGCCTCCTCTTAGCGCTGCCTTCCTTGTCATCTTGGTGATCGCTGGTGCAACTTTGTTGAATTTATGGCCAGAACCCACCAAGCGATTTCTCTGGGAGTCTTCCGTGCGCGTGACCCCTTCACGTCTGACTCGGGTATTACATCGACGGCTTAAAAGAAACGAAAACATGCCCTTCTTTGGCGAAGAAGGTGCTGGTGATTCGCTGGCCAGGAATTCCATGATGGAGAATGTCTTTCGCCTCGAGAGTACGCCGTTACTCAGTCGGGCCCGAAGCTTGACAGGCTTTTCTATAGCATCAAAAAAGGATATACCAGCCGGTTTGGGAAATTGGGACAATTCATGCTACCAGAATAGCATGCTACAAGGGCTCTCATCCCTACCCTCGTTCCAGAAATATGTTGCAGACCACCTGGAAGAGAACAACCACAGCGAGCTGCCAACCCATGCTGCCCTCAGCAATGTGATGCAAAGTTTAATCAATAGTGAGAACAATGGCAAAGTTTTCTGGACGCCTTCGGCTCTCAAGTCCATGAGCAGTTGGCAACAGCAAGATGCACAGGAGTATTTCTCAAAAATCGTTGGAGAATTAGAAATTGAATGCTCGAAGTGGGCGGGCAGACGGAATGTTGAGCCTGGGTTCTCAAAGCTTTCGGAATCTAGATCGGTAGACGTCTCAACCCGAAACCCTTTAGAGGGTCTACTTGCCCAACGTGTCGGATGTCTGAACTGCGGGTATAGTGAAGGGCTATCCATAATACCATTCAACTGCCTCACTGTCAATCTGGGAACTAGTCGCTGGGAATACGATATCCAGAGCTGCTTGGATGAATACACGGCTTTGGAACAGATACAGGGGGTAGAATGTGCCAAATGTTCGCTACTGCGAACCAGGTCTCAAGTCGAGCGCCTTCTCATGGAATCGGAGGCGGGTCTCCATGGCGATCCAACCATGTTCAAGACACTGGCCGGTGCTCGATTGGCCCAGATCGATAAAGCGCTCCTCCTGGATGACTTCTCCGAGAACACTCTTACGAAACAGTGCCACATCCCCGCCAAAAATCGCGCATCCACTACAAAGTCGAAACAAGCCGTAATTTGCAGACCTCCGAAGTCACTAGTCATCCACGTGAATCGAAGCATGTTTGACGAAGTGACGGGGATTCAGTACAAGAATCCTAGAGCCGTGCGCTTTCCGTCTCGTTTAGACCTTCGTGAGTGGATGCTTGGTACGCAGCCAGTGCAGTCTGGTCGCGAGATATGGGCAATGGACCCTGCCAAGTCAATGCTGCAGACATCCGGAGCGGATGCTGCACAGCCTTCAAAGCCTTTTGAATTACGCGCCGTGGTCACACATTATGGCCGGCACGAAAATGGGCACTACATCGCCTACAAGAAAGTTTCTTCTCCCGCCGATGAAAACTCCGCTTTGCTGTCTTCAGACCGATGGTTTGAGCTCAGCGACGCCGACGTAAACGAGGTCTCCGAGGAGACGGTGTTCTGTCAAGGTGGAGTGTTCATGTTGTTCTATGAAGCTGTCGTCGGTGAACCTGTACACAACAAAGCCGGTCAGGGACAGAATCTGATTACAATGGAAGCATTTGACGCTCCAATACCCCCTGAGAACCTCATTGATAAAGCCGGAGAGCCCAAGAACTCTCGCGACGATAGAAAGATGGCACAAGCTGAAATCAGACTGCCAACACCGCCCCTCGAACACGCAAGCTCAGCTGTAAATTCCAGTTTATCCTCGGACGAGCATTTGGGGGACAAGCATATGATCTCTTCCGCTCTTCGGACGTCGCCAGCCACCTCGACTAGCGGTGAAACGGACCTTCTGAGCTCGAATGCACAGCTTCCCACACCAGAGCTATCAGAAACCGGAACATCTGAAGCTGAAGATCGAAATGTACTTCGAAGAGTGTCTTCTCATCCATCTCTGGCGACTTCTGAATTTGTCATGCGAACGGCCATCGAGCGTCGATTCTCACATTCACACAATGGAAGCCCGTCGGTGATCTCGGCGGTTTAAATGGGTTTGCTTTCTCTCTTGCGTCTATTTAGAATTTTAAGAATCGATTGTTCGGATTCTGGTGTTTACTGGATTGTGTGAATTCGGAATATGATACCCCGGGATCAAGTTACTTGGATAGCAGCATCAGGCGTCTGAAAACATCGCATTGGCGGAGTGATTATTGATTGGGTGGATCAAACCGTGCCTGACCATACCAAAAGGTGTAGAATACGTTGTTACTTAGAACAGATTTTCGGCTGCAAGTCAGGATGTAAGTTACGGAGGTCTTACGAAAACAATGAGCATCTAACAGACCATGTTGCCAATAGAGGCGCTCGTTTGGCCTTATCAGACTCAATTCACAGCAGCTGCACAGCTGGTTCCCAGCTTTCTTTTGGTTACGTTAAATATAACTATCAGTACAAGATACCAACCTAGCCATTGTGATAGAACGTCTCGGGGGGATATGTTAAGACAATGTGAGCAAGGGACGTGGCATTGGATCTTCTTGAACCACGCTACCATAGTCGTATTAAACGTGGGCACTAGCAGATTCGACGGTAGCTTTTGCCAAGGCTGTGGCTGTATTCGGAGATCCTGAAGTAGCAAGTAAACCAAGGAACAACGCAGGCTCGTCACCTTTAGATAGCTTTGCCTTACCTTTGAACATGAAACGATGACCGAGCCGGCCCGTAAAAAAACAAAGTCGTCAAATGGACATATTTCAGCCTTTTCAGCGATTAGCACAGCAAGAAAAGAGAAGCCCGTCACGCCTAGCTTAAGCTCAAGCGTCAACACCGCCCCCCCACCGGAAGGCAAAAATGAAAATCAAGCAGCTACGGTGGCCTCCTCTGACTTACAACGCATGAGGAGACTTCTTTTCTCAGAGAATGGAGATAACTGTAAAGTTCCACGGCCTTTGCGTATCCGCCTCCAAGAGCAGGCTATCAAGGAGATCCAAACACAGCCCATGTTACCACCGTTCGTTCGTGCTACCGCGGACTTGGTTTCTGCCATATTGAATGACACGGAATCCGAACAGCTACTTCGGTGGGACAAGCTGTTCAGCCGCTTAGGTGGCTTTTCTGATACCGACGGCCACGAAAATGAAGATAAGACTAATTCTCAGAAAAACGCAAGATCCCTCATACCCCCGCCTGTGAAAGGAACCAACGAAGCTGACGCAGTCGCCCCAAGCCTACTTTATGCGAAGCAAGCGATCTACTCGATGTCTTGGATTCGATTTGTGAACACTTTCGTCGACCGCGATGTTCGCACAATCGGATGGGAAGTAAACCCAGGCGACCAATTCCCATCACAGCCAATGGAGCATGAACTGCGACCACAGGGCGAAAGTTCTTTGCAAGGGCCAAACTTCTCTACAAACACACCCCAAAACTGCTCGCCTCCGGCTTCCCAGAGCCAGAAGCCAGGGGTAGACTCTTTTATATCACTCAATCCATTCAGCCTACTTTCTTCCCGCACTGACGACGACCGGTCCCTACCTTCAGAAGATAACGACCTTGACAACACTCTACGAAAGAGCTCAAAATCCCACAGCACCATGCACGAACAGGCAATGGCCATAGGCATGCCTCCGGAGTTTGTAGAAGTTAGGCATCATTGTGTTCACAATGCGGAGATGCAGCCAGTTTCAGGCGCTGGCGGACTCCGGGAAATGGTGCAGTGGGGTTTGGAGTGGGTATTTGAGCGATACTGGAAAGATGTAGAGGGCAATGAAAGGGGTTTATGACGTAGCCATCATTCAATTGATTAGCAAGTATGGGATCACCATTACGTGTGATGTAGATACAGATTAGACAATTCTAGGCTACGGTTCATAGGTCGAAGAAGCCACATTCGACGTGTCCTCCAATCGAACAGACAAAACACGGCCAGATATCTAGAAAATCTGCGTCGGGAACGATTGACCGCCGTCTCGAGATAGCACCGAGTTCCACGCAGCCCCTTTTGCCCCCTTTACCCCACCCCTCGCACAGAGCCGGACCCGCTCGACGTCCTTTTACATCACAGCTCAGCATTGACCTTTCAACTACCCATCACCCTTCCTCATCCGTGTCGACACTCATGATTATTCCAAGGCTGCTCAAGCCGCTTTCTTCTCTACCGACATTGCTATCGTATGCTTCAAGACCTGCACGCAGCATGCATATCACTTCGATCCCCATGTGTAAGTGAGACTAGCTACGACTCCGTTACCTGCGAGTTATGTGTATTGACTAACAAGAATCTGCACCGTTCCAGGGGTTGGTAGCTCCAACAACTATGCCTACATCGTGAGCGATGAATCCACTAAGGATGCCGTCGTCATCGACCCAGCGAACCCGTCCGAGTATGCTCGCTCTGCAGAACATATACACACTCACCAGTTCGTTCTAATGTGTCATGGATGGCAGGGTCGCGCCTGTGTTGAAAGAACAAGTTGATTCGGGGAACATCAAGCTGACGGCGTTTGTCAATACACACCAGTGAGACCTCCTTACGCGGCTGGAGGAATGCAAGCCTGATATCTTTGTGCAGTCATTGGGACCATGCAGGCGGAAATGGAGAAATGGTTCGCCTTTGCCGGGTCTTTCAATTTCATTCCGGCAATGCTAATTTGCTCTCTCTCGTCTACCTAGCTTAAAAACTTCCCGGCAACGCCCGTAATAGGAGGGAAGGATTGCGAGCATGTTACGAAAACTCCCGCACACTCGGAACCCTTCTCTTTAGGAAAGTCCATTTCTATCACGCCACTTCATACCCCATGTCATACACAAGACAGCATTTGCTATTACATGCAAGACGACACGGGTTCCGGTGTGAAGAGGGCTGTGTTCACAGGCGACACTCTCTTCATCGGAGGGTGTGGGAAGTTCTTCGAGGGCGATGCTACGCAGATGCATACCGCACTCAACAAGACATTAGCTGCGTTGCCTGACGATACCGCGGTCTATCCGGGACATGAGTATACGAAGAGCAACGCGAAGTTCTTGGTAAAGGTCGACGGTGGCAATCAGTCGATCCGAGATTTGGAGAAATTTGCGGCCGAGAATCGGGAGACGCAGGGGAAGTTTACCATTGGAGACGAGAAGAAACACAATGTGTTCATGAGGGTGACAGACTCACTCATGCAGAAGGCGACTGGTGAAATGGAGCCGGTGGGCGTAATGGGGAAGTTACGAGAGATGAAGAACAGCATGTGAGTGAGAATGGTTATTGAATCTGCGATGGGCCGTCACTTCGCGTGCTCCTCCAAGGCTAAAATAGCCCTCCGGGACTCGGTCAACTGGTCGTAGAACAAGCACCAGTAAAGACTTCTCAACCGGTCACGCCGAAGTTAAGTGGATTTCCAACCTGCTAAACGTCTACATATGAGACGACTGCGAAGACAGAGAGTATCGCACTAGGTTTAATACACTTTGGAAGAAGATGACTAACAAGGGCTGTACTGCACCAGCCTCAGAAGTTGCATGCAAAGACTGGCGGTGGAAATTACTTCCGTCGCTTTAATTTTCGCCTCTTCAGTAGGAGACTCGTTGTGTTCTGGATAGAGCTCCTCAGCAAGTGATAGGATAATAGCGCCTGGAAACTCGTGGATGACAGTGTGACTGGTATAGATGTACGTTATGATGCTTGTTATCTCTACTATCGCCCTGGAGATTGAAGGAGGCTGCAAAGAGAGGCTGTCTTGATTGCGAAATTTTGGATATTGGGGGAGGATTTCCTGCACCCAGCCTTGAGGATCTTTCATACGCCTTGCAACCTCGCCAGCACTCCGGCGCGGCCAACCCCACAGCCGGCTCGGACTGGGTTCCTCGGCGAGGTGCCGAAAGCACATAACCTCAGCTTGTTTTACCAACGGCATACTGCCACCGCCACTATGCTCATGAATTGGGCTCATCGATCCTGCTCTAGCGCTCGGGATATTTATTGCCTCTACCAACGTCCGTTCTGAACTCTCTTGGACATTTCCTGGACATGTAGTCATCTGGGACTGCGCTAACGACGATGAGGAGTTTGGCGGGCGTTTTGATACTTCCTTTGCTATCCCCAGTGTTTGGTAACTATCTTTATTGGATAGATACGTCATGTCGAAATGCACCAGACGATGCATTCCAAAGGGGTCTCAAGGGGGCCCGGGATCTTGCGAGCAGCGCACTAGTGAGGGTGCAGACCCCATCAGATCCTTATCAAGCATATCTATTCCGCTGGATCTTCAAGACCGACCCAGCGCAGGATAAGCACGCCCTCCGGCGTGTCGAAGGTTGGTCCTTTTGGTCCATGTGTCAAGGAAATCAGGCCAACACGTTAGATGCAAGAAATATTTAGTGCACTTGTGTTCATGACCGAAACCACTGATCGAGACATTGCGCATTTTCGCTACTACTGCGATAATGATCCAAAGGCTCTGGATGGAAGCTCAAGGTGGACACTTCGTCAAGATCCCCCTTTTTTCCAGCGCGTCATGTGCTGTTACATTCCACAGAAAAAGCGAAAGCCGCTGCCAGGTTCTCGAGGAAGGAAGCAATACCAAGAATGGGAGGATACTGCAAACGGTGTGATTATGGGCGCGCGGGAAGGCTGCCAGCAACACAGAGCCCCTATACGGTCCGCGACATATAGATCCTACAACTATCCAGATGGCGAGGAGCTTACTGGAATCCGAAATAGAGCCACAACAACGGTTTGTGAACCTGACCTTGGCCTTGCTGGCGGTAACGAAACTTTGAACTAAATGCTATCGCAGATCTGCGACGTCCAGCTAGAAGGGATCCTTCACTCTTTCGATGACTTACCAGACGGAATAGACTTGGCCAACCGTATCTCCTATCTAGGCAGCTTGTTGGGTACTAGTTCGCCAACAATTGACACGCTGGGGTCCATGACGGCTGTCGTAATCCTCCATGAGGTTTGTCGAAGCTGAATTCCAGTATATGTCTTCTACAAGAGTTCTAACTGCTGCTCACATAGTTTTGCCACTTTCCTCCATGGGAGCGTTAGTCTTGCTCTTCTTTCTTTCACATCCCTCGAAGTTGACACACCGCGTTGATACAAACGATCTCTACCCTTGACTTTCCGCTGCTCTGCCGGCCTTTGGAGTATAACTGTCTTGGGTTTTGTTTGAGCAATCCCCATGATTTGCCTACTTCAAAACTAACAACATCTACAATAGTCGACGACCAAGAGTCACCTCATAAGGGCGATCCACCAGGTCACGAAGAAGCACACGGGTGGCGAGATATACAGGCTATCGCCACCACCGTGACATCCTTGAACAACCCAGATAACATCGCGTACTTTGCTCTTTTCGCTAAACTTGCCGACCTAGGGTTCCGCCTACATCCAGAGGCCGCATTAAGAGATCAGGGAGTGTTGGTATACTTTAGTGGTGATTCCCCTGCCAGTGCCCGAGGAAGCCTAGAAGGAAGCAGACCTGGAGAGGGCCCCGGATCGGGACGCATTAGCATTGAATGATGATTCTGGTGTGGACTACGGCGACTAGCTGGTCGTCGTTCTCGTGATCCCAACTCGTTCATATCATTTGCTCCCTCGGAGAGCATTCTCGATTCATGCACACAGGCCAAGGGGTTGTAGTCTGATTTCCTCAATACAAGAAGCCGAGCCTCGAGTCATCATGAGCATTGGACAATCGTCAGACTGCGAAGAGCGCAGCGTTTGGTGTGTCAGCAGCCGGCTTGACCACGAGCCCCTGGGAATTACAGGTCCACGAACTGCAGCGTCCTACTATTTATGGCGTTCTGTCCATCCATCCCGTCTGCTATTGGAGCAGCATGGCCAGCCTTTCACTCCTCAATAACCTTTTCTAGAACTTTCGTGGTCACCCCTCGGATACCACTACCGACCCCTTGTCAAACAGCCTTACTTCTGATACCCTCCCAACCATTATACATATTTCACGGATAAGCTTCTCAGGTATCACGGTATTGACATCCCGACAAGTCAGGGGCGCAATGCAGACGGCGCTTCAAGGCTATGACAGATGGATTTTCGCCTCCATTAATCTCTACCCGCCAAAGAAAAACCACCAAAACCCCCTTTTCTGGCACCAAGCTCGCACCCCGAGGCCGCTCACCTCACAGCGGTAACAATTACCGGCCTTGTAAACTTAATTTTTTCTTTCTTCTGCTAAGTCAGTAGTTATCTCAGTACACGAAGAGACGACCTCGAAAATCTTAATATAAGTCTTGAGTTTCCGCCAAATTGGCAGGAGCTTTAACGCTGAAAATTCCCCTTCTTGACGTTCTCCACGTTATCTAATGTTGTAGATTTATATAGTAGCATCGATTTCTAAAAATCCTAATTCTACCCAAGTTCATCCGACAAGCTGCTACCGTGTGGCTGATTTTCAATACTTATCATAGATGTCGCAGAATTGGCAGATCCGAGAAAAGTCACGTGCGTCTTTCTGAACTGGCGGAACTGGCAGCACTGGCAGAATCGGCCCCGGGTCAACCCCCAGCCCCCCAAACACCCCGCGACAAAGTGGCTGAAGTGCCCCCCCCCCCCCCTCCCCAGCGGCTGACAGCCACAGGATGTCCAGAGGGGGAGCCATGTCCTTTTTCCAGACAATAGCGGAAGTGAGGCAAACACCGCTCGCTGCCTGCCCGAGTCGCGCCTGTTACTTTATCTATAAGTTCAATATCGAAACAATTCTTTCCTCGTCCGAAAGAACATTAACCTTAAAGTCCCCGAATTTGACGTTGTTGGTCCCCAATCTTGATTGTCGTTTACGTCGTTCGGTTAGGGGTTTCGCCGCTTTTTATCGCACGATATCGGGTGATGCATCGCGCGATGGAAGTCTGCTCTGTCTCAGGCTGCTGCCATATAAGAGGGACCCGCTGTCGAAGAGGGTCCTCCCCTGATTTCCCTTCTCAAGTGTTTGTCCCGTTCCGTATCCATCCATAATTTGCAATCTCTCTTGTTCACAACACAGTAAAGTATGCCGGATAATCTATTTGAAAGAGCTTTGAAGAAGAATTTTGATCCGGATACTAGAAACTTTTCTGATAAGGTGATCGTCAGAAATATCGAAGTCGTTACTAAAAGTCTTTATGAAGGGGTACTGAAAGATTGGAATCTGTATTGCAACGAATATAATCCTTTAAGGGACTTAACCATCTCCAGCGCGAAGCAATTTGTCAGTATGTTCGCGAACGGGATGAAGGGCTATATAACGGCCGAACCGATGGTGACCTTAGTACACAATATCTTTATACCCCAATTGAGTCGAATTGGCATTTCAACATTCTTCAGTACCATCTTTGGCGCATCAATGGCGATATCTGACAATTACGAACAGATCGAGACGAGTTTGACCATTTTGAGACGATTTGTGTCCGACACCGCTAGCCCAAAGCGTCCTTACGGGTTCAAGATTGCCAAGACGAATATAAACATCTGTCACAACAGTGTAAAGTCCATCGTTTGACAGCAAATCGAACTCTTGATGGAAATGCTGGTTATATAAATTTCTGAAAGCTTGAATTATGCTTACGTATGGCGAGGGAATGGGCTGTCATTGTGTTGTTCCTGTGCTGGAAGGAGCGGCGCTTGTGGTGCGGAAACTTAGGAGTGGAAGGAGTGACCCTTGTAAAGCGGTCAACACGAGCAATGTGAAATATTGCCTGCGAACATACACAGAAGCGGTCATATATAGTACTTTATCTTTTGCGTCTTGATCTCCACTTACCAAGGTGCATTTCAGCATCCCACATTCGGACCTATACGCCAGCTCGCAGAGTGCCAGTATGATATTACTGCACGACTACGAGATCTCCTGGTCTGGTTTTAAGCAGAGGAAGACACAGGAGATAAATTTGTATAGAAAGCTGGTTGTTTTCTACTCGTTTCGGCTTCTAATTCGTTATTACGTACGTCTGGAAAAAATAGACCCTTCAGGCTAAACTCGGGTTAAAGTAGCTGACAGCCACCCGAAGTTAATCCTCAGATTTAAAATCGCGGGGTTTATGCTATAAGCGGCTTCCAGTAATAATGACCACGGGGTACGCGGGGGAGCCATCTCGTTTTCGAGAACATATCTAACACTAAACTTCAGGCAGTGCTCTCCGCCGCTGTTATCGTCGAAGTCTTCGTCTGGTCTGACGTCTCCAGGTCATTCTGGTAAGAACGTGTCTTTTGTAACTGCAGCCTCTAGCTATCGATATACGCCTTCATCAGGTCGGCTCAAATTCACTTACTAGAGCAGTTGCTGAATTCACGAGATGCGTCGGTCTAAGACCATGAGATTTAAAGACCCTGGCGTTTAATGCGGCGGAAACACCCTTACGCCGAGAAGTAAGTTGGTTCAAGCCACTACAGGGGTCTATGACAGCCCCCTTGCCCCCTTCCCCTAACTCCCTATGCGCGTGTGACCTAAAAGATACATAGAAGAAAATTTACACTCGCCCCCAAGGCGCATGCAACCCAACAGCCAAGCAAGGTCTAAATCCTCGGGGATTATAAGCTCATGAAAAGTTCAGCCTGCTTTAACTTAGCGGGATCAGGAAAAGTCGGTTTGAGAAAGAAACTGAGAAGGCTAGAAAGATCAAGACTTAGAAACAGCTAGAGACGGCACATTCGAACGAGATTCGTACGCGACGTTACCGCAATGATATTTATGCGTCAGAGTGGCGCATGCGGCAGTGTTTCTCGTGTGCAAGGCTGTGCTGACACCCTTTGACGTCTACAATCCGATTCGCCGAGGAAGGCGGATGGTGAAATTCTCCCTGGTCAGCCTATAAAAGATAGAACTGAGACGTCTTTCTGGGGGTCAGCCGTTTATGAAATATAATTTTCTCTTGGTCTCGGCACTCTGGTAGTTGAACCAGGCTACATCCTGTTTTTAACCACGAATTTTACTATGATTTGGGCAATTACACTCACGCTCCTAGTAACTCGAATAACTTCAACACCCTGGACGTATTGGCTTGATGAATCATGTCTTGTCAACAATCATTTTCGGTTAGCCTTTAACGACTTTCAACTTATGGCGAGAGAAGCAAGCGACAGGTTAGCGGCCGGCGATATATCGCAGCGCAACTATTTTTCTCGTTTGTTCTATTCGCCGAATCAAGCTTCTGTGAATGAGGTAATAGGTAATTATTAGTTGGCACATAAACTTCGTATGCTCAAACTTAAGTATTTAACTAATTCTGTCACTTAGAAAAGCTTCATAACATAAATGCAATGGTCCAAGTTCCATATTCTCAACGAAAAAGGGCCAATTACAGATACTACTGTGACAACGATCGTCGGGATCCTGATGGTACTACTAGATGGAAGTTAAACGATGATATCTTAGTCAGATACAGGCCCTCCGGGTATATACCGCAGATTCAGCGCCCAATGCCTCACGAGACCCCGCCGGACACGCAATATCAAGTGTGGTATGACGGCGATAATGCTGTGTGAGTCAAACACAGATGAACCTACAGGCTCACTAACCCTCTATTCCACTATTCTTAGTATGGCGGATCGCAATTCCGGGTGTCAAGCACCTCTCACTCAAGCTGTGACATATACCCATTCAGTTCACGCCGCTTACAGAGGATCGGAGCACGAAGGAGACAGGGCCACAATCACAGTTTGCCCCACCATGACTTTCACGTTGCCGGGTGTACTGACTGCAGCGTCCTCTACGGTAGGTATGCGATTTTCAATTTCAGCGGGGATTCTCAAACCTTGACATCTTGCCACGGGTGCGGGTGAATGCAGCGCCTGATAATTGGAACAACGTGTACACTCCTATTGATTTACTTCACGTTTTTACATCATTTGTTATTTTACAACAGGTTCGTCTTCCCTCACTTTTATACCTGAGCTTGCTCTGTTAACGCTCCTTCTTCTAGACGGTGATAGCTAGACCGTTCAACAGTAAGCTAAGCCGTTATTGTGCCGTGCCATATTCTCTATACATATCCTTACAACGTCTTTACATACTTTAATTCCATCCATTCAATGTTAACTATAAGGTGCGCAGCTTTTGTCGAATATGTCCAACAGGAAGACGTCATATTGAGAGGGGATATTCACGCTGAAACGCTGGACTGGACCAGCGCAATAAGCTTAAGCCCAGATCAGAGAATCAAAAGTCCCTCGAATTACGCGTGGTTTGCCCTACTCGCCCGTCTCGTGGACCGCGGATGGCGGCTCTCGTGGTTCGAAACATTAGCAAAAGTTGGAATTCTAGAGCCGATTCCGTCATGAGAGTCTTGTCTCGGCGGCTCCGAGGCCGAAAAGCAGAGGAGCTCAGCATTGACTTAAAGACCTTGGCGTCGATCATTCAAGATACTCCAATGTCGTACAAGTTGCCAATGGACGAGTACGGCAAACGGTAAGAGAGAGTCATGACTGTCTTTCTATGGGTAAGAACGCAGGTTCCATTGTATTCTAACACCGGTATCATTTTGGCGTTATGAGGATGGCAACAGCGGTGGATGTAGTTATAGCTCTGAGCATTGAAGTGGTAAATGGGGAATGAAGTGGGGGGGTTTTGATCCATGCTTCCATGATCATGATGGCCTTGTCGAGATGTTTGCTGACAGAGGGGCGAATGGGGAGCGAGTATATATAGCTTATGAGACGTAGCATCCAGCGTGATTCAGATACTCCCCGAAGCTCTATATGGGCTAAAATCCAAGTGCTCCATTGGGATGACCCATCACGTGACCCGAGCTTACTTTATCCGTTGACCGTATATGATCATGGCAAGATGTCACGGTCATTACGGACAAGAAAGGTTACCCGAGATCACGTGACAAATGTAGATGGAAGAACCGTCTATATCTCATCTACATTTTGGCGACCGACCTATTGAAATAACAACGTGTAGACTGTAGTAGGTCGACATAACGAGTTACGAAACTATAGGCGCTGGGTTTATACCTTAGGGTATATAGGAACGATGAGTTCCTACCTTTAGAACTTACTATATTTAACTTACCTAGTTATCTTAGCGATTACTCATTACGTATTAAATTACCCTTATAATTCTTTACAAGTATTTCTCTTCTTAAGTAACTCGGCTTCCCTTAAGAACTAACCGGTATATATAGATACCCTGTATTAGTATACGTAACTTTTTAAATACCCTATAGGATATCGGTCTAGTCAGCAAGAGAGTCGGTTACCGATTTAACCGCAGGTGTATATAACAACAAGAAGGATACTATTCTCTTCTATAATAATAATCGTTAGAAGCTAGATAACTAATTTACCTCTCTCTAGATCCACTTTACCTTTCAAGAAAGTAGAATTCCCTCTAATAAAAAAATAATATTCACGACGGGACGCATGAGAGTAGGTCATAATTAAGCTAGAATCCGCGGCTGTCGACGTTAATAGTATACTTAATAATCACCTTCTCTTCTGGCTCAGTGAGGATCTTGGAATTGGGAACATAATCCTACCGTATAGGCCTCCTAAGGTGTCGATTACGTAGCGTGTTAGGGTAGACGTTATAGCTCGCCGCGGCGGCAAGGTTTAATAGCTGCTGCTGGCTATCGATAGCTGACATGGCTAGAATGACCCCCCGTTTAAGCAAGGCGTGCGATAAGTTAACCCTCAACCTCTGGGTGAATGATAGCCTATCACCTTATCACCCGATAAAGCAGCAGGCACTCCAACACCATCGCGGTCTAGTGATGCAACGGCAATTGTACGATCGGGCGATTGGGGACCAAGAATCGGGTGATGTTTCTCATCCGTGATTCGAATTTTTAAATCATGACATTGCCGATGCTTTAGTTTTCTTGGCTGAAATCTCAATGCACCGCTGCAGAAATCGGAGCTTTGAAGCCTCAAACGGCTCCGGGCGCCGCTCGCACAATGATTGCGAGCGTTCGGACAGTGAAATCAGCGCACAATATCGTTTGACGATTTTTTCTTTCACATGCTTGTAAGTATTAAATAAGGACGTCTCGTAGTTAAAGAGTTTTATGTGTTTAAGCAGTGTTCACGCATTGTCACGTCACTATTAGTCGTTTTTATTGTGAAAATTGGTTAATTCGGAGAGGAGCGTGTGAAGTTGCCACTGTGAACTAAACCTATGACAGAGTTGCAATTCAACTGAGATCATAATATAATAGTATACTCCAGGCCATTTCAGTCGGTTCTGCAAGTTCTGCCAGTTCAGAAAAAACACACGTGACTTTTTTCGGATCTGCCAGTTCTGTAACTTGTTTAGTCAATTCAGCCAGTTCAGAATCGTTCTAGGAATCGTGCTAAAAGCGCTAAAGATGTCGATTGTACCAAACCTGCGCTTGTTGCTGAACATGCGGAACTTGCGCAATCTGCGAAACCTGCACAACTTGCACAACCTGCCAAACGTGCGCATTCTGCCAAAACGTGCGCATTTATTCTGCCAAACAGCGATATCTTATCAAATCCGCCATAACAAGTACTTTGCTACTTAAAGTACTGCGACTATCGCGCTTCTGATAAAGTACTAAGTACTTAGAGTTAGTACTTAAGTATTTTCATACCTAAGTCTTAGTACTAGTATTCTCATATTTAAGTCTTAATATTCTCATATCATAGTATTTAAGTCTTTATATTCTTATACCTAAGTCTTAGTATTCTTATACTTAAGTCTTAGTATTTCCGACCGAGTGAGTCTATCCAAAGCTCTCTAGACGTGAATATCTAGTAGTTCTACATGGTTAGTCGATCTAGTCAGTTTAGAATTCTTATTAAATTATATTAAAAATATTAAAGATGTCGATTATACCCAATTTGCACTTGTTGCTAAATATGCCGCAACCTGCCAAACCTGCGGAACCTGCCAATACCTGCGCATCCTGCCAAACCTACGCATCTTATTAAACCCGCCATAATTGGCAATGCGAGCACCGCGCTCCGAACATTTTCATGTCCAAGCATAGTAAAGTACTTCAAGTACAGCACTTATAAAGTATAGAGAGAAACTTGGACTTAAGTTAATCTCGAGCTGCTA
Source organism: Pyrenula aspistea (assembly GCA_021030945.1). Lineage (NCBI taxonomy): Eukaryota > Fungi > Ascomycota > Eurotiomycetes > Pyrenulales > Pyrenulaceae > Pyrenula > Pyrenula aspistea. The sequence goes on from JAGFML010000023.1 coordinate 279,179, forward strand.
TCAACCTCTCACACCTGCGTAGCTTACATGCTTTTGAACAATTTGGACGTTTGAGTCCACGAGGCTGGCCTTCAGATCTGGGTCATTGAGTCCCGTCTGAGTCGTAGTCGAACTTAGCATAGTACTTTCTATAAAGCTTTCTCGGCGTGAAAGTCTCCAAAAAATCATAAGTACTAGAATCTTGACATAGAACCTCTTCACAAAGGGCTCTGAAGATCCGACTTCGGGGCTTCAGCAACCGCCCGTCGAAGCGCTGACACATTACACACGTAAATCTACAAGTCTTAAGGCGTCTGATGTGGTGGATGGCCGCAGCTGAAATGGGAAGGGGGCTGGATTGGAGATGTAGAAAGTACACAGACGCGCAATAAGTACATATAGGTATAAGAGTTAATTCGGCGCTAGTGATTACGTATTACGATTACATACGGACTTTAGGCTTCACGGAATTGGCAGCCCCCGAACTTCAAGTTTTTCTATCTTGGGGAAGTAAGATGAGGTTCATTTTAGGGAGCCTCCCCTAGAGTAATTTTTGTCACGGCTGTTTAGTACAACCCAGAACGGTACAGCGTAAATTACACTACAGGCTTCTTTATGGTGCAAACATTCGTACAATTTCCTTTCTTGCTCATCTATCCCAATAGCAAGTTGTCAATTTAGGCCTGGACCTTTGCCGTTCTCATCATCTCCAGGATCCGGCTACCACACACATCCAGCACCTAATAACAAGACATCCCTCTAAACAGGGCAAACGACTTCGTTAGCCTCCTGTGCGATCGCGGTGCGCACACAGCATGATAGACACTTGGCCAGTCCCCAACAGCAACTCGCACGATAATCGGAATTGGGCTGAGGTTCCGACTGGCGGCAGACTCCCCTGCTGCTCCAGCGCCGACATCAAGGCCAGACACCATCCTGGGCTAGTCCCGGCAACGAACCGAAGCACACAATCCTCCGACGGTGAATGCAGTTCCGCATGACCCTCGCCATCCACGATCCGCACGCCACGGTAACCCCGCCATGTCGTGCGGTGGAAAGTATCCGTGCAGGCTATGAATCCTTGAAGAGACGCCGCCCAGATGGCTAACGTAGCTGGAGGGATCATGGCATCACCTCGGGGTGACGAAAACCTGTAACAGAAGAGGTGAGACTCCATTTCCATTACGAGCGGCTCTAATGTGAAATCGTCCGGTATAGATGGAGTGTCTTGCTGGAATCTCAGACATGGGAATTACCCGGGTTGCGGGATATTGTAGTGCTTGGAAGGTCACGTCGCGCATCTCGAGGAAGGACCGCTGTTCAAGCACAATGCTTCCAGGCACAACATGGACACGGGATAGACTCTCAGGCGTGTCGGAGAGCTCGCAGATGGAACTCAGATAGAAACACAGGCCTCTGCTCACCAGCGCAGAGACTGAGTCTGCCCGGCCGCTTCTGAGGGCCATAGGGAGGTATCCGGAGTAGAGTGTTGCGGCCATGGACGGAAAAATCTTGGTGGTGGTCTCGATCGATACCTTTGCGACGAGCTCGATGCCTCTCATGTGAAAGTGACTGAGCATTCTATGGCATATAACGCTCAAGCCGTTCTGCGACGGTGCAAGCCGACCATCAGACCAAAAAGCCGGCCGTGATGCGCGACGCATAGATCATCGACTCGACTAGGGCCAAAATGCACGTCTGCCACCTGTATGTCACTCGGCCGGGTGTGCTCCAATTTGAAATCTGCCTCATTGGTGTGACTATAACACGTGCAATTAGAAGATATTTTCAACAACGCGCTCTTATCGGCTATGAACGCCCCATTGAACGTCCTTGGCGAATTGTGTGGCTCGCATTGTGAGTTCCTTGGAGATCTCTGGAAAGCATCGAGAGATTGTATAAAGTCACAGCCGTGTGTTCCCTCGAGGCAGTGCACATTATGGCGTAGGTATTGGCGACCGACGTCTGACTTAGCTGTCCCTACATATGAAAAAACTGCGCAACGCTACCAAGGGCTGTGAAAAAATCCGTCCTAGGATCGGTAGTCAGAATTTGAAGCGCCTGACTATCAACTGTAGATCTTAGCGTAGTATCCCACAGCACTCGAATACAGAGCTGTGTTGCGTCTGGTTGTAGCTGTTGTCGAATGATATCCGAGACTTCTCTCACTCCGTAGATAATCTTTACGGTAAGCTGGTTGCTGGATACAGAGTGATTATTGTGCGTATATATAATCTTGACTTGTGGCCTCGTGTTCTGGCGTGAATAACGGCCAAGATGGGCTGCAGCTGATCCATCAGCACTTTCAACGACAATGGATAGCCCAAGAGGCTACTCTGAGATTGCTCCAAGCCAAGCGCAATGGGGACCGCCTGTCAAAACACAGAATCCAAGAGACCAGATAAGGTGTTTCGCAAGAGCTTGTAAAGCGTTGGTCATACCCTCAGGATCTGAACTTTCCGGAAGGATGTGCTGTTCATAAGGTTGACATGCACCCATAAACTCTTGCATGACATCTTTGAAATTAAAATTTGCCAGACATCCACCACATGCCTTAACTGATTTTCTCTATTGGCCAATTGAAGGATCTAAAAGCCTTGGTACAGACGTTAGTTGCACGAAGTGTGATTAATATTAATGCCGAAACTTCTTCACTATGCGTCTCTGCAAGTGAAGTACAGAGTGTAACACATCCAAGAAGTTCACGCGTCCGAGCTAGCTTTCGCGCTATGTGTTGAAGCCCTGAATTAAACAGCGTAGCGTCTCCAAAGGATCTGAAAGCATGTAGCTGTGATAGTGCGTGGTGGAGATTTCGTTGACCATCGTTAGATAGGACTAGAGATGAGCTGCTCAGTGACAAGTACTGTCAATGGCTCAATCCCGGGTCCGGACAGCCTTGGTAAAAATGATATGCTCGCTTCAGCTGCTGATCTGAAGAAAGCCACCCATTTGATCCGACCGGACTGAGTGAATACGCTAGAGTCGTTGGGTCGGAGAGTAAGTTCACTTGGTGGTTGATCTGAACTCACCCTCGCACGCGACGTAAGGTAAGGAAAAGTCTTTGTTGAAGAGCGCCCTTGAGTTCTCCAAGCGCAGAGGGTATAGAGGGAACGGGTTTGCCTTCAAAGTCGGGTAGAGGACCAAGTAGGCTTTCACGTCTAGGGCAACTCAGCTGGAGTACTAATCGCCACGTTCAACACTTGCAAGTATGTCCAGAGACTGTGAAAGGCAAGCACAGCTGCTGCGAGCTGTTGACAGGTTTGGGTGTTCCATGTAGAAAGACGAAGCCATGTTAGAGTATCTGCGTGGTGGTTATGAATGAATGCCTTCGGTATGCCTTACGACCTTGCTCGCTTTCTCCAATGTAAACATTGCCATTCTCTGAACCAATAGGATACCGGACATTCGCCTATCGTCGATCTTCCCACATCGATACAAGTGAGATGCAGCTTTGCCTGTCAGTTTTCAGAACTCGCAACATTTACGCTGGCAATCGCTTTGAGGTCGCTGTTCTGCTGTGCAATTGGTGTCTGAGGGTAAGGTATGTTCTTGTCAAGCCCGTCGCCGGCCTAGTGTGAAGCTGACCTTGCCAAGAAAACCGGCAAGACAAGGCTGACCAGCCTCGAGAAGGATGACCGAAGCGGATCCACCGGCGGAGCGCTTTCTGGTATATTCCCGACCTACCTATGTGAAAAACCAAATTCATCTCAGCATGGCGACGCCGTCTTCATGGGTACGCAGCATATCAATAGAATACTGCAAAATATAACGAGTCGGAAAGATCACCATGGGAGCTTTTGACGCCTTGAACAAAAAAGGCACGAGACCTCTCCAGGCACGGAAAAAGATCACGGTCGTCGCAAGCAGCCAGCTACAGACTCTCAACGGCGCTCGATCAACGTCAAGGACACTGTCTGGGAGCCCTTCGCAACACAGACCCCCGAATCTTTCCTTAGGTACAAAAGCAAGGGCAGTCAGCGACACACCGTCCACAGATTCAAGACGATCAACACCTACAACAGTTGGCAACAGCAGCCCGCGGACCTTTCCAAAGTCAAAGCGACCGTCCGACAAGAAGCGCTCTTCGCCTGCTGTTTTGACCCCCCGATTTTCTGACTCCGATGATGACGAAGAGCCAGCAGCTCCTAGGAAGAAGCAAAAGGTTGCAGGAGGTACCTCTTTGGATCTTAGTCGCAATATAAGGGCCAAGGGGGCTTTTGATGAGGACGGAGATATCTCTCTCCCTATGATACATGCGGCAGATATTGCGAATGCTGGGACAGAAGAGAAGCCTAGTCCCGACTATACTAAGTTATTTGATATTTCAAGGGACCCCGATAGCGACAGGAAAGCCCCACTTTGCCATGTCGAACTTCAGTATCCAAGTGCTTGTCCTCGTGAGCGCTATTTTCTGGTACGCGCCATCGAGTCAGACGGTTTCAAACCAGTTGACGAGCTCATCAACAATATTCGAGCAATCGCATTGCATTACCTACCAGAAGCTGAAGCCGAAGCAATATCTGACGAAGGCGTAGGCATCATCCGCAAACTGACACGTTCTTACAAGAATATCGATGAACCGTCCTTCCGTTCTGCCTTGGACGGATTCAACGCAACTTTGGAAGGGTATCGTAAAGCCAATATCATATCTGACCACCTAGACCACCTCCACTCACTGCCCCTCCCTTTAATAGAAAGGATCTTGACGCAAATCTACGTTCGCACCGTCTCCCCGCGGATCGAATTGCTCCGTCGATATGAGAACGGTACTGACGACGTATATGGCGAGCTGCTCCCTCGTTTTGTGTCTAAAATCATATCCGAAACAGCTCTCAAATCGAACCACGTCTTCGTCGATCTTGGATCAGGCGTTGGCAATGTTGTTCTCCAAGTAGCCCTTCAGACCGGTTGCGAGAGCTGGGGCTGCGAGAGGATGCCTCACGCATGCGAGCTGGCCGAATTACAGCGCAAAGAATTCATCGCTCGATGCCACCTGTGGGGTCTTCAGCCAGGCAAAGTTCATCTTGAGCGGGGCGATTTCCTCGAGCATCAACCGACCCTTGATGCTCTGAAGCGTGCCGATCTGGTATTGGTTAACAACCAAGCTTTTACACCAAAACTGAATGACGATTTGAAACGTTGCTTCTTGGACATGAAAGAAGGGGCGCAAATTGTGAGCCTGAAAGGTTTCGTGGGAGAGGCTAGCAAGCACAATCTGGCCGACGTCATGAACGTGTTCTTTGATGAGAAGAAGGAATTCTTTAGCGATAGCGTAAGCTGGACGGATGCGCCTGGGACGTACCACATTGCGAGGAAGGATTCCCGACGCTATAAGAACTTGTATGGGCATTTGGACTAGAGGTCTGGCGTCCTGTAACGGAGTTTTGCTGGTTGTATGAATCATCGATACCCCTTTGGCATAGTGGGCTTTTTTCCTTCTGAGCATTGATAAGTCTACGTCTCTAAATCAACATGAGAACTGGTTCTCTCCTTTAGCAATCTCAAGATCAACTTTCGAGTGTTGCTGGGGAATGTGTCCTCAACACCACTCACTGCAGAGTAAAGCCAAGTGTCTCCCCCGCTGGTTGCTCTTGGACATTGTGCGAGCAAAATTCGTTATTGATTTGGACCTCATAATGTTACTGACTTCTTTTCTTGAGTCTCTTCTCGGCGCGGACATCCTTCTTTAGTCTCGCATCAACAATCTTATACTTGCCCTTCACACCTCTTGGCCGCCCAGCGATGCCTCTATTTCCACCTTTGGCAACCACCAACTTCACTTTCTGCTTAGGCTTCTTCTTCGCCGCCTTGCTCATAAGCCTAGCAATATTCTGCGCTTTGTCTTTCTCTGACATTCCGTCCTCGTCAGCAAGTAATGCGGACTTTTTACGAAGCTTCTCCAACTTTTGCGCCGCCTTCATCTTCTTCCGCCCTTTCGCTTCCTGCACCTTCTTGATAGGCCGAGCGTTCAGAGCTCGCGTCTTCTCACGAATTGCGGCGGCAGCAGCCGCGGTGATCGGACGCTGTGGCTTGCTGTGCTGATTCTCATCATCCAGGAACCAGTCAGGGAGACCATCCACGTCTCGGAAGGAGTACTTGTTGAAACCGTCATCGACGATGTCATCGCTTTTGGTTTCGCCCGTGGCAAGCGACTGAGCGAGTGTCATGGCTTCAGCCGTTATGATGTTAATGTCTAGCTTTCCGTCTCTGCGTCGTGGATCTGAACCATCAACTACTGGATTCGTCCGGACTTCTTCAATTCCCCCAGTCTTTGCAGGGTTTGTTGGATATTTTGGTGACAGCTCCTCGTTCGATTCCATTAAATTGGTTTTATCATTTCTTCCTCGAGGCAATTCATCAGTGCTGGTTTTCGATCGTCTATGCTTCTCCTCAAATGGGTAATGCCTGTCTTCAGAGTCATCGTCCAGCTCAATGGCACTATCGGCGTCTGTAGCTGTGCTCTCGTCTATGCCATTGAAGATGTCTTGGTCGAAGAATAAAGCGGCTTTGCTGGAAAGCTCCCTGCTTGATAAAGCGGGTGTTTGGAAGGCTGCATAAGCGTTGGCATCATCTTCGCTCGCCTCAAGACCAGAGTTTGAGCCGGCATCAGACCCGGAAAAGCCTTCCCACTCATCTGTCTCCCTTTCCCTGCGAATTTTCTTGACGCGCTCGTTTGCAAGACGGTCTTCCCTCCGACCCTGATACTCAGCGTACAAGGTATCTAATTCTCCCTCAAGCCCATCCTCGTCCATATCTGACTCGTCACTCTCACTCCTTGACATATCTGTGTCTTCTATTTCTTCGTCTTCTAGGTCCTGCATTTTGTTGCTCGCGTGATCACTTGTAGCTTCAGCTTTTTCCGCAGTCTTTCTGCTAAACATCACGCCCTCTCCATTAGGGCCAACTTGCTCCATTCCAATGTCTACTGGCGTGACCATTTGCATCTGCATCCTGACGACTTCTCTCTGCCTCCTTTCATTTTCTTTGCGTCGTTGCCTTTTTTTCTCCGATCTTGTTTGATCTCGAAGGCGTTGGAGCTCTTCCTGCATTGCCATTTCCTCATCCATCGGTGCAACTTCTGCCACTTCTTCTCCTACTATGGACTGCGTTTTGTCTTTGCTCTTGGAACTTAGTCCAAACTGCTCCCGAACTTTGAGCCGCCATCGTAAGAGATTTCGAAACTCCTTCCGCCCTAATACTTTGAGGTCTCCGCAGCATTCTCGGATCTCAGGGGTTGTTTCAGGAAGCCTTTCAAGTGTTGCAAGTGCCAGATCGCCATTTGGACCCTGATCGAAGCTGAGTCTATTATACGAGCCCAGAATGGCGATTGGGTCTGATGTTTGTATGAACTCGCTCACAGATACCTCCTTGTGCTGGATATAGTCGCCCTCCTCATAACCTTCTCTCTTCCGTTTCTTTTTCTCAGGGTTGAATACTTTAGCCTCGTTGTTAGGTGTTGGGTCGGCAAGCTCTGCGAAAACGTGACGCGGATCAAGAAGCCTAGGGTCGATCTTTTTGGGGGCTTTGAATCCACGGCAGACGACGAAGATTTCAGCAGACACATTTCGCGATGAGGGTGGTTTTGTAGCCTCAACAAGTGTAAAGAGTTGCTTGAAGACCCATAGCAGGGCGTTGTAATCTTTCGAGCGGAAGACTTTCGTAATAAACGTACCGCCGCTGACCAAGAAGTCGGTGGCCAGCTTGAGAGCCTGCAAAACGAGCTCTGCCTGAGAATATGCATCTTGTACCCACGCGATGCCCACATTTGGTGCACCATCGTGAAGGACTGTGTCCGCCTTCCACGTCTTCAAGTGTCTCCGAATTGTCGTGCGACATTGGTATGTTGTGATGTCGCTCTGGAATGTAATGGCTCGAGGAATAGGTTTGATTGGTGCTAGATCAACACCCACAATAATGCTCTGGGTTGGCATAACCTCCGCAGCCACCTGACACCATGATCCTGGGGCGGCGCAAAGATCAAGGAGAACTTTGCTTTTTTCCAAGAAGCCATACTTCTTGTTCAGTTGGATCAGCTTGAAAGCCGCGCGAGCTCTGTATCCCTTCTCCTTTGCGAGTTTATACCATTTGTCGAGTCGGCCTTTTCCATGCTTCTTTTGGATTGCCATTGCGGGACAAGGGATGCCGGCCGACGAAATGTGAACTCGAGGCACGACGACGAAGTTTTAGTGCTTGTACAGGAGTTATACAGCTTATCGATAAGGAGTTTCCGAGGCCCGAAAATGTCCGACCAAGGGGACGGAGCGGCTGGCTTGGATCTCCAATGACGTTGGCTAGCGCTTCAGCGTGCCTGGTGCATAGCAGCCTGAACAACATTCACGTCTTTCTTGTAAGTCTGTCTAACAAGCCTTTGCCCCAACGTCCTCCGCATCACTGGATCTGATCATGCCGAGATTGTTCCTCAATGGGCCTCTCTAGTAAGAAGAAAAAAACTCCAAAGCCGGATACTATAGACGATTCAACGCCTCGAACCACAGAATCACAGGACTCTACTGTTGCAGAGCAGCAACCGCCAGATTCGGCAACAGCTAAAGGTCCTAGTGAGACACCTCAGGAATCCTCAAAGGTACAAGTGAAAGCTCCACGGACGAACATATACTAACTCCCGACGTCTTTAGCGCTGGTTCAACAAGACTTGGCCCAACAAAGCTGCGCCAGTCACCCAAATCGCTCGAGACAGTATATCGTCCGCCAGCAACACCGCTGTCGATCTAGCTTCTGCTATCAAACCTCCTAATTCCTTGAGAAGCTCTAAAACACCACCTGTCGACTTGACAAGAAAGCCCAGCCGGTCTGCCCCTGTGGATGCAGCAACCACAAAGGTTCATGCGGTATCTGATCCGCCGCCGCCTTCATTGCCTGATAATGTTGTGAATGGGAGCAGGAAGAGTCAGAGCAGCTTGAATTTAGGAAAGGACACTAAGGATTCGGCTATTCGACAAGAACAGCAGTCAGAAACGCCTGAGCCTCAACTGAAAGAGCTGCACGAAAATGACGTATCACAGACGCAACAGAAATCAGAAAGCGTGGAAAATTCCAATGCCAGCTGGCTAGGGTGGTTGATTAAGTCTCCTCAGCAAGAAAAAGGCGCAAGCAACAGTTACAACTCTCGTACACCAACGAAAGAATCGAAGGATACTGGCTCGAAAGTATTCCCCGACAGTTCAGAAAACTCGGACCAAATGGCACTGAAGCCGTCCCTAGATTCTCACCCCGACCCGAAGAAAGATGCTTCTTCCGCCCCATCTGTCACGAAGCGCACATGGCTGCAGATGTTCAACAGCTCTACTCTAGACAAAGCCTCTGAAAATCAGCATGCTACGAAAGAGGATCAAAACGAGGTTGTGCCCTCCACACCAACAGATAGGCCGAATACCCCTGCGAGTTCACGCTCAAAGTTAAAAGAATCTACCCTGGAGACGTCACCTCCGCCTAATCTACCAGGAGATGGGAAATCTTCTGGTTGGATATTCTGGTCTAGAGACAGAAGGGGAACATCGACGAGGACCATCACGGACTCACATGTAGGAGAATTGGCTATATCGGACACGCCCTCTCAGAAAAGGCCTAAACGGGCTTCAATCTCTCTAGATCGGCCTACGGATACAGTGCCAGACAAGAAATTTCAGAAACCGACCGCTAAGTCAAGTGAAAGCACTCCAGCTACTCCGACCTCAAGCAAGACCGTGAGCGCTCAAGAAGCGCCAAAGGATTTGCCAAAGGCACCTTCCAAGGAAGATCTGGGGCCAACGCCAGCCAAAGCACAGGAACTCGAGATTGCCTCTAAGGCGCTCCAAAAGAGTGTCCCAAATGTTTTGTTACCCCCGCTAAAGGCCACTTTTTTGTTACAGCAAAGCCCGGGATTGATGCAGCACCTGAGCCGATTGTTAGGTCTTGCGAAATCAACAGGGCCAGAGCATCTAAGCTTAATCAAAGACCCTCCGCGGATTAAAACGGCCCTGGCTATTGGGGTTCACGGGTACTTCCCTGCCCCTTTCATCAGAACAGTCCTCGGTCAGCCGACCGGAACATCAATCAAGTTTGCTGACATGGCGGTCAAGTCAATCCGAAAATGGACGGCTGCTCGAGGATATGACTGTGAGGTGAAGAGTGCCGCATTAGAAGGGGAAGGAAGAATTTCCGAACGTGTTAATCTGCTTTGGAAGCTTCTGCTGAATTGGATCGACGAGATCCGCAAATCTGATTTTATTTTTGTAGCGTGCCATAGCCAAGGAGTACCTGTGGCGTTGATGCTCGTCGCTAAGCTCATCTCTTTCGGCTGCGTCAATGCATCCAGAATAGGTGTCTGTGCTATGGCCGGAGTAAATCTTGGCCCATTTTCTGATTACAAGTCAAGATGGATAAGTGGCTCAGCAGGGGAGCTTTTCCAATTTTCGGATCCAAACAGCAATGTCTCGAGGGACTATTCAGCGGCATTAGAGACCTGCCTTACATTTGGAGTTAGGGTTGTTTACGCTGGAAGTATTGATGATCAGCTGGTCAGCCTAGAGGTGAGAACCCTGAATTGTGAGATTGCCCTATGCTGACTTGCTTAGTCGTCCATTTTCTCTCCTATTTCGCATCCCTATATATACCGCGCTTGTTTTGTCGATGGGCGTGTCCATGCTCCAAATTTGTAAGGCGATATTCTTGCTTTCCATAATAGGCATGCTAATCCCTTTCTTTAGCCTGGTTAGCTTGGTAGGCTTTGCTCTCAAACTCCGTAACCTGGGTGTCCCGGACCATGGCTTGATTCGAGAGCTGAGCTCACCGCTGGCGGGAAGCCTATATTCTGGAGAGGGTCACTCTCGTATCTACGAGGAGGAAGGAGTCTACGAGTAAGCTGACCGCTTCTACATCATGAATCTCCCGTATTGACATATTATCAGTCTCGCGGTCGAATTTGCGCTCGAGACGACATCGTCCCCGATGCTCCCAATGACACAAAGACCGACGACGCCAGGTTCTGCAAACCCATATATTTTACCATTCGCAATGCGTGGAGTTCTTGAGGAAGATTACGTGAGAACAGAACTCTACACCGAAACCCAGGAGCTTTTGAAACAATTCGATGAATGGAAACCGTCCAGCAAGGTGTTAAAGGACGTAAAGTTCCGCTTAGAAGGAATAAGGTCTAAGTTATGATGTACTGGTGATCTGGTATGCAACGCTTTAGGAGTTCTGTTCGCTTTTCGGCCTTGATATAGAGAAGACAAGGTAGAGGAAGGCATGGCGCAGGAGTTACTTCGCGAGATCGACATTCCTCGCATTGCGTGCTTTAATCCCCAGAATAGGGCTGAAGTACGTTAGAGCCCGACTTTCTAATAAATGGTGCATCACCTCGAAACATACAGTGGAAGAATAATAAGACTCTATTCAGTACCTTGGGAACCGTCCCAGAACACTATTTCCGTGACGTTCACATCATGGTGACGTCAGTACTGTATTCAAGGAAGGATAGGTGCTGTGTATCTTGAAATTTGCGTAAAGCAAACGAGAAGTGAGTCGCCTTATACGACATCGTCGAGAGAGCGGGTCATCTTGAATTGTGGATTGGGCGATTGCATTGTTTCCCTTCCATCGTACAATCAAGCCCATACCACACCTTGGACCCGAACCTTTAAATCCTTTGAACCCATAGCTTTGCGATTCTAGATACTCGCCTACCTTAGCCACACCCATCATGACAGATCAGGCAAACCGGCCTGCTTCCCCCTCCCAGGCGCCGTTGAAGCCAAAAGACCACGTTCTGGAGACAGGTGCTAGCATGGTCCAAGATTTTACGCCGATTCAACAGATCTGCGCTCATCTCAATGCCTTCCACGTCTACGCGGACGACCCTTCGAGATGTGTAGAGGCTAACCATTATTGCACACACCTGAACGAGGACGTGCGTCAATGTTTGGTCTATGACTCGCCGGAAAAGGGAGCAAGACTCATTGGAGTGGAGTACTTGGTCACCCCTAAAGTGTGAGTGCCGTCTCTTCGCTCCGGCTTGAATATCGGTTTGCGTTTCCTATTCCCCTAGCTCTAGAGTAGAGTCTCTTCGCTCCGATGTCGATTTGATCTGTCTGCCGCAAGAATCTGACCCTCAGTAGCTTTTCCACGCTTCCAATGGAAGAGCGAAAGCTATGGCATTCGCATGTCTTCGAAGTCAAGTCCGGAATGCTCGTCATGCCTCAGCCTTCTACCTCCCTCACACCCTCAGCAGCTTGGGAGGCAGCCGAGACTTCAGAAATGCACGAAATCGCTCCACTCTATGGCAAAACATATCATTTTTGGCAGGTTGATAGAGGTGATGTTGTCCCGATGGGAGAGCCGAAGTTAATGGCCAGTTTCACGAACGAGCAGACCGTAGAGAAAGTGGTTGGCAAGCTAACGGACGGAGAGCTGCCGAGTGAGAGATTGTGCGAAACCGCAGGAAGGGACAAGAGGTTTGGGGTTGATATTCGTAGGAAGAGACATATTCGCGAGGGTGTTCAAGAAACAGAAGTTATGGAAGGTAAGTTATGTCGTCCCAGACATCATGAAGACCTCGCAAATACTTTCTAGGGGCTGACGGGATGTGCGATTGATTGTCGGCGATTGTGAAACTTCGAGACCCAACAGCAGGAGCATACGTTTTACCATGCTCGAACTCCATGGTCGTTGACACAGTAGCACATGGATCAAGCAGCGATCGGCTGGTGGTGATGATCAATCGGTAGGTCGAGTACGGTCCGTCAGGAAACTCTCATCCAGAAGAGGTGCTATGCTTGTAACTGAGAGAAAGCTGCCAATGGAGAACTAGTTGTCCACATCGGTTAGGCGACAAGCAATGGTAACGTGATCAAAATCTTCATACGGTACACTTCCCAACAAATGATGACTGACACTGGGTCACTTGACGCTTTCAACGCATTTTCGTATGTCAGACTCATCAATTGACAAGTATAGTTAGAATATTCGTCGCGCTAGGAAGCATTGTTGAGAGACAAGGTCTTCGATGAGACCTTGACCCAAATCTAGGACTTTTCTGGCAGGCTTGGAGACCTCAAATCGATCTTTCACCTTGTAATTTCGACGTGGCGTGGGTATGCAACCAAAAAAATGACAAAAGTTGCAATTATGCAACTTCATTGGGAAGACGTGATCCTAGCAGGAGAGAACTGCGTCCTTGGAAACATTTCTGTATTCACACTCTCCGTAACGCTTAGATTTTGGTGATCTCATTCTGCTCAGGGCTGTTGACATTAGTTGTCACTCTTGCCGTCTTTATCCTCATTGCGCCGCTGTGCCGCCTTTTCCTGTCTTCTGTCCATGTCGGCGAATATCTCTTTTAAAGATTTTTCCGTAGGATTTTCCCATGGCATAAGTGCATGATCATCGTCGTCCCATAAAGAACCTTTAGCCATCTCGAAGAACCAACGCTCGAACTTAGTGCCTATGTCATGGTAGCTTTTATCTGGATTGTTGGGGTCGCGCCAACCGTCCTCAAAGAACACACTCCAACATCGCATAACGCGTGCCATGAGCACATCTTTGGAGAGCTTGTCACCGACTACGACAATCTCATCTGGCTTGGATATCACGCCTTTCTCGTGAAAATACTTTGCAATGTAACGACCAATCCTAGGCTTTCCCGTCGAATTTGCTGCTAGAAAATGGCGAAACACCGGAATACCAAGCTCGTTCTCGAGCTCACGAGCCGGGTCCTCGTGACTGGGGCTATCCGTCTTCCCAACGGTGTTCGATACAATCAGAATGGAATTCTTATTGTGAGAAAATTCCTCACTTTGCTTTAAAAGCTCAATTGCATTGCGGTATGAGGGATCCAGATATGTGGTGTTCGGTGGGCATAGAGTGTTGTCTTTGTCCAACACGAGAGCGCGAATTCGAGGCTTAGTTGGAAGAGCCGGTCCAATACCTGAAATGGGTAAATCCAGCAATGTCCGTAACGCGAGGTGTGGACGAAAGATCCCAGGGTTGGCTTGGGTCAAGGATAATTGTTTCCAAAGACCCTTTAAAGAGCGGGACATCAGCTACTGGCGATCTTCGGATTTTTGTAAGTTGTCTGTCTTGTAAATTGAAACTGAGGACGTCCATCCTATTAACAGGGTGAGAAAGATTCTGAGAAAGAGAAGGTAGAAGCTCCCCGCACCGCCGACCCGACCCGAAGGACCTTGGCGCGACAAAGTTACAGTGATGCACAGCAGTAGCGAGCTGCTTAACTGTGCTTCGTTTTCCTGACGCCAATACTCTACCCAGCTTCATTTTGCGCCCCAACGACTAGAACAAGCGTGCCTCTGATTCATCGGTCTCTTGGCCTCGGCACTTCGGATGCAAACGTTCCATTGCATTGCAACTTGGCAACCTTTTATCTGTGGGTTCGCACGATGGGTAAACTCGCGTCCACAATCGGCATACCTATAAAACTCCTTAATGAAGCTCAGGTTCGACGAATTTTAACTTGAGTGATGCCTCTACTGACTTCAACCGCAGGGCCACGTTATCACACTTGAAATCACCTCTGGCCAAGTATATCGTGGAAAGCTCTTAGAAGGTGCGTCCATATGTATTTCTCAGATCACCGCTCTTGACGCTTCCTGCCCTTTGACAATTTTTACTCTTGCAAAGGCTGATCTCATGAATAGCTGAGGACAACATGAATGTGCAACTCAAGGACATTACCGTTACTGCTCGCGACGGGCGAGTTTCCCACCTCGACCAGGTTTATATTCGCGGGTCCCATGTTCGATTCTTTATTGTTCCCGACATGCTGAGAAACGCACCGATGTTTAGGAGTCGAGGACAGCGGGGCCGCGGTGTGGGATTGGCCAGAGGGAGAGCAACTGTGAATAGGGCCAGAGCCGGACGAAGAGGATGAAAAGGTTATTTTTGGTGCTGTGCACGAATATTTGGAGGATCTGGAGGCAATCCAACAACGTCTGAGGTGCCGAGGAATGCTAGTTAGACTTTTCAGCACGTCGTCTTCGTCAGTCGCCCTTGAGACGTTGAGAAAAGCTCGGAATGAGGCAGGGTGAGAGTCTACAACCATTAGATGGACATCTCAAAGGTCAGAAAGAGAAACGGCTTCAGCGCCGGTTACAGGAGTCTCAAGGAGACCTTAGTGGGGGTCCCTTATGGGGCAGCTGTGGTACAATAGTCGCAAAAAGATTTCAAAATGTACATTACTTGCGAGATCACACATTTTTGGCGAGAATGGACCTGTAATCTGTAAACTACTCTCAATTGTTTTGGCGCACAATATCGACTTCATACCGTGACTTGAACATAGAAACAGCTTTTTCGACGTGCTGCTGATAGGCCGATTGACCTCCCAGGCTTGCACATCACAAGATTCCCGACTCCGTCGCTCCAACTTCTCCCAATGTCATCCTCTACAACAGTAGCGGCCAGGACTTCGCCATTACGTCTCTTGATACTGACTCCTGCTAGTCCGCGCGCATCTACTCTGATATCGCCTCTTCTTGAGGCTATTACTGGGTGCTCAACTCCACGGGATCTCTCCACCTTCTCCGGGTACACGACTCATCCACCGGTACAACTACGCACGCGCTACTACAATGCGGACGTGAATATCTGGGTTGACGAAGTACCCTCGCGTGGCTCTAAGAGAAGAACCAAAGGCGAAGATGATAGTCAGACTAGCAATGGACAAGCGGAAGCCTCCCTCGAGCAATGGAAAGAGCAAATGCTGTCTGCTGAAGCGCGGGAGGTTAGAGAGGCTGTTGGTGGGATACTGCTTGTCCTGCCTAGCGAGGTCATGAGCAAGATTTCTTCCACTACGACGACTAATGATGTGTCAAGAGAGAATCTCCTTGATCTGATCGCTACGGCTGGTGAAATAAGAGACGAGGTCGAAACAGATCGAGGAAACGATTGCGCCGCGTGTGTGGTCCTTCAGAATTCTATAATAAGTGCCGATAGCTCTAGAGCTGAGGACCCAGGGGATATAGTCGAGAAGCTTGAAGATGAACTTCTTGGACAGGGAATCTTTGGCTGGGATGTTGTAAGTTGGGACGGTAAAAGTCGGTCTGGTCGAACAAAGGCAGTAACCGATAGTCAACATTATGACGAGGAACCTGGGAGTGATGATTCCAGGGAGAAGCAAGGTATTGATCGGATATTCGAGATTCTGGAAGTGGTCGCTTGGTCGGCTGACTCAAAATCTGCCTACTCGGATATTGATTTTCTGTCCGAATCAGAGGACGAAGGGGAGCGTGGTAACGCTGACCAAGGCGGCAACGATATTCTCAAGCCAGACGAGCAAGAGCTTCAGAGGGAAATGCTTGGTATGAGCATGGCGCTCCGAAGGGATAGTCTGGAACATCCGGAAGAAATATCAGAAGACGATATTAACGAAGAAGATCTGAAGATCGAGTCCTTGCCAGGGTTGATGGAAAGGGTGGTAGCAATTAGGGAAAAGGGCGCCAGTATGCCCAGGGAAGAAAGAGAGAGGTTCGCCAGGAAAGCCGTAGCAGATATAGTAGGTGAGCTTTAGCTAACAGATATGCGCAAGCTCTTTCCATTTCCGATGCAGTTGTTCTTTTGAGGAAGTATAAGGGCTCTAGTTACGAACCAGGGCAATCATTCCATTTTCTGTGACATGCTGTCGCAATTGCATGCCACAAAGATAATGATTTCGCCGACAATGGGCTATCTTGAAACAGTAATTGGCCGTGATTTTGATGCCAAGCCACTGAAGACTTGCGAGCACCAAAATTTTACATCAGAAGGGACTTCAATGAGTAAGCATAATCATTATGAGGCACTATAATGGTTCTGTCTACGCGCTTCGAGCCTTTCCCTTCATCACCCTCCGCCGCTGAGACATCATATGAGTGTAGAGTATATAGCTTCCTGCAGAACATGGTTAGTGATCGTCATTCTATACTAGATCGAGCTCATGAGATGAAGCATACCAGGCACGTATATCACCAGAACCAGTCGGAAAAACCACACATAGAGAGGACTGACTATTGCTGCCGGTGTTTGCGCTAGCCACATCAACCAGCATTCGCTGGAGATCCCGATAGGGTAAAGAACGTAAAAAGTATTGTATCTGTTTCACGTTAGGTCTCGCCTTCACGAGTTCTGTTACGAAAGGCATGTTGGCGACAGCTTACCTCAACCATGTTAGCCAACCGGGTATTCTGCCAAATCCGAGTTGAGCGGTAAAAAACCCATAGCGTACAACCTCAGTGATCCCCCAAGCCAGTACACATCCGACAAAGGCATAGGACCCCGCTTTCCCAACACTCTTGGTTCGCATCCCGAACAGTTCTCTGCCCACTATGATTTCCGGAAAGGCCGCCAGGACACCCCACACGACCAAGAGTCTGCTCAAAACTTGCATTGCGGTTGTGACAGGACTGGCGCGGACGATACCAAGCAGAGCATTGATTATCTCTAGGACCGCGAGTGACTGAGTGGTCGTAAGAAGGGGAGAGAACAGCGCATCGTAGATACCGTAAACACGGCCGTGACTGATAACTATTGGGAGGAGGAAAATGGCGCGTAGGGTGATTGTAGTCCAAAGCGCAAGTGAAATCGAGTTGTACAGCAGCAAATAGTTTCCTTTTGTTATTAGAGAATTTCCTTTCGGGCGGGGCCTTGTTGCCATAGTGGAATTCTGTATTGATGATTCAAGAATCAGTGAGAAACACAAGCCTGGTACTCGGGTATCTGAACCAGTGATTGACACCTTTACAAGATCAACTTCTAAACAGAAGCCACAAGGAAACGGCAAAAGGTGTAAAGACAATCGCTTTCAAAGGGTCGGGGGCGGACCTTTTCAGGGTCGCTGCGAAGCGGAAAAGCTTGGCATCACAGATTTTCCACACTTTTCCCTCAAGAAATTGTCAACTTCTCTCTTTCATCTACGACGTTCAGTCACAGGGTCATAAATTTCTTTGCTCGACAACCTAATGAGGTATTGATGATGATGCTCACAACTGACAGGTGAGTATTTTAAAGCTCACCTCAACCCTATTCGTCTGAGACAGTAAGACAATTTTTTCTTGTTCCCTTGATCGAGAGCAAAAGATTTTGCGTGGAACAAATACATCGCGAGATACGTCTATCTGTCTAGATTTTTCATAGGTGATACATCATCGAGTGTGCTATTTGTCCCCGTCACGACATGGCTACTCTTGCGATTCCGGGTCAAGTTCTTGGCCAAACCTCATCTCATCGTTCCGGGCCTGGAACCCACCTTACAGGTTCCCAGATCTGTGCATCAATTTGTGGACCAATAATTACGATCCTAGAGGCTAAGTCTGGTGGCAAGCCAACCTTGACAGTAGCGCGTTCGTCAGGAACACTATCCTCAGGACCAGAGACGAACGAGACTGTACCTGCACTTGAGGATGTTGTGATATGTCAAGTCACGCGAGTTCAGCAACGTCAAGCAGTCTGCTCAATCGTCGTATTGAGTCCAAACGACGGTCTTGCCACCATTGAACAACTTCCTCACCTTCCTAGCATCCCGGACGATGTTAGGTTCCAGGCTATTCTCCGTCGAGAAGACGTTCGGATGACGGAGAAAGATCGCATCGTTATGAATGAAATGTTTCGAGTTGGTGACTTCATTAAAGCTCAAATCATTAACCTTGGGGACGAAAGGAGCTACTACATCAGCACTGCGGGAAACGAATTTGGAGTTATCATGGCTAAGAGCGATGGTGGGAAGGCCATGGTTCCAAGGAGTTGGAGGGAAATGATGGATGCTGAGACAGGGAAAGTTGAGCTGAGAAAGGTCGCTAAGCCATCATAAAGCTAGGAATGCGCTTCCCCACCGTACTCTGCAACGTCTACACGTCGTTCTTGCTGAAAAATTGTCCAAAAGATTATTCGGAAGAACACGAAACGGGATTTCAACTGCCGGAATCTCTCAGGCAGAACTTGACCATCACCACCAATATCGGAAAGGATCATTTCGAAGCAGCAATTCCAACTCAATTGCTAAGTGCCAGCTTGGATGCCTTTGCAACCGCCATCCACTTGTCTTATCATTTCCCGGCCACGACTTCACCTATAAAGCGAGCTCTGAGCGAACGATATCTTCGAAACAAAACTAGCGTGGTGTTTCTAGCAGCAGTTTACACTAAAATCTTTGGCAGAAAATGCGGTTGAAAGCTTCTATTGTGGACGTGTCCAGAGTTCCTGGACCTCGTCTGAGGTGAACCACGCCGGGGCATGGGCCGCCATGACGATATCGCGGATCGATGACAAGCGTATTCAAGCCTTAGAAAAGCTCCGAAGCATAAACCTCCCTAGTATCCATGGTCATGATCTTCTTTCAGTATCGGGCTGTGTTCGTCACGGGAGGAAGATTGATTCAAAGCGTGGCTTCATCGCCGAGCTTCCCTCTGCCTCATACTGACGCGCTAAATGTCGATTGTGGCATGTCGGTTATTGAACAGAGGTACATCTAGAGCCCTATGATCGAGGAAGTGTCTTGGAGGAAGTCGTTGGTGAATTTTTCTATGGCTCTTCTCGTAGTGTAGTGCCCAACATCTATTAGTGAAGGCCTGGCTCATGGTAGAGGCAAAAAATATGTGCTGCTCGAGCCCGATTTCGCTAGATACTGAAGAGAGCTCTCATCTACTTAAGTATTTTAAGATCATTCAAAAAGGGGTGATCCACCAGGCGGTTTTCGCCTAAAGCGGAAATCGACGTCACTGGGTTTGATTTACCATGTTCTTCGTAGCTCGCCCGAGAAAATTGCAGACTCTGTGTAAGAGCCCTTAATAATCGATTACAGCAACTTCTGATCCTCACTTCCGACCATGAACATTTTCGTCCAAACAAATCCTCCACGATGCCGACAATCGAACCGGCACGTCTCATCGCCCTCCAATCCAACCCGCAAAATGTGCGCAACATCTGCATCCTCGCCCACGTCGACCACGGCAAGACCTCCCTGACCGACTCCCTGATTGCCACGAACGGCATCATTTCTCCCAAACTCGCGGGTAAGATCCGTTACCTCGACTCTCGGCCTGATGAGCAGACGCGCGGCATCACCATGGAGAGTAGCGCCATCTCGCTGTTCTTTAGCATGATGCGCAAGTCGTCCGGTCATGATACGCCTGTCAAGGAAGAATATCTTATAAATCTGATTGACTCGCCGGGGCATATCGATTTTTCGAGCGAGGTTAGCACCGCCTCGCGGCTGAGCGATGCGGCACTTGTGCTGGTGGATGCGGTAGAGGGAGTCTGCTCGCAAACGGTGACAGTGCTCCGGCAGGTGTGGATTGAGAAGCTCAAGCCGCTGCTCGTCATCAACAAGATAGACCGATTGATAACGGAGTTGAAGATGACACCGGTAGAGGCGTACGGGCATATTGGGAGGGTGTTGGAAGGGGTGAACGCTGTCATCGGGGGGTTCTTTCAGGGAGAGAGGATGGAAGAGGACCTGCTGTGGAGAGAGCGGAGAGAAGAGAAGCTACGGGACAAGAAGGAAAGGAGGTCTTCTACGAGCGATGATTCTAACGGGCAGAGGATGGAAGCCGAACTTGAGCAGCAATTCGAAGAGAGAGATGATGAAGATCTCTACTTTGCTCCGGAGAAGAATAACGTGATATTTGCAAGTGCGATTGACGGTTGGGCTTTTACGATTCGTCAGTTTGCGGGGTTATACGAGAAGAAGCTGGGGATCAAGAGATCGATGCTGGAAAAGGTTCTTTGGGGTGACTTTTATATGGACCCGAAGACTAAGAGAGTACTGGGTCAGAAACACCTGAAAGGACGAGCGCTCAAACCGATGTTTGTGCAGTTGGTCCTTGAGAATCTATGGACAGTGTACGAAGCTACTGTAGGCGGACCAAAAGGAAAGGGAGATCCGTCACTCCTTGAGAAGATCACGAAAGCTTTATCAATCTCAATTCCGCCTCATGTCCTCAGGTCTAGGGACTCAAAAGCTGTTTTACAAGCTCTCGTTTCTGCCTGGTTGCCGCTCTCCACCGCAGTGTTAGTGTCTGGCATTGAGTATCTTCCAAGCCCACCTGCGGCACAAGCAGCTCGTCTACCAGAGATGGTCAATAGCTCACCGGGATCAGCTCATATCGACCCTAGACTGAGCAGCGCGGTCGTTGAATTCAAGACGACTGCAGAAGCTCCCGTAGTTGCCTATGTGAGCAAAATGGTCGCTATACCCGAGAGCGAGCTGCCAGTTCGCCAGAAGAAGACGGGATTCTCTTTGACTGCAGAAGAAGCCAGGGAGTTGGCTCGGAAGAAGCGCGAAGAGATCGCTAAAGCGAAAGCTGAAGCTGACGCAAAAGACGGCGTGTCTTCTGTTACCGATGGTATTGGCAGTGCTGCCATTGATAATGACGAAGAAGACGATTCAAACGGACTTAAGACGACAGAAGCTGAAGATCCTGAGCATCTGGTTGGATTTGCACGGTTGTATTCTGGCCAGCTTTCTGTCGGGGACGAGATTTGTGTCCTTCCTCCAAAATTCACGCCTGCCAGTCCGCATGCTTCGCCAGAGCCCACCAAGACAACCGTGAAGGCTTTATACCTGCTCATGGGCCGTAGTCTCGAGCCTTTATCCAAAGTGCCAGCAGGGACGATATTTGGCATTGAGGGCCTTGAAGGTCACATTCTGAAGACAGGCACCCTGTGTTCACAGGTTGAAGGAGCAATCAATCTAGCTGGAGTCTCCATGGCAAGTCCACCAATTGTGAGGGTAGCTATAGAGCCCGTCAATCCAATGGACCTGAGCAAGATGATTAAAGGGCTGAGGCTGCTAGAGCAAAGTGATCCCTGCGCTGTATATGAGCAGCTCGAAAGTGGCGAGCACGTGGTTTTGACGGCAGGCGAACTCCATCTAGAACGTTGTCTTAAGGACTTGAGAGAGAGGTATGCTAAATGTGACGTTCAAGCTGGGGAGCCAATAGTCCCCTATCGTGAAGGCATCATTGAAGCCGAAGAGATGGAACCCCCGAAGAATAAAGATCTCCCACGGGGAACTATTGAAGCAACTACTGCGTCCAAACAAGTAACCATTCGTCTACGGGTGCAACCGTTGCCACCTAACGTCACGGAGTTCCTGATCCAAAACGCCGGAGTTATTCGGAAACTGTACTCAGAAAAAGCCCATGAGCAAGTGCAACTGACAAGGCCCGATTTTGAGTCAGAAGCCGCTGCCCTTGATGCCGAGGCGGCTACCGTCGACGAGTCTCGTCCAGAATTAGGTAGATTTTCCCTGGAAGATTTCAAGAAACAACTTGAAACGGCCTTTGACCAGTCGGAAGCAGATAGGGAGGCATGGAAACAGGCGGTTGGTGACATTACTGCATTTGGTCCAAGACGAGTTGGTCCCAACCTTTTCATTGATACAACCGGCAAACACATTTGTCATAAATTCTTCCGAGAGCACAACGACCGCCTTTGGGAACAAAAAGAAACGGAAAACGGCATTCACGATCAAGAATTAGAAACAGGCCGCGACTTTTCCGAGACAATTGCATACGCTTTCCAACTTGCGACCGCGCAAGGTCCACTTTGCAATGAACCAATGCAAGGGGTCGGTGTTTTCCTAGAGAGTGTCTCAATCGATGCTGGTGAAGAAGCTTTATCCCGTGAATCCGGCCGCCTCACGGGCGAGACTTTGACCTTAGTACGAAACGCTATTGGTAACGGCTTTCTTGATTGGAGTCCTCGAATATTGCTTGCAATGTATTCTTGCACCATTCAGGCCACCCCAGAAGTTCTCGGCCGTGTCTACCAAGTTATCACGCGTAGACGTGGGTCGATCTTATCTGAGTCACTCCTCGAAGGCACTCCTTATTTTACGATTGAAAGCAAGCTTCCTGTTGCCGAGTCTTTCGGGTTCAGTGAAGAAATTCGGAAACGGACAAGTGGAGGTGCGCAGCCGATGCTAGTTTTCTGCGGGTTTGAAGTCTTGGATGACGTTGATCCTTTCTGGGTTCCAAAGACAGAGGAGGAGCTTGAGGATCTGGGTGAAGTCGGCGACAGGGAGAACATAGCAAAGAAGTATGTTGACCAGGTCAGGAGACGCAAAGGTCTACTCATCAGGGGGAATAGGGGTGTGGGCAGAGATGCGGAGAAGCAGAAGACTCTGAAGAAGAATTGAATCCCGCCAATGTACAGCCAATCGAGCGTTTCTTCATCGGATCTAAAGACTTTAGAAACATCCCTTGATGTTTTACCCTTCGTCTACATCGAAAGACAGTTTAACCTTCTTGCCCTTTCTTGACTTGGTGCTTTTTCTCTTGTCGCTCTGATCGTTTGTCTGGAGACTTTCTGGAGGTTCAATTCCATCCTCAGCGCCAACCATCTTGCCCAGCTTCTTTCTTTTCTGGCCAATGGAAGGCTCATTTGTTGAGTGGGCCAAATTCTCTCTGCCATCAGGCTTGGCATGCTTCTCTTCCTCATTTGGGATGCCGGAAGCTGCGCTTCCATCTTGAGGCATCTTAGACATTGGAGACTGGATTGATGGTAACTCTTTGTCTTGGGCTTGACCATTGACCATGGCTTTATAATCTTCATCTGTTACGACTTCACCGTCCTCTCCGATGATTGTAGGCCCGTCATCTTCAGACCTTGTTTCAAGACGTGGTTTATTTGGTCGCGGTACGTAGAGGCTCTGCCTGTCATTACTCTGCTCACCACGTAGGCGTCTTAAGAAGGCAGGCTCCTGCTTTTCATATTGTAGATTCTTTGCGTTGAACGCCATGATCCGATTCTGCAAATACCAAATCTGCTAGTACGTATCGAGCTATTGCGCCTTGCGCGGTAAAGGATTCACACGGGCTACAGCAATCACGAGGCATAGCAGACGATAGATCTAACCGCAGGCAAGTATTTCGACGGCACGTGGAGAAACATTGTATGGTGAAAATTTTAGCGAGAGCTTATTAGGTAGTTTACTCACGTGCGGCAGGTGTTGCCGCTAATCTAGACTAATCCTATTCAGTCCATCCTTAACCAAGGTACCTAGCACCCTCCATTGCAGGCTCCTCCATCTTTTGAAGCAAGATCCAGTCGCCTACGGTATTAGAACCCCTCGTCAAGCTTTCGCGACTTGAAGCTATGTTGTGTGCGAGTACGAAGCCCTTTCACGATAAGGAATTACCTCTCTGACCGTGGCTCGCAGTTTCTGGGGAAGCACCCCAAGTCCCAGTCGCATCAAAAAAAACAGGTAAGATTTAGTGCACCTGAATTTACAAGATTGCCTGACTAACAAGATTAGGCCTTGTCTACGAGAAAAGGCTAATAGAAGCCTATATAACCGAGAATGGCACCGAGCCGTCGACAAACGAGACATTAACACCTGAGGATCTAATTGACCTGATAAATTCCAACACCGTTAAACCTCGCCCGCCAACACTCACCTCAATTCCTTCGCTTCTCGGTGCATTCCAGGAGGAATGGGACGCTCTTGCTCTCGAGACGTATACTTTGAAGCAAAATCTTTTACAGACGCGACAGGAGCTTAGCACTGCACTATATCAACATGATGCCGCGGTTCGTGTAATTGGAAGACTAACCAAGGAGAGAGACGAAGCAAGGCAAGCTTTGTCAAAGGTCAGCGTCGGACAGCGGGCGCCTCCCTCGAGCAATGGCGATGCTATGGAGATAGATGGGGGCAAACTGCCAGACAGTGTCATTAGTCGGATTGAAGCGACACAAGAGGAGTACATTAACTTGAATACTGAACAAGGTGTATGCTGACCGTGACTAGACTCATGAAAACTCGACGGAAGAGACCAATCCCGGAGAATTGGGCTACGTCCGACGAAATATCTTCCTTTACTTCAACGAATTTATCAGAACCCCTCTACCCAGGAGCCGGCGTGCTAGCTCTAGATCGATCCGGAGACCGAGCTCTCCTAGGCGGTGTCGATGGCGTCGCTGGAATGTATTCACTATCTCAACAAAAAGTCCTTCAGGCTCTCAAGGGCGGTGCTGCTATCACAGGCGGTGTCTGGGCGGATTCGAAGGCGATCGTCTCTACATCTACTGGCAATGTCAAGGTGTTTGAAGGTGGTAAGGAAATAGCTTCTTTCAAAGCACATGCAGGAGCTGTGACTGGAGTTGCATTACATCCTAGTGGGGACATCTTGGCGTCTTGCAGCTCAGACAACAGCTATGTTCTTTATGACCTTTCGAACATGTCTACTATAACCCAGATTTTTAGCGGTTTAGGTATGGTCTCCTGTAGGCCCATACTCGCGCTTAACTAACACTTTGAAGCTCTCACGTCGATCCAATTTCACCCTGACGGACATCTGCTGGCCGCTGGAGGTGAAGATGGTCAAATAAAAGTCTTTGACGTGAAGTCAGGCACAATGGCTGCAGCCTTTCCAGGTCTCGGCCCGATCAGGACCATTCGATTCTCTGAAAATGGAACTTGGCTAGCCGCCGCCGTCCAGGAGTCGACGCAAGTCTCGGTATGGGATCTACGCAAGTCCGCGGAGGTTAAGGTTTTGGATGCAAAAAGCAAGGTTGAATCCCTTGACTGGGATTACACCGGCCAGTTTCTGTTGACTGGGGGGTTGGGAGGTATCACAGTGCAGCAATACTCTAAAGCGAGCAAAGAATGGTCAGAGCCATTCGCAGCTGCAATCCCGGTGTCAGCAGTGGCTTGGGGGAATTCGGCTCGCAGCATTGTGGGTCTAAACAGAGAAGGGATTATCACATTACTCGCATCACCATGAACTCACCCACCAACTAGAGGGAGCAAGTTTTCATTTGCACCTGTAGCTTGTGGAATCAAGCTTCAAGGTCAGTGACTTTGACCCTAGGTTAGGCCATGGGAGAGCAAATTTGTTCATTTGGAACTCTGTCGGCTTGAGGCCTGAGCATCTTAGCCAGAATCCGAGGCTTTCAACGCCTTACAAGCCAACGGATCTATTCCTTCGTGCAACGCCCGTTCTAAAAGGATGGAACAAATGTAGGATAAGATTGTCGAGGGTACGAAGGTGAATTTCATTCCAGAATCTTGAATCCTTGAGGGTTCGCTGATTTCGTCCTGCGCATAGAGTATTTCCAAGTTCATAGCTACCTAGAGCAACAGTGCAGGCTGGCATTATGACAAAGTTGGATAGTTGCAGGGACTGGACCCATAAAATATAGTGTGCTGTGTCATCCAGGCTGAATATCTATCTTAGCGATAATAGAAGGCGAGCGTCCTCAAAACGGGGGAAAGCCCCCGAGTGTGGGGATCTCGTGATTCTCCACCGTCCCGCGACCCTGGAACTCGATTCCGTCACCGAGCCGCGGAGACATGCGGCGTGATTGTCTTGCAAGAGATCTCTACCCCAAACAGTACACATCCCCTGTACGCGCTTGTCAACTTTGCAATGCAAGCTTTCCGAGAGCCGTGGACTCAACGGCTCTGTTTATCCCTCTAGATCTGCCCGTCGAATCCTACGCTCGCTCAGAAGTGGCAAATTGTGAAAATGCCATCACAATATCACCTCCCCAACATTGCCTCAAATAGCGCCACACGGCCACGTCCACCCAGACGGAAGGTGAGTCGCAGGTAGTTTTAGAAATAGCAATGATTCATATTCTACTTCATTGCACCACTACTTGCTGATCTCATCACTAATTCTTGCATGGAACAGAGATCTTGTGCCAACTCACAAAGCAAAACCCAGATTCCTCACAGTTCTTTTCGCCCATTTGTCACTTGCTCAAGCCCCTCTCATTCAGGATCCGACTCTGATGACAGTCTATTCTCCGGTGACTCCCAAGACACAGAAACTTCTATAACGCATACGACACAACAAAGATTCATTGGAGATGGGTTTGATTTTCGAACGCCAGCAATATCAGCTACACGCCGCCATTCCTCGCATACCAACCACGGTCCCGAGACAATAGACCTCACACTTGACTCAGATACCTCTTCGACCATTCCAGTGGAAATCCCGTCTCCCCAATTTCATCTGCCTAGAGGCCGCTCCGTCCAGGCACAGCAACGGGGTACTATACCGAGTCCGAGTTATACAACACTTTCTCGAGCGCCAGGCTCTTCAGAAGTCATTAACCTGGTCAGTGATTCGGAAGACGAGCTAAGCATCCACGGGAATGGAGGGTCTCAGACCTCTGGCAACCAAAACGCCACTGGAAGTCTGAGTAGGTTCCCCGCTGGTGAAGATCCGGACTTTCAGGTTGTTGGTGCTCGCGTTCTACAAAGTCGAGGCCCGCTTCAACCTGTCTCATCTCATGTTGCACGATCACCAAGGAGTCGCTCATCCAGAGATACCCTGCCACGTAACACTCACCAGAATCCAAGACCTCATCATGCAGAAAATACTGCATCTTCTTCAAGAGGTTATTTCGGCGGTGCTTTGAGAGATATGTTCAGTTTCGTGGGAAACAGTCAGCTGAATTCTTTTGCCCCTGCAACGCAGTCCACATCGAGTCCACGTCATGGTCAAAGTGAATCCGCCTTCTCTGGCTTCCTTCGCTCAGGAATAGGCCATGCCTTCCCCGGCTTCGGCATATTGCGGGGCGCTACTCTTCCAGAGGACCTTGAAATCATTGGTGGAGAAGAGTCTTTCTCGAATAATCCCCCACCCATGCCACGATTTAATTATGAAACGCCTGGTTTCTCAATGTTTGTGGATCAACGGCCGATCTCACCAGAGTATAATGCCCCTTCAGAACCCCGCCCAGGGTTCACCAGAAAAGCAGATGAAGAAGAAATACTTGTGTGTCCGCGATGTGGAGATGAGCTTGGTGTTGGAAGCGATCCATTCAAACAGCAAGTCTGGGTCGCGAAACAGTGTGGCCACGTAAGTTGTCATCGACCCTTTCTAAGAAGGATATTCACTGGTTTTGATAGGTTTACTGTGGAGCATGCGTGAGACAGCGGACAGTACCAGCCAGAGCAAGAAAATGCGGAGGAAAGAAAACAACAGATCCAGAGGGGAATGGTTGGAAGATGTGTGTGGTCGACAAGTGCAAAAAGTCCGTCCAGAGCGAGAAGGCCATGATTCAGATTTATCTTTGAAGGACAGCTTCGCCGCTCGAGTGTGCTAGGTGCCTTTTGGTGGTATCATTGCCGGATCGTACTCAGTTCCAGCATACTGCTCCATAATCTGGCCTTGTCCATCAAATTGATGATTTTCTACAAAATCTGGGGCTGAAGCTCAGCAGAAGGCGCTGACGCTCAAAACGGGGAGATTCTCGTATAAGATGCGATTGCTTCCTGTCGCAGGCGCACGTCTAATGTAGAGAATCGTGCGTCCATCAAATCCCAATGCTCCCCTCATGGTGATTTCCTATGCCACCAGGGAGAATACATAGTTGTTATCTCGACAGCTGGGTTTCTTGATATCTCATTCTTAACTCGACTTGTTATACATCCTTAATACCGCCATGATAAGGGCTCCAAATGCCTCTCACACTTTCATTCGTAGACACGACATTTTTCCCGCGAATTCTCTTAGCTTTCTCGCCGCTAGCCTCACTCAAATAACGAGCCTTCTCCAGGACCCCTTTCGCCTCAAGATTCTTCACACAGATTGCTTTCTCACGGCCATTGATATATTGGCCTTTAATGACGGGGTGCCGGTTAGGTCGTGGTGATACCAGAATTTCAATCTGTGGGTTGGCTTTGCTGAAGGCAGCGAATGAGGGAGACTTGAGAAAGGTACTAGAGAACAATTAGGCTCAGGGTCGTCTTTGTAGGGAACAGCGACTTCACAAACTTACTTCATGCCTCTCGAACTGCCTGCGCTGTCACAATAATGGAAATCAAGACGCTTGCATTGCAATATGAATGCCCCCAAGCCATTCTGGGATCCGGTTAGTTATATAGGATGAAAACAGTGAGAGTCGAGGGAAAGTCTGACTCGGCCTGTGCTAATGACCTTCACAGCATCCAGGGGCATCGCAGCTTTCTCATGTCTTGAAATTTAGCTTCCTTCTCGGAAGACTACCCTATGGCGTGAGACGGTTGAAAATTGAAGAGGAAGCGCTCGAAGTTAAGGTGTTCCTTGGCACGGGCTAGGGGTGCAACCCTTGGCAAAATATGTAGCTTCAATCGCGACTCCCGATCACATCTATCCTGCTCAGGTTACTCGGCGTTCCGACTTCACAATCTTTGACTTCAAACCTCTTGAAAGCCTTAATATGTACTTTTTAGTTGGAATTCACTAACTTCTCGACTCTCATTTCAAAGCTCGACCGCTGCTGTCCACAATGACAGACAAGCTCCCTCCCCAGCTTCTTGCCCTGTTTGCTCCTCGTCCTGCTCTACGCTACATCCCACCTCAAGATGAGGACCCGGAAAAACAAGCTTCAACCCGGTCACGGATCAGCGGCGTTGCTGCATTTCTCCCTGCGTTATCCGAATACGCTGTCACGGATGACTACAAGCCGACCGAGTCATGGCTGCAGCGCAAAGATCGTATCAAGATGGAAAACAAGGAGAAAATTCAGAAAATGATGGGCGAGGGGTTTGAAGGCTACAAACCAAATGACGACCCGCAAATAAGAGGCGATGCTTTCAAAACGCTTTTTGTGGCTCGCTTGAGTTATGATGTGAAGGAGAATGATCTTGAAAGGGAGTTTGGTAGGTTCGGACCTATCGAAAGGGTAAGCGACGTCTCTTCAAAAAGTTTACTTTTCTTCTTGATCGAGTTTCTGGTCTCACTACGCTCTAGATACGAATAGTAAAGAACGAACACGACAAGGACTCGAAGAAAGCCCACAGAGGCTATGCATTTATCGTTTACGAACGAGAGAAAGATATGAAAGGTACAGCTATTTCCCATTGGGCATTTTAATTTCATTCAGTGCTCTATTGTAACTGACACATCCCTACTTTTGTTCCAACAGCTGCCTATAAGGAGACGGATGGCATAAGAATCAAGGATCGACGTGTGCTTGTCGACGTGGAGCGCGGCCGAACAGTCAAAGGCTGGAAGCCTCGACGATTTGGCGGTGGCCTTGGGGGCCGTGGCTATACCAAAGCAGCCCCTGCAGGACCCGGTGATGTTCGGAACGACTTCCGTGGCGGTTTTCGGGGTGGTTTCAGTGGCCGCGGCTTCAGAGGTGGTGGGTTCCGTGGAGACAGGGGCGGGTTCGGAGGCAGAGGAGGTGTGGGATACCAAGGAGGCGGAGGCTTTGGTGGCAGAGGTGGCTACCAGGGCGCTCCGCCAAACGCTCCTAGCGGACCTGGAGGAAGAGGAGGCTTTGGAGGACACGGAGGTGGAATGCCCAACGGTGGTCCTGATTCCAGAGACGACAGACGCAACGGTTACGGTGGAGACCGTAGCGGAGGAGGGTATGGTGGATCAAGACACGGTGACAGAGATGGGAGAGGCACCACCGGCGGCAATCGTGAACCTCTCTCGGGCAGAGACCGGGGTTACGGAGACCGCGACCGTGACCGGGACAGAGATCGAGATCGGGGCTACGGTAACAGGCGGGACGACGACCACTCGCGGAAGCGCTATCACGACGGGGATGGCTACGACGATCCACGGAGCAAACGAAGATACTGAGCTGGTATCGAATCCCGGTTTGTTTGGTGGGTATCTTCGTCATTGCTTTCTCCGATCCCTTTGCAAGTCCCTCCATTCGCCGTTCAGGGTAAACAAGGTATTCTTCGACATTCTCAGAAGCCCACCGGAAGATCTGAAGCCTCGAACCCCCTTGCCTTTGACGTCCTTCAAGCAAGCCGTTGCTTGCCACTCGAGCCTACCACTGATACCAATGCCTATCCTATCCAGCGCTTCTCTAATCAAGGTGATTCGCGATCACTTCTCGAACTCAAAGTTACGACATAAAATTATGGGGTTGCTTGGTAAACCAACCTGGCGCGCACGGTTCTTGCTCTTTCTTCTAATGTCGTAAATACGGCTTTCGCAGTTTGGGTTGGTATGTACTTTAGTGAGAACATTTCCTTGAAGCGAGGTTTTGGTCTTTCATTGCTTGTGTTATATCGCGAAGGTAAGATCAGGTAAGGATGCATGGCGCTTGCGTCAGGCTTCTGAACGTTGATCGAAAGATGGATTAAGGCGTCGTGTGCTGTTCGTTGCAGCATTATACGGACACTAGTGCTTGAAGCGTAGGTAATCGTGCTTTGAAGAGATGCGGCTTTCGCATGGGGATGATAGTTGTATTCTGCTGCTGTGGGACGGGTTCCGAAGTATGCAAGTTCTGTCGCATGATCCTTGGTGCTTCCCCCATGCAACATGGGCAACATCAACGTGAACTTCGAAATCAGCCTTGGCCGTCGATGTCCATATCTCCAGCTCCGTCGAACTCTTCCACCTTTCCGCTTTCTTTACTCCACAATGCTTTTAACACTACCCGAAACTCAGCCATACGCACTCCCAAAATCTTCAATATGGCCGTTTGTCTACTGTCCAGAGCATCGCCTTCCTCACACACCATGTACCCTCCAACATCATTTTCCCCGTCGACGTTCTCCATGCTCTCGTCATTTTCCGCCGGACCTTCGAGCACCACTTTGCCCTTAACGATTTTCGTCGGCACACCAAGCTTCCTCAAATTTGGCTCTATACTAATGGGTACGGGATCATCCTCTCCCCCATTAACATCGTAATGCGTGTAGAGCTCTCCTGGCCCGATGCGGAACTTGCGGGGCGCAGGGGTACCCGCCCGAGCGAAGTCAAGACTTGCGTAGCCGCCGAAATAGGCGCGAATAGCAGAGGGCGGGCGCGAGGTGAACAGGAGGCCAATCTCGCCGGACATGTAGGGGCACAGAAGCCGCGTTCCCGGTGAGGGCTCGGATTCGAGGGCTTTCGCGAGGACTTTGGTTTTGCCCATGAATATTCTATATATAAAGAGAGTTTTTAGTTGTTAGGGCTTTTTTCGTGGGGGGGGGGAAGCGAGTCTTGGGGCAAGCGCAAATACCGAGAATCAGTCAATCCGTTTCGGATATCTTTGAGGAAAGTGTTGCGCATGTTCTGCACGTCAAAGACCCATATGTAGTCGTAGGCGGAGACGGCGGCTTGGACGTTGGTGTAGAGGTTTGCGACTCGTTCTTTGCGGTTCTTGATCACTTTTGAGGTGGGGACGATGCGGGCGCGCTTGGATTTGGGCATTTTTGTGGAGGTTTCGGGACGCTACAGCGGTCACCTTTGTAAAGTTAATTTCGAGAAATGCTCTCTGTCATGAACTGACTGTCGCTGGCTGGCGTCTTGCGACCTAACCTTACTACCTGTATCTCAGGTATGTTGCGGTGACACCGCTCCGCGAAATGCGCGGGAGACTTTTTTGGACGCCAAGATTTCGAGTCCTCGCCTAACCTGCCTTATACGTAATTACAATCACAGACTGTGCACGGGGGGCATCCGGAATATTGAAGAGTATTGCAACCTCAACGAACGACTAGCGTTTGCGCCTAGGTCCTGCCAGACCGTCTGCACGGACTGAAAGTGGCTCTTAACCTTAGCTGTGAACTTCTACTCCAGGATGTGCAGTAGAATGGCCGCGATTGACCCTTTACGAGAAAGGGGACACGAAATGCTTGGCCGAGATATTGAACGGAGGCTATAACTCAATTGTACAGTGTCTGCGTCGTCAAAGCTATCAAGGCGTAGTCATCCTAATCAGTACGTCGCTGCAAGCCGCTGCACCAAGTAGTCTCCGCTCTTGATACTCTCGTACTTCTTCTCTCCAGTCCCTGGCAGAACGCCAATGACCCGATCATAATTCGGGTTGCAAAAGTAAGCCACTGAGTATCTCTCCTTGTACATTGCATTCGGGTCCTCCGTCGCTGCCGCCGCATTCTCTGTATCTGGGGGTTGCACGACCCGGTGTCTGGTGCTCTGGATGGTGTCGTTGCTCCACCTCGCCAGCAGGTCCCCAGCATTCACGACGACCGTCCCAGGAATCGGCTTTGCGCGGACAAAAGTACCCCTTGGGCTTCGCACTTCCAGGCCTCCAACGTCGTCTTGGAACAGAAGTGTGACGCTGCCGTAGTCGCTGTGCTCTCCGGCACGAACTTGGGCCTTGTTGTTCTTGAACACGGATTTCAAGACCGACGGGTAGTGCAGTAATCGGAGATTGTTGTCCCCTTTGTCCGTGTAGCCGTCGAAGAAGTCCTCCGCGTAACCCATGCCAAGGGCAATGGCTCGCATCACTTCGACATGCAGGTTTTTGCAGGTCAAGAAAAACGCCTTCATCGTCTCTGTAAACTTTACACCTTCCTCGTCAAACCGGTCCGGAAACTGGTTTGGCATGCCTTCTTCTCCCTCTCTGCCGATTTCCATGGTCTCTTTGAGATCTGGGTTTGCGCGAAGGGCATCGACGTCATCTTCTGGAAGGCTAACTTTTTCGCGGCCAAGCGTCACATAGCCGCGATTGCTCTCTGGCGTGAGCCAAGCAAGAGCATCTTTCTGGGATTGTGGACGAGCAAAGAAGGCGGCTGACTTAGCAAAGATCGAGGCAACTGTCTCTAGTGGGATGCCATGGTCCGAGAGATATAGAAAACCAGAGGTTCTAAAAGCGTGGAGAATGGCAGCAGCAGTGGAAGACTTCTGAGAAGGATTGCCGTGAAGAAAGCTTGAGAAGTTTATTACCTTGCCAAACGCTCAGTTCAAGGCCTCGAGTGTGGAGGACGATGGGTCTAAACCATTCTGACATACAGGTATCACGAGATCATCTTGTGCAACTGCGTTGAGAGAAGTGGGGTCTGCGCCGTCCAATGCGCTTGAAGCCATTTTCGAAGTCGGCGGGCGTAGATAATATTACATTAGAAGGCGAGGGCGAGTATCTCGCTTATAGTGACAGAATTTGGCTGATCAGATGAAAATCCGACTGTCAAAGTTTTCCGCGAAGGGTTGAAGAGCATTTTCGTGATGAAGCTCTCCGTATCAAGCGGGGTCCTTATCTCTAGTCCAATAGTCTTCCGTCGAGAGCTAGCTTGGGGATAAGTTTGCCTCATACGTCCTCACCAGGGCGAAATTCACGTCGAGGAAGCAGAGAGTGTCGGGAGTCCCTTCGCTTTAGCTCTGCTTTCGAGACTGGTTCTGTAGTGATGCTTCTTGATACTGACATACCATCCGGAGCCATCTACGCGCTATTTCACCAAACACCTCCACTCCATTGTCGGCCTCGTTAACATATGATTTCGATATCAATCTACCATGGAACAGTACCTGGTGCGAATTAAAGGGCATGGAGGAGTATGAGTGACTTCCGCAATATTACGGCGGCCGTTCTATGTTGGAAGGTCGCAACAAAGACGGTAAGGTGGCCACCGATTACATTGATGACTTAAAATTGACTTGAGTCTAATCAAAGCTGCGTCAAAGTATTGATGTGTATCTGAAGGCTGCGCAATTTTCTCAGATGCCCCTCAATTGAATAGAGAATGTGCTATGTTCCGACAGTACTGAAGCCACCCCAAATCGACATCGCTAACGTCAGGTAAGACATAAAGCGTGAGACCGAGTGCAAATAATCTTGGAAGTTTACCGGAACTGACCTTGCAGAAAGAGTTGGGATTGATTTTGACCTAATTCCATGCTTACGTCTAATGTAGACACCAACTAAAGACCTATCAGTGCTACCGCCAGAACCTGGACTCTTTCCCATTGTTCGACAACGAAAAATTGAATACACAGTGCGATTGTACGAACCCACGGGACCCTGGTTTGAACAACTCTGGCTCAAAACGCCGCTGTTAAAGATGCGGACGCGGATACCGAGATCTTCGAACTTACAGTCAATGAAAGAGGCTGACAACTCTCAGAAGCGCTGTCGTTTGGCGACTCTTTCTGACCTACGACGCGGTGCAATCGATCCATTTTCAGATCTTTGTGACTCTTCTTCTAGATGTCCATCCGTTTCTGAGGCATCATCTTCCTCACCCTGCGTACTCGACTCCACGCGGAAGCTGGTTGACTGCTGTATACGTTGATTATTTTCTTCGTTACTTCCTAGAAAGAAGGGAGATACCTGGATGTCAAAGGGTAGACTCTCAGCAAACGACAAGGTAATGGGATCTTCATCATCGCAATCTCTGCCGCGTTTCCTGGATCCGGAGCCTACGTCTTGCGACATATTCTCCGAGAACACGCCAGAGGTTTTCTGTCTAGCAGGAACCACAACCATCACGGAGTCCTTCGGATTGAGTACTTCGGACTCCAGAGCAGGGTAATTCCAACCAACTTCATGGTCATTTCCGGCAAGAATATGCACGAACCACAATGCCAAATTCACCGTCCAACTCTTGTAGTGATCGGGATCTCCATTGTTATGGTTGTTCCATGGAACAGATACATATTCCATCAATCCATTCCTCGCTAGTTCATTCCTTAGTGATTCAGATTTGGTAGGTTCATCAGTCGAAGCTTGGTCTCCATTCATCAGCTGTTGAGACCAAACTTAGAAACAAAATGAGAAGAAAGACAAGGGGAAAAGAGAAGAAAAGCTCACCTGATATTTTAATTCGAGGCTTGATCCGAAAGATGAAAGCCTCACGGGTAGTTAAGATGACACCATACCGACACGAGTGATGGACACAATAAGAGTAGACCTGCCGAATCGGCATCGCCTTCTCGTCATCGGATTTTCCCGCTCTCCATCGTCCCTTTTCATCGATTAAAACTCTTCCAGAAATAACCGAACTGTTCCACTTGGATGCCACCTTATAATCTTTGGGAAGCTTTTGTTCCCGAGCGGATGAGTTACCTAGCGAACTTGAGGAGACTGCGCCGGAATCAGGCTTCAGCCTAGAAGCTTTCACGTCTACGAGGTCCTTGTATGTGCCTTTTGGCCGTCTGTTCGTGTTATTGTACGAAGAGTGACTTGTTCGTGTGCATCGCCCACTTACCCCCACGAGACCCACATACAGGGGTGAAACACTTCCTTAACTGTAATGAGAGCCCGGTCTACAATTGCTTTGTTCCATTTGGTCAAAATTTCTGTTGTCGTCTTTTCATCCTTGTCGACACCGTCAAATTCCTCTGCGAAGTCGGGAACGCGGGCAGAAAGCAGCCTTTGCGACGAGCCTCATTTATCAAACTGCGATTAAATATCGCATCCAGAGTCCCGAAGCTGAACTCTTTCCAGGGGATCAACTGTCTCGGCTTGTAGTAATTGAAGCCTTTCGAGAGCGATGAGCTTTTTGGGAGCAGCGGTTCGACCCGGGGGTTCTTTGCTGTGAGAAACTCGAAAATGGAGTCGGCCCGGGCCATTCCGTCCGTGAGGGCTACTACCTCTTTTGACGAGGAAAAGCTTAATAATGACAAAGACAATCAATATGTTCTTAGACCCCACTACCCAACTCTTGAATAGCTATTCGAGCTATGAAAAGCTAGAAGCTCAACCTCCATCTACTGTATTCCTGGAGCCTTGAAGATAAGGGGATGTCGTGTAACGGCTATTTGTACTTACTGTTGGCCGTCACCCCGCTTTCCGCAAATGACCGTAAACATGGGTTGCGCGAGTGGGCACGAAAGTAGATAAGAACAAGACAAGCCTCTATACTGCCGCGAGAGATATCTTGTCGTGACAGGGAGAGTCACCCATCTGTCTCATTCGATCGGGTTTCGTGATTACCGATTCCGTACAGCCTGATGCCTCCCGGGAGAAGGGGGCGAGTTGGTCGCCCTCCATCCTCCATTCGGGAGCTCCCTCCTTGTCTTGGTCCGAAATTGCATGCCTTTAGGCACTCCGAATCTCCTATTGAATGGCTAGATAGGCTCGATGAAGATCGGGCAGAGCAGTCAAGTACTGAAAGCTGTGTTCTCAAAGTCAAGATCGAGTCTCAAACATATGCATTGAAGGTCGTGAGTAAATGCATCGCTTAATGCTTGGAAGAAGAGTAACGCAGGGAACTTAGTTCAAATTTATTGATCCTTCGATATCTCATGATTTTTGGGAACCCTTTTTAGGAGAGTCGTTTCCTATAGAGACCGTGACCTACCACACGGACCCCTTCTATGCCGAGTGTCGAGCATATGGCAAAATCCTGTGAGCTCAAAAGACGGGCAAATATAAACGTCATATTGCAATTCCTTGTCACGGCTTTCTGTTATTGAAAGAGCACGACAAGCGAGTTCTCGAAGAAAGAGGCATCGATCTGGGAACCGATACCGATGACGCACTGCGTCGGAGAGCTGCGGGAGTCAATGTCGTTCGCGCCATCGTGAAGGACCTTGCTTCTACAAACACAGGAGTTAATTCGAAGACCCTCAAAAATATTCTGATGGACTTACGTGCCTTAAATAAGCTTAAAATCTACAATGGGGATGTTCGGGCGGATAATTTCAGAGACGGCAAGCTTGTTGATTTTGGTTCAGCTTGGACTGAGCCGCATTGTGTTTTGAGTTCCTTTGATGAAGAGGGCGCCATGGATACAAGAGAGAAGGATTTAGTGAACTTTGATAATATGGTAGAGGATGAAGGAATCAAAACAACAGTCAGAGCTACGCCAAACTTGGAGTATTGTAGAAAATTGCGATCTTGGGTTGAATAAAGTGGCAAGAAACTCACAATATATGTGGATATGTACTGCTGAAGCGGTCTTTCCGTGTCAACGTTGCTCTCTAGCTTAGTAAAGACCTCGCCGCTTAATTGTGATATTCACACTCACCCTTTTATCACTAGGATCGGTGTGGGTCAAATCGAAGTGGAAAAAGAAGCCGGTGCTTTCTTCAATGAAGACGTCTCTCTTAGCTACCCCTAAGACGTCACACTCTGCCTAGTCATTTTGCATTCAGATGCTCGCCTCCACCGTTCCAAGCTTGTAGTTGCAAAGCCGTGTTAGTCAACGTCTGAGTAGGGACCTACCAGTGCACCGGTTTTAGAAAGGTTGCCTCATGTCGAACTGTCATCAACGCCAGACTATGAGCGTGTGGATGAAATGTACATGTTGATATCGTGAATGTGAAGTGTAATTTAAAATAAGACGGCCAGAGTGACAAATTTAATGAGTCAGACTTTCGTAGATCCACGGCATTGTTTTCCATCTCCCAAATAGGGTGCGGAGACGCCGGAGACCCGCTCACGCATAGCCTGGCGGGAGGGCGGGCCAGGCTAGCGCTGGAAAGGAACAAGAGGAACACTCAAACTCGACTTTATACCTGACATTTCGTGCAGCTAGATCATGACATTCTTAAGAGGATCAAGGCATAGAAGCAATCTTAAATAATTTTCTATATATCCTGTGAGGTTTGGGGGGCGCTGTTATCATAAAGTTTATGCAAGAAATATTCCCAAGAGAAGTGCAGAGATCTCTCGCCGGGAGAACATCGGTAAAGATACGGGCGCCACTTCAGTCCCTCGAATACTGTCGAGGTCTTATCGATAGCAGCTTGATACAGGTCAAGGAGCTATCGAGAAGAAAAGCTCTCCCAGTGTCCGTAGACCTATATCGTCGCAACCACTCCAGGCAAAGGCCCTCACAACCGCCGCCACCATGCCTCCCCTCATCGTCGACATCCACACCCACATGTACCCTCCCGCCTACCTCACCCTCCTCCGCTGCCGCAAAGCCACCCCCTACATCTACGACCCACCCTCCGGCGCGGACCCGCGCCTCATCATCCTCTCCTCAGACGACGACTCTTCCCGCCCGCAATCCTCCCGCGGCCGCCCCATCGACTCGTCCTATTTCTCCTGGGACGAGAAGCGCAGGTTCATGGAGAAGCACGGGATCCACGTGAGCGTAGTGAGCTTGGCGAATCCGTGGTTGGATTTTCTGTGCGGGGAGGAGGCGAGGGAGTGGGCGGTGAGGGTGAATGATGATCTGGAGGAGGGGTGTGAGAGGTTTAATGGGGATGGGAAGGGGAGTAACGGCGAGGTACGTAAGCTTTACGGGTTCGGGACGCTGCCTTTGGGTGCAACGGCGGCGGAGATTACGGATGAGATCGTGAGGTTGAAGCGACTGAAGAACATCAAAGGGGTGGTTATGGGTACGACAGGACTTGGGAACGGGCTGGATGATCCCTCTATGCAGCCTGTCTGGCAAGCTCTGCAAGATGCTAATACTATGGTATTTCTGCATCCTCATTATGGCCTCCCAGACGAAGCTTTTGGAGGCAAGGAAATTGTTGCAAAATCTGGCCACGTCCTGCCTCTGGCGTTGGGATTTCCCCTAGAGACAACAATCGCACTCACACGCATGTTCCTTGCTGGTGTCTTCGACAAGTTTCCTGGGTTGAGGATGCTATTGGCACACTCAGGTGGTACTCTGCCATTTTTGGCCGGGAGAATCCAGAGCTGTGTCGAACACGAACGGGAATTTGTAGCTAATGGTGGCCAAAAACAAGGTCCAAGAAAGACGATCTGGGAAGTCCTCCATACCAACATATATCTTGATGCCGTCATCTATGGGGATGTCGGCTTGAAAGCTGCGATCCATGGAGCCGGAAGCACTGAGAGAGTTCTGTTTGGAACCGATCATCCCTTTTTCCCGCCGCTTGATTCGAGCCAAGAAAAATGGCCAAGTGTTACAACAAACTATGCAGCCATCGCCAACGCGTGTGGGGAAGACTCTGGAGCTGCGACTTCAATTCTTGGTGCGAATGCTGTAAGAATATTGGGACTTGACGTATGAGCGTCAAGCTTTTGGAAGCTCCAAGCACCGCAGATTTTATCAGATTGTGTAACCTGGCTTTCTCCCAAGATGATTATGCATTGTGGATATATGAAAGACCACTCAGGAACTCCCAGCCGAGAATTCTCCAGACCTCACCTAGGAACCAATCTTCGCCCGCTTCATTTGCTTCGGTTGTGTTCTGGTCATCATTTGAACCCCGAGCCGTGGATGATTGAGGATTGATCAACGAGTCACGGAACATCGAATCGTCACGACCGAAGACCCCTCTCAATAAAGAATTCTGAAGCTTTCTGTTCACTCTAGCAGTAAATGCTGAGCTAGAAACCTCAGCGTTCTTCTTGAGCCCAAACAGAGGCGGCGACGTTGTTGTCATCTCTCCTTCGCAGCGGGCTGCGATGTCCATGATTTGTTCGAGAAGGCGAATTATGATTCGACTCTCGAGGCGAGACGATTGAACCTCAATCTCCAATTGACCGTGCGTGAGGTTTTTGAGCCTTGCGGGCTGCTTGAGACTTTGATGTGGGGACCCTGGTATAGTGCTGCTGTCTTGGGCGAAGACTTGCAGGGATAGAATCTGACCAACACGGTCCATGAAAATGCAACAATAGCCTTCAAAAAGCTCGCTGTGTACAGCTTTCCCCGCCTCCACACAATGAAGTAGAGAATATAAGAGCTCGGCCAGCCATTTGGCAATGCGGACATGATCATTAGTTTTCGTATCGTCCTGCTTCTTCGAAGCCCTGGACTTGGAAGTCAAAGGCCGAAGCGAGGAAAGTTTGGCCTCATTCTCTCGCTCCGAGTGAAGAACGCACAGACCATGCAGTTCATCGAGAATATAGACTAGAAGCTCGAGTGTGGAGACTGTCATATTCCGTGAAGTTGACCTAAAGGCATCGTCTCCTTGCAAGTTCTGGATTGCCTCGGTTATGCTGAAGAAGGCATTTTGCAAGGCGGACGAAGTGGTCTTAAGTAGCGTCTCTTCAATTCCGTCTCTATCCCGCAGACGGTGAGAATTGGTCAACCATTGATGTATTGTATCGTAAATCAAATTTCGTGCGGCATGGCACATTCTAGGAAGAAACTTGGCAATGTCCTTGGGCTCAACCGTGTGACCATTGACTGTCTGCCTGAGATCGAAGAAGCATCGAAGGAACCGGTCATCTGCGAGTGTAAGTAAGAAGTCGTCTTCATCTAATAATTCCTTACGCATTGATGTTGGTTTTGATTCTTCTGTACGTACGTTTGTCTGTGAAACAATGGACAGCAATTTTGAATCAAATTTCGGCTGTATCTGATTTGACGTCGCCCTTCTTTTGGCTTGGCTGTTCGCCTTTTGTGCGGGAATCGTTCCTTGTCGCTTCCTCTTTCCTCTCTCTGTGGCCGATGGAGCAGCGACCTGGGTCTCTTCGAGAGATTGGCCGCTACCTTGTTCAAGTTCGTAGATACGGTCTAACAGCTTTGCATGCGCAGCTTCAGATGTCTCATAAGCTTGCTTCCAGTATGCTATTCCGTCGAAGCCAGGTTTCGAACTCATATCTGCAGGAGACGAGCGATTCGCTGCACTCTGCAGCAAGCGAAGATGGTCTACGGCGCGCGTGAGCAGATTGGACATATTGTCAACGTTTCACAAAAGACTGACCGTCAATCGAAATCTCAGCTGGTCGGCAACGCACTACAATGAGAGCCAGAGCAAGCTGGGCCGGAGAGGGATAAGATTTGGCTGCTCCGGAGGAAGTGCTCCCCATTTACAAAATGAAGCTTCGACAGAAAATAGGAGTCACTATTAACACAATGATCTGACTGAAACAGGTTGACGTAATGTCAGGGGAAAGGGGGAAAGTAAAGTGTTGTAAGGTAGCTGAGGCGGCGGAAATCTCGCCAAGATGATAGCAATACATGGAGGCCGTCAGCTGCTTTTCACGGTCTTCAAGGTTCGCCGCAAGACAGCCGGATTAAAATTCTCATGGAAAATCGGACTGAGCAAAACCCATGGTAAAGTCAACCATCCGTATAAGCAACTTATAAGTAGGTCGGCCCACAAGTTCAAGAATAAATTCCCTGTTTTGAGGTTCAGCATGAATGCAGTTTAAAGGAATATCCTCTAGGAGACTGTTAGAGCCCTGTTAACTATTTGGATTTTTCTGTGACCGAAACATACCTTCTGATATTCGTCGCTTGGCTTGAAGGTTTACTGTGAAAGGTCCGATGCTTAATGTTTAGCCCCCGAGAAATCCATGGCGAGACTTGCACAGCCCAAATGTAGAGCATTTCAATTACGTTGCAGATGGGGTCTTCTTCAGCGCAAAATCCACGACTTGTGCAGCGCTTGAAAGGATCCTCGCGCCTGTGCCATGCAACTCAGGGGTCGTTTCAACATAGGTAGATGCGTCGTATAGTGAAGTCTCGGTATAACAGATTTCTCGGATCGATGAGTTTCCATCAAGGCAGTGTCAATCCTCGACGTTTCTATATCGTTGTTTTGAATTACTGGAGTATTGCTCAAGCGTTCGCGCTATGTTTTCGACCTGTAAACGAGCCGTGAGAAGCGATTCGGTTTACTAATAGAGTATCTGTATTGAGGGTTGACTCTATTCGTCTTCCGCGGCAGCATCCTCCTTTTCAAGCTGTTCGATAATTTTATTGCGCTCAATCTCTCGCTGCTTGTTCTTTAGTCTCGCCATTGTGATTTCCTCCAAGCTCTGCGAGTCAGTACGACCATAGCGGGGCTTTGTATGCTGCTTTATGGCCTCCTTGTCCTGTCTCTCCTTGTCTCTCAGGGCTTCTTGCTGCTGCTGCTGCTTCCTCCTTTCCTTTTTCTCCTTCCATTCGGCCATGAGTCGTCGATTATTCTCGGCGATCCGCTGCGTTTCCCTCTCTAGCTTGTCGGCATCATCGTCTTGACTTCGGCCTCTCTTGACGCCGGTAGTCTGTCCGCTAGAAGTAAATGCCCCGCGTTCCCGCCGCTCGAGATCTTCTACCATTTGTCGTCTTGCGGCATCCCACGAGGCTTCCTCGCGCTTCTTACGCTCTCTTGCTGCCCGGCTCTGGT
Organism: Pyrenula aspistea; assembly: GCA_021030945.1. NCBI lineage: Eukaryota > Fungi > Ascomycota > Eurotiomycetes > Pyrenulales > Pyrenulaceae > Pyrenula > Pyrenula aspistea. The sequence goes on from JAGFML010000023.1 coordinate 321,763, forward strand.
CATAGAGCGCTCGAAGAGTCGGGTCAGATAGAACATCTTGGGCTATTGACACTTGGTGGAACTTTTCTCGATTTTCCGGGGTGTCGCCAACTCGGTCGGGATGATATTTGAGGGTGGTTTTCCTGTATCCCTGGCGAATTTCCGTCTCAGAGGCTGTCGGTAAGATAGATAGAAGCTCGTAATAATCGATCTTGGTGGAACTCGCATAAGCGCGGAGATCATCGCCTGGCGCCATGAGGGAAAAGTTCTTGGAGGACTAAATGTGCTGTAGGTTTTTAGTGGGCGGGATGGACCGAAAAGCTTGGTTGCCTGAGCAACAGGCAGGCAGCAAGCCGGAAATCATTGCTAGCGATGCCTCGACAACGTCCAGGATAACATTTCGACGCATCCGTTGCAGGTTGAGATCGGATCTGTTAAAGCCTACGCGTACATCGTCGTTACAGTAGCTTTTCGCCGGGGTTTACTGTAGTCGGCTAAGTGCGGGCCCCGGGCCGTGCTTGACCGCTAACGGCTTGGGGCTAGCATTGGTTGCCTCGAGACAACCATCAAGCGCGTGCATGTGAGCTTGCCTGCCCACACCCACACCCACACCCACACCCGGGCCAAACCCCAAGCTGTGCCCCCCATTACGACCTGGAAAAAGATCACAGGAACAACCCACAAGCTATCGCAGTCTCGACCTTTTCGTCACGCGCCTACCTGCTCCTTCCCTTGCGTCGAATTCCTCCGAAAGACCCCCCAGTGGATCATTTGATCCTGACTCTATCCGTCCATAACGTCTTCCACCATAGCCAATATCTCAGCATCCTTCACTCTATACGAGCTGGTCCCCCTGGGACTGGTCTCGCAATATGGGCAACATATTCTCTTCTTGCTGCTCAGGTATACTCAACCAGCATTGCTAGGCATGGCAGGTTACGATTCTGACCTTTCGTTTGTGTAGGGCGGTCGAGAGTCGACTATGAGCCCGTTCTGGCAGACGCAGAGCGAGAGGCAGTTGCCGATCTCTTACAGTATCTCGAGAATGTATGTCTACCACGGCCTACTTCAAAGCACGATCGACCTGTCTAACAGCGGACACAGCGTGCCGAGACGGACTTTTTCACGGGAGAGCCCCTTCGAGCCCTCAGCACCTTGGTCTACTCCGACAATGTCGACTTACAAAGAAGTGCGAGCCTGACTTTTGCTGAGATCACCGAGCGAGGCAAGTCTCCTTATGGCTGTCATGCAACCTTTCTGACCTGATTCTATAGATGTACGTGAGGTCGACCGGGACACCCTCGAACCTATACTATTTCTTTTACAAAGTCCCGACATCGAAGTACAACGGGCCGCTAGTGCCGCCCTAGGCAACCTCGCTGTTAACAGTAGGGAACAATACCTTTGGCAAGGGACCATGGCTAACGCGTCGAAGCTGAGAACAAGGTCTCTATCGTCATGTTAGGTGGTTTGCTCCCTCTCATAAGACAAATGGTATCGCCGAACGTGGAAGTACAATGCAACGCTGTTGGCTGCATTACAAACTTGGCAACCCATGAAGACAACAAAGCTAAGATCGCTCGCTCTGGAGCTTTGGGACCGTTGACGAGGTTGGCCAAATCGAAAGACATGAGAGTACAGCGGAACGCCACAGGCGCCTTATTGAACATGACACATTCAGGTAAGTCCGGAGTGGCTGTTCACACCATGCTAGCTACGACTTTTGCTTATGGTTCCCTAGATGACAATCGGCAACAGCTTGTTGCCGCTGGAGCTATACCTGTTCTTGTCCAACTGCTCTCCTCGCCGGACATGGATGTCCAATACTACTGCACCACTGCACTAAGCAATATCGCCGTCGACGCTTCGAACCGCAAAAAGCTGGCTCAGACCGAATCAAGGTTGGTACAGTCTTTGGTCCAATTGATGGATTCTGGCACACCTAAGGTCCAGTGTCAAGCCGCACTGGCACTTCGAAACTTGGCTTCGGACGAGAAGTATCAACTGGAGATCGTCCGGGCTCGCGGTCTTCCTCCGCTCTTACGCCTCCTCCAATCCTCCTATCTACCCTTGATCCTTTCTGCCGTCGCGTGTATCCGCAATATCTCCATTCACCCTATGAACGAATCACCTATCATCGATGCTGGATTCTTGAAGCCTCTCGTGGAACTTCTCGGCTCGACAGACAACGAAGAGATCCAATGTCATGCTATCTCGACCCTTCGTAATCTCGCTGCCAGCTCTGACCGGAACAAGCAACTTGTTCTTGAGGCAGGCGCTGTGCAAAAGTGTAAAGAGCTAGTACTGCATGTTCCATTGGCTGTTCAGTCAGAAATGACTGCAGCTATCGCTGTGCTGGCTTTGAGCGATGAGCTGAAAACTGCTCTCCTGTCTCTTGGTGTCAACGAGGTCCTGATACCTTTGACCGACTCCGAGAGCATCGAAGTCCAAGGGAACAGTGCCGCTGCGCTTGGGAACCTCTCCTCGAAAGGTTTTACAACTTCTCCTGTTTTGGAATCATGATCGCTGACAACGTGTAGTTGGAGACTATTCAATCTTCATTCGGGACTGGACCGAACCAAACGGAGGCATCCATGGCTACCTAAAGCGCTTCCTCGCCTCTGGAGACCCAACTTTCCAACACATCGCGATCTGGACCCTCTGCCAACTCCTTGAGTCCGACGACAAGAAGCTGATCGGACTTGTGGCGAAAGCCGAAGACATTGTACAGATGGTCAAAGCCATTAGCGACAAGAACATCGAAAGCGACGACGAGGACGGCGACGATGGTGAGGGGGAGGTTGTTGCATTGGCGAGACGGAGTTTAGAGCTGCTTGGAAAGGGACCGAAGCCCACTCTGGTCGAGGGCTGACGAGTGTTTCGACTCGTCAATAGAATTACAGGGGCATCGTTGGGTTATCTTATCATTAGGAAGGGGCGTTCTTTGGAGCACGAAGGCATTCAAGGGGTCTTGGTCGCATTGGTCTTCGTTACTTTGTCTGTTGAAGAATCACTAGTGATATCCATGAAAGTCAAGCATGCAGCGATGGAGTGTTCGAGGCGCTGTTGCTTGGGCTTTTTTCTTTCTCTATCCGTTTGATATATTCTACACTTTGGTACCAACCCCAGTGGGTCGATCGGGAATGATTAAAAGGTTCCTCGCGCGCGCTCTCTCTCTCTTTGTTTCCTGTGCAGAGATAGTATGATTCGAGTATGTAGTATGTAATCGACGAGCGTTTGAGTGGGTGTGTTGACGGGCTGATAAATAAAGCTCTTTTTTTTTTTTGGAACGTAGTAGGTTTGCATGATGCTGTGGGTAAATTCATTATTGGATGACGCTTGGGTATTGAATTTGATTGGTATATTTGACATAAGTAATGATATTAATATGCCGTCGCCTACGGAAAAGACACTGCGTATACCCATCACTTTCCTTCCCATCTGGCGGAACGCCAGGACGCCAGCTACACAGGGGCTATTGCGGCGAGTACGTATGCTTATGCACGGATAGACTATTATACTATGTGTCTGCATCCTCCTTGCTTTCGGTGGAGGACGGACCAGGGATATGCTGTATTCTTCATCTGCCCGCTGAGTGATGGGTCCGGTGATGAACGGTGCTGGATCCCACCTCTCCCGTGATCTGAGGGTCCCCCGGTGTATGATGCTGAGTCTTTCTTCTCTTGAGGAGAGAATGAGAGATCTGCAATGTCTTATACTGCGTCCTGCTTCGCCTTGTCGGATAATGTGTCGATGGTGTCAGATGTAGGATCCCGCTGTGTTCGGTGGAGAGCGGATTAACGGTGTGCAGGACTAGTTCCTCTGACCCTTTACCTGGGACTGGGTTGGCGAACATACGAAGCATGTTCGGGCTACTTGTCTTCCCTCCCCTCGCTGGCAGGTGGATTTGCAACGTACATGGGATACTCCGGTCGAGGCGGGCCCCTAAGCGGCGTTTTGTTCCTTGCAATCCATCCTTCCTCTAGTCCGCGCTGTTTCCGCTGCATGCCAAGTGCTTGCTTCCTGATTAATGTTTGTTCATTGGGACTGAGCCTTTCCAAGGCGTCTTTCAGAGCCGGATCCTTATCCCATAACATGAAGAGCTGTTTCCTCTGGCTTTTCCGGTTGCCGGTCCATTCAGGGCCTGTGTATGCGGATGCGGATAGCCATTGCGGGCTGAGCGTCTGGCAGAGTTGGACGAGCTCTTCGTGAGAATGGACTTGGCATATTTGCCGGATACGGGCGTTTGTGGTAGTAAGTAGCTCGGATTGGAGACGTTCATCCCATACTCCGGAATTCGAATCTTGCTGTAACGCCTCCATGCGGGCTGCTTTTGTGTGCAGGACCACATATCCGGTGTACTCGCCGCTTTCGTTTTTGGAGCCGCACGGGTGATAATTGACGGAAGTTGGGAGACAATCTTGGAACCTTTCAACGAGGTTGGGTAGAAATTGACGTTCAAAATATGCTCGATGGCCCGATGGAATGTATTGAGAGTGCGCGAGCCGACGGACTGATATCATCAGTAGCTGAAGATCGCGCTCGAATGATAAGGAGCACACGAGAAATAAACGCCGGGCATTGAAGAACTCTGCGGGCAATATCGCGTTGGGAGTCAAGGGATTGCTTGGACGTGACCATGAATTCTCTGACCTGACATGATCGTGAGATAAAGATAGGTCTTCATTATTTTCTGCAGCCAGCGCTGCTTGGTCACCTGAAGATTTGCTGTCGAACGCGCCCATATCTGGAAGTAATCCGCCGAGAGGATCTGTTCCCTTGAGTAACTCGCTCGGCAGTGTCGAAAGCTTCTCGGGCCTTTCAACATCTTCAGATAGCTCTAATGAGTCTGGTCCACGACGTTCGGACCCATCTAGCCTCCTCAATGAGCGGCACGTGTCTAGCAAACCGCTGATTGCGGCTGAAAGCTCCATGCGCCCTTCAAGCAATGTATTTCGAGCGTCTTCGAGCTCATTGAGACTCTTATTATAACGAAATTCCTGCGCATGGACAGCAGCTTTGTAGACACGTAGAGCAACACTAGGTTTGACATTGTGGGGTGGATTCGTCATAATCTCCCAGTAACCAAGGAAGGTTCGATAAGAAATTTTTCCGGTTGCCAACCCTCGCTGGCGATTGCTACGGCTTTGATGTCGTTGAAGTACATACATCCACTCGATTATTTGCTGCCAGATTTCAATTGTAATGGGAATGTCGTACTGCCTAGAAATGAAATCGACAACTTGTATTCCTATCTTAACATCATTGTTGGTGCCAAAAACGTGCGCAATGGTAAAAAGAAGTCGAGTTGTGGGCCGTAGAGGCGAGTCGGCCTCATAATGGGACGGCGTTTCAAGTTCTTCTTCGTCAAGCTGCCGCATGAGATCCACGTCAATATGCCAAACTGATTTCAGAAGACTTTCAACGCCTTGCATATCACCCTCGCGCCCCATGGCAGTAATAAGCGATGTGAAGACTGCTTCGTCCCCTTCAAGCTTCGACTCTACCACTAGCTGCTCGAAGGTGCACAAGGTGACCCGCCGAAGATCTCTGTCCGGACCCGCGCGAGATTTGCCAGTAGATGCATTGTTGTCGCCTTGCAGCTCTCCGGACAGGTTCGGGTCAAGCACTCGAAAGTTGAACTGCCGGTTCTTGCGCCACGAACCAGCCCAACACGTTGCTCCCATCAAAGAGGCGTAGCAAGCTACGTCTGGTTTTTCGTGGCAATTTAAGATGAGATCCCTCCACACTAGATCTGCCATGCTCTTGTCGGCCAACGCATCTGCACAGGCAAGCAGGTGCCTGTAGGCACCGAAACTGAGGTTATAGCCAGCATTTCTTCGTCTCCGCACGAGCTTGTCGAGATGTTCGGCGAAAGCGCCTAATTGAAGCTCGAGAGCCTTGATGCGCCGAATCTCATTTGGTCCCTCAATTAGAGTTGGTTTCACGTAACGGTAGATTTGCTTGAATGGCTGCACAAAATACTCAGGGTCTAGCAGACGGAAAACGGCTTCAAATAGGGAATCGGAGGCGTCACGGAAAAATCTCTCCGATAAGGGAGCAAGGAGGGCGTGTAAGATTCGATCTGGATGTCCTTCATGAAGGATGTCATAAAATGCACCGTCAACTGCCTTTAATTGATTTAACTCCTCGCCACAATTTTGGAGCAGAAGTTGATGTGGAGAAGGGCGTGGACGAGGAGAAGGGTGCCTAAAAAAGGTCTCGTGTAGCCCAGATCTTGGACGACTTTCGTGAATCCCTCGAAAAGGCTGAAGCGGAGTTGACTTCTGGAGGAGGTATTTGGCTTGAAATTGGGAAGTCCATGGCGAAGATAGGCCTGATCGACGTAGAATCGGCGTGCATTCGGTATGACCACGGGTCGCCGAGTGCAAGACAGCAACGCTGCGCATCAATCGTCATAGAAGCAGTTGCATTGATCCCACAAAAGAATGTGCCTGCATGCGCAATGAGAGCCCTTTTTTAGGGTCAGGTACTTCTACAACGCTAAGCCAAATTTGAAGCCTAGCTTGTGGGGAGCTTGGACACCTTGAGCGAGCAATCACTTTTTCCACAGCCACAAATTATTGTTACGCCCGAACTGCTACCAACTAATGCGATGGCCGATGGTGTCGAAGGAACAACGGACTCGGTTTCAGAGCCGCTCGATCTAGTACGACTTTCTCTTGACGAAGTGGTTTTTGTCAAGCTCCGCGGCGATAGGGAGCTCAAAGGTCGTCTTCATGTAAGAACTGCCGCATCATCACAGTCTTGCAATTACGAAAGAGGCACTGACAGTCACGCAGGCTTACGATAGTCACTGTAACCTGGTCCTTGGAGACGTGGAGGAAACCATATACTTGATCGAGGAAGACGATGAGGGAGAGGAATCTGTGAAGGTCAGATCTACAGAACCTCTAGAGTGCATTCTCTAACCAACATTTCGACAGACGATGAAGAAGCAATCCGAAATGCTTTTTGTGCGAGGTATTGGAACTTTCAAAACCTCGGGAGAAGCTCGACGCTGACTTGACAGGTGATTCCGTGGTACTCATATCGCCCCAAGCTCCCTCGTGACAGCCGATGAGTTTCACTTCTTCCATGGCTCTGAGTCATCTATGTCGAAATAAGCGAGCCGGGACGATAATTCTTTACTGCGACCACCAGACAAATATTGTGATGGTCTACGGGGGAAGTTCCGTGCCGTGGTGTTCTCTCTCCGCAATAGCTGTCTAAGGACCCTTGCGATACCAACGATAAGGAAGAAATTTGAACGCCGCTGGATCCTATATGCAAGGAAACCCCAAGGGGTGCGTTAATGGGGATTTTTGAGAAGACGGAAGCCTCAGGCAGAAAGGCTGCAGACTCACGAGGAGCATCTGAATGGTGGGGCGTGGAAATAGGTAGATCCGCGGGGCATTCAATGAGTCAGGAGCTCGCAGCGTCATAGTATTTAGACAATCCTCCTTCCTCCGCAGTACGCTTTCATCAGGTCATCCAACCATGAAACGAAGAAGACAATATAATCATTGATTGCTCTAGAGAACATCATGCACGCGTAGCAATGATCTTACGAATACCTTGAAGTTTCGCGCCTCGGCGAACCCCTCACAACTTCATAAGGTCAACTGGAACAATCAAGATGGCGGGACGACCACCAAAGCAAACGCCTCAGGAACGTCGAAAGGGAGAGCTGGTAAGACTTGTTATCATGTATCTGCAGCGTAAACCTTCTGAAATGCCCTACAGGCCCTTTCGGACTTTGCGGACTATGTCGAACGAGAGCAAAGCAAACGCCCTAATCCCTTCGAGAAAGGAGCATCCGTTGCGCCCAGCAACAATGGATACTCTACCGGCCAGTCAATGGTCACCGAAGACCACGCCGAACTCGACATCATCGATCAGCTTGGTCTGGCTGAAACGCAGAATCCAGTCAAATTGAAAGAGTGGCTCTTGGACACCTCTGCAGATTCCGGTGCCACGCTGCAGCAGTTGACAGAGCTAATACAATCTCGAATCGATGAAGGTCACGGGGAAACGCTGTTTGAGCTTGGCCAAGAAGACAACGGCGAATCCATGGGATTTGGCATCGAAGAGTGGAATGTTGCTCTGGATCGACTGACTCAGTCTGCGGCTTCCCTGAAGGCTGACGTTCGCGTCCTTCTCACCTACAATGTAGGAGGAGTAGTAGAGACCGCTACAGAGAAATCAAAGATCAAGGATTGCCAGGGCAAGATACTCATACGTCAATCTCCTGCAACTGTCGAGGATGTCATTGAAACTCGAATTGCTGTGGTAGGAAATGTCGATGCTGGCAAGTCAACAATGTTAGGTGTACTTGTCAAAGGTAACTTAGACGACGGTCGTGGAAAAGCCCGAGTCAATCTCTTCCGTCACAAGCATGAGATTGAGAGTGGCAGGACCAGCTCCGTGGGGATGGAGATCATGGGCTTTGATACAAAAGGCGACATCGTTGCTTCCAACGTCCCTGGCCGTAAGCTATCTTGGGAGGAAATTGGCAACCGCTCTGCCAAAGTCATCTCCTTTACCGATTTAGCTGGCCATGAACGGTACCTGCGTACCACTGTCTTCGGTCTGCTTAGCAGTAGTCCCAACTACTGTTTGCTGATGGTAGCTGCGAATAACGGCTTGATTGGCATGGCAAAAGAACATCTCGGGATTGCTATCTCGCTGAATGTGCCGGTAATGGTGGTCATTACGAAGATAGACATTTGTCCGCCTCAGATTCTGGAGCAAACAATCTCGCAATTGACGAGGATACTCAAGTCCCCTGGAGCACGCAAGATACCTATTTTTATCAAAACGCAGGAGGATACCGTCCAGACAGCGACGCAGTTTGTTTCACAGCGCATTTGTCCTATCTTCCAAGTCTCCAATGTGACAGGAGAAAGCCTTGACCTCGTTCGAACATTCCTTAACATCCTACCTCACTACGGTCATTATGACTCCCAAGCACCGTTCGAATTCCACATCAATGATACCTTCAGTGTTCCCTTTGTTGGTACCGTGGTTTCTGGTGTTGTCAAATCCGGCGTTATACATGCTGGTGACACGGTTCTAATTGGACCGGATGGCCTTGGCCAATTCACTACGACTAATATTCGATCTATCGAAAGGAAGCGCATCCCCGTGCCAATCTGCTCTGCAGGCCAGAGCGCAAGTTTCGCGCTCAAAAAGGTGAGGCGGAAAGACGTTCGTAAAGGGATGGTCGTCTTGCCGAAACTGGACACACCTCCCAAAGTCTACCGAGAGTTCATTGCCGAAGGTGATTCTGACTCTGATTACTTTCAGTCTTGCATGCTACTTACAAAGTTGTAGTTCTCATCCTCTCCCATGCCACGACAATCAAGACCAAGTATCAGGCGATGCTACACGTTGGTCCGGTCTCCCAGACCTGCGCTATAATTGACCTTGACCGTGAATTCATACGCACTGGTGATCGTGCAACTGTGGTCTTTAGATTCGTGCAAAGACCTGAGTACCTGGCTGTCGGCGACAGAATATTGTTCCGCGAGGGTCGGACCAAAGGTCTGGGTATTGTGAAGCAGGTAGGATACGATGAGAGCAGACCTCTGCGGCCTAAAGAGAATGGGGCTTCCGAGGCAGTGACAGAGACAAGAGGGAATGGCAAAGCAAAGTGAGGAGTTTGGAGTACTAGGGTACAGTCTCTGAGGCATCAGTAATTCCCAATTCCTGCTTTGATTCATTTCGCAGGACATCAAAGGCACTGGGCGACTGGCATTAGTTGGCGTTATCCCGGTTCTGGAAGAAGAGAAAGCAACTGGAAGAAACATATTGTAGAGCTTTAGCGGACATGTGGCGGTTTCTCGAAACATCTTTCTGTTTCATTGATGCAGCAACTTAATTGTACCACCATATTCGTCTACGTGGTGTACCTGAGATGTAAAATTTTGAAACAGTTTCTGAAAGGCCTGCATTGTTCAAACCATTAATCTCAAAACAGGGGAATTGGCGCCAAGAAATGACGTACCCCTGAGCCCATTGGGCGGCGTAAATAAAAGAACCTGAGGTTGGCGCAAAGGCAAACAGACACCTTTCTTCTTAGACAGCAGACCAGTCCGGATTTCCCTTGTCGCATACGTCTCTGAAACAAATTCAGCAATTACTGTCCACTTTACCACCTCGTCAGCGTTCCTACCACCTGTGAGCTTCACGCCTTACCCACTGAAAACCCCCTCGCTAGCTTACCCCCACGGCCTTTTGACACCCTCCCGCCTGAGCCATGGAGACAATATCGGGACTAGCATCGGCAGCCTCGAAAGCAGTCCTTGGAGACGGAAACAAAAGCTCAGAAAATCCAGCTGGGAGCGAGCCAGTATCAGGAGGGCAGGGGGCAGGTAATATCCTCGAGCCATATGATAAAGGGAATTTAGAAGAACAAGGTGAGACTTCCCAGTATGATTTTCGACGCAGCAAGATAGAAGGCGCGTGTACGAACCCTTTCCCTGCCACATTTCATTTTTTCTCAGGAACAGCAGAGCCTGGGAAACAGCCTCCAAGATAAATGGCTTCTTTATTTCGGCTCTTCCTTCAAGTGTCCGAAGCTTAGCACTGTATCTGGTCAGACACCATCATATTTCGACCGCGACTTTGATTGCATTAGCCATCAGCATTGAAGTATCGACATTTGCAACTGCTAGCATTTCAATAACAGAATGGTCGTCAAAATCAAGCAAAAAGACGGCACGATCATAGAAATCCCGCCGGGGTTAGGTATCGATGACATGTCTGATAGCATCGACTACATTAAGGATGGCGTGCCCTACCCTTCTGACTACTTTAACCCATGTATGGTATCGTCAACACCTCGGGGAATTGGGTCTCCTGCTCTGTTCATTGCGATGCCTACAAGTCCTATGCTAACTCTGTCTCTGGTATCTAGGTCAACTCTGTGATAACCCCCCTGCCACTTTGACTGAGTCAGTAGACAAAAATTCCTCAGCAACCACTCCTCCACGATTATTGAAGGAGACCGCTACATCTACCGTCGATGATGCCTCTTCGCCGATGGAGACGACGGCAGCACAGGGTAGCAACCTGCCAACCAGCGAGCCGAATGCTGAGGAAGATGCCGCCATCAAAGCGAAGAAGGCGTCCGCTGAAGCCGCCCAAAGTAAACCAGCAGATCAACCATCTAACGTGGATGGTACATCTGACAGCAACTTCACTCCGGAGACTGGTGCTGCCGCAACTGAAGCAGCAAAGTCGGACGCGCAAGGTGAGTGTAGTTTTCTGCCCTACATTGAAGATTTACATGCTGATGCATCTCACACTCGTGACAGGGGAATCTACTAGCATGCCAAACACGACTTCTGCGGCTCCTACACCCAAAAATACGCCCTCCAAGGGCTCCGAAAAGGCAAAAGGCAGCCTCCGCATGGCCGCAAGCAAGATGAAGGCCAAGCTGCACTTCGGCAAGAAGAAGTCACACGGCGATGCCGAGTCGTGAGCACTATCTTGGGCTCGTGGGGCCGGTCATCTCCCTTATCGCGTGTGCTCGTTCTCCAAGGACGAATTAATCTGGATCTGAGTGCGTCTCCTGGGCTGCTACTCAGGCTTCTTTCTGCTGGGATTTTCATAATAAGTCATGGTCGGCGGCATAACTGTCTTTGAATACTGTTTGTGATACCAAGTCCATGCGTTTGTGCTGTATGGATGCCTGAAACCCGTTTTTGTTATGGATTGGCTTGCATAGCATAGCTCTAATACCCCCTAGTTGTTTTGAATTTTTGCTATTCGCGTTTTGTTGCACTCTTAGTTGAATTGCATGGTGAGAAGTGAACGAGAATGTTAGTCTACCCTATTCTAATGAGATGCCGATGCGTCTGTGTACAAAACTCATCTTTTTCCATGTCTTCTAAATGTGTGAATCACGCGCCAAAAGCTGTGTCGGCTGCTACAACAATTCCGATGTAGAATGACCAAAAACCTTTGAAGATCCTTACAACTCATTGTCTAGAGCCAGCGAATCGAACGGGCGAACAAGCATCGCAGCCTCAGAACCTATTAGGCGTCTAACCCAACAACGTCCTCAGCTCCTCGACCCTCCTCCTCTTCCTCTCCTCCTCGGTCTCCTTCGCACCTCCCGCGCCGACCCCCAGCGCCCCCGCGATCGCGCCCTTCCGCGCTTGAACCTGCAGCATCCGCTGCTCGATGCTCTCCTTGACGATGAACCGCACCACTTTCACGTCCCGGACCTGTCCCATCCGGTGCACGCGGTCGATGGCCTGCGCCTCGACGGCAAAGGACCACCAGGGATCCATCATGTAGACGTGGTTCGCGGCCGTGAGGTTCAGCCCGACACCGCCGGCCCGCAGGGAGAGGAGTAGGATGTTGGCGTGTGAGGCTTCGGCGTTGAATTGCCGGAGCACGTCGGTGCGGGTTTTCTGGTTGAGAGTTCCGTCAAAGCGGAGGTGTGGGAGGTGGTGGCGGTTGAGCTGCGGGGAGATGAGGTCGAGGAAGGAAGTGAACTGGGAGAATATGACACATTTTGTGTTTGAGGGTTGGGCGCGGAGGGAGATGATGAGAGCGGCGATTTTAGCGCTCGTGGATGCTGAAGGGGAAAGGGGGTGGAGGCGACGGAGGGAGATGCGAGGAGGTGGTGCTTGGGTTGGAGGTTGGCTGGAGTCATACATTGAGTCGGGAGATGATGGGGAAGAGGTTGATGAGGCGGGAGACCTGAGCTGGGATGGAGATTGGTGGCGAACGACTTCGAAAACGTCGCGTACGTTAATGTTCTCACGACAAGAAAAGCAGCGTGATGTCTCGCCTTTGTCGGTCTGGTGATTGATGTAATCTTCGAGGCATTTCTTGCAGGCACTGTGCCAACAAGTCGTCACTGCAGGGTCAATCATAGGCTCTTCGGAACAGATTGGACATTCTCCAGATGATTCAGTCTGTATTTGACGGAGGGCATGGGCGGTAAAGCTCAGATTCGGGTCTTTTGTAGGATTCTCGTTCTGCGATGATTCTGCTGCTGCATCTGTATCAGCAGTAAATCTATCAATCAGCTCTTGCAAGTCATTGTCATCGCTGAGACCGTCAGTACCATTGGCCGCAGCCGCGGCATCTTCCTCGTCGGCGACTATGTCCTTGTTTCGGGTCAGCACTGGGTGACAGCATGATTGACGTAGGCGCAAGATCTGAGCAAAAATCGTCGTATAGGACTTCAGCAACGTTCCTGCTTCAACAGACGCATTGAAGGCACGTTTTGCTCTAGTGAAGATGAAGTCGTAGACTTCTCGCTCCGACTTTGAAAGCTCAACCTCTTCAATGGTGATCAGACGGGGAGGTAAAGGAACAAGCGCATCTCCCTCAGGTGTTTTCATATCCTTGGTTCTCCGAAGAACTAAAGGCTCTAGCACTGTCTGAACCACATTTAGAGCACGGATGGCATCCTTATTCTCAAATGGCACCGTAATGAAGGTTTTCCAGTATGAAAAGTTGTTCCATGGCTCCACCTTGAGAAACCGCACAAGACTAAAAAGATCCTCCAGTCTATTCACGATTGGCGTACCAGTCAAGACCCATCGGTGTCTAGCGCCGATCTCATAGCAGGCTTTGGCTGTTTTTGATTGACGATTCTTAATATTATGAGCTTCGTCAAGAATCACTCGGAAGAATTCCACAGAGAAGAGTCCGCCGTGTGAGCCGCGATGACCTTGAGCATTGGCAACTTGACCAAACTCGGAGAGTACAATACCGTAGCTCGTGATAATCAAATTTGGAGCAGACGAAGCATTGGCTTCGCAACAAAGGTTCTGAAGGTTGACAGCCTTGTCATTGCCATAGTAGACTAGTGTTTTTAAGGAACCAGGAGCGGATGACTTTGCTGCTTCGCTCTCCCATTGGGCAAGCAGAGACATGGGAGCTACGACGAGTGTGGTATAAGGGGCTGATTCGACGGACGAAGAATTATGCGGAAGCCGTGGTAGGCTGTTAATGGTCGGCTGTCCGTTGCTTGGGGAGACAGCAATTTCTGAACGATTGGTATGAATAAGACTCATCTGTATTACATTTTGTTAGAAGGCTAAGTTGAAGCGACATTGGTTGGAGAAACTTACCATCTCGATCGTTTTCCCCAAGCCCATTTCATCGGCGAGTATCCCTCCAAGGCAGTTCTGCTCTTGGACCGGGAATTGAAGGCTCATCTCGCCGGAGTAAGGATTGACATAAAACTTGTCCAATTGATTAATTTTAGGAAGTGGATTATCGTTTACGTCCTTCGTCGGCCACATATACTCCTCCCAAAGTGGATGCAACGATTCTGCCCGATGCGTCGTCTGCTGCTTCTCTTTCTGGATCATCCAGTGGAGCGCTTGTTTCTGGTATCTCCGAAGCATCATGGCAAAAGTTGTCGCTGGTTCTGCTTCAGGTGAGTCAAAGTCGAACGATTGTGCTTTCTTGTAAAGTGTGTCGAGCTGATCTTCTTCCAGCTCCTGGCCATCCTCTTCTTCTGACGTAGGCGTGGAGGGGCCTTTCTGATCCTGGTCTTCCTGCTTTTGACCCTTCTCTTTCTCATACTGCTCGGATATCTCTGCCGCACGAAGTAGACCATCCCTTTTGTGACGAGCAGTTATGTCATTGGTCGAAACAGGGTGTAGGCGGATCTCATTGAAAAGCCGTACAAGAGCGACCTGACGTAGCCGAAGATCTTTCTCTTCATCGCTCTCCTTCTCTTCAAATATGCCCGTAACGCGATTGTCGTCCTTGGACTTGAGGAAGGCGCCAATTTCAAAAGCAGATTTCAGTAGGAAGCAGTGCAACTGCAGAAATACAGTATCATTGACTCTGATCTTCTCCGGGGCGTACACGCATGAACCTTCAAGCCGTACAACCTTCAGGTCAAGAAGCGTTGAAACCCAGTCTGCCGTCTCCCTAGGGAGGCGGCCGATTTCCTCGCCCCTGTCGTTTGTAAATCTCGTAATAACATCCACCCTTTGACTTCTCATATTTGTATTCACTAATTTTCCGCCTCGGCCAATCTTCGTCTTTGGCTGCATCCTGGTTCTCTCGATCCTCACTTTCTCACCATGTTGAAGGTTGATGCCACTCCTAGTCGCCCAGGCATCAACACCAAAAGCACCAATATATCTTTGTTCAGGCATCCTGCGGAGAAGCTGAGCATTGTCCGGCCTGGATTCTGTCTCGAATTGGTGACTTGGAGATCTCTGTGCTCTGTAGGGTACATTCTGTTGCAGTGAACTTGGGGTTGAAGAATCTATCTGCGTTGATGTAGAATTTGTTGGAGCGTCTAAGGCCTGGCGAAAATTATTCCATGATCCGTCGAGATACATATTGATTGCTCGTTCCATATTATCACCGGCAGCCTCCCGAAGCCTCAAAAGAACATTACGGGGGACATCTTGCCCGACAAAGGCGGCGAATGTTTCTCTGTCGAACCCATTTCCGACAGCCTCGACAGCTTTCTCCTCCTTCTCTTCTTCGAGATCCACGAAGTCTGTAGCACTTGAATTGCCAAACGCAGGAATCGATGCACTGTCACTGGGGGGGGTATTGACCGACGCGTCGCTGGAGGCCCGTTGGAAAAGCGCAGATGTTTCAAGACCATCATCAGTCTCTGTAAAGAAGCGACGCTTCTTTGCCGGCGGTCCATCCATGTTGCTAAGGATGGTCGCCAGGTTGAAGGATTTTGGAGCGAAAGGTGCAGAGGAAGAACACTGTCTCGGCGCGTATGCGGGGCTCGCGACACGCGTTCACGTGATCTTATAGAGAGCTCTTCCCGAGCTACGATAGTCATGAAGGTTTTTAAACTAAGGTACCTTAGATACGGATCTTCTACGTTTAAGCATGCCTTGTCCAGACCAAGAACGCTTGCTTGAGAACCATTTCTCATCGTTCAGAACCTCACTGTGACACACAGGCTGACTCCATCTTAGAACTTTCATTTCTATGGAAGAACTCAATGAGGTCATGGTCTTCTGTTACTTTTCTTCAAAGCTCTGATGCATCCCTACGTGTGACACCGCGGATATTGCAAAGGATTTAGATATTGGAAAACCCACATATGAAATCTCGGGAGTTATGCTTATTTCTGCTCTGAGGAGCAACATCAAGAGCAATGGACATTCGCCCCGTTTATACTTCAAGAACAAGAGACTGCTTTCCTATACCTCGCCTTTGTATGCTCCTCCAAAAAGCCATTATGAAGAAGTCCAATTTGCCCAGGGGTATTGTGTAAATCTAGTCCGGTACGTCATATTTCTCATGTTCTCGTTTTGAAGGGTCCATACGACCAATAATCATCATTGAAATTTTAAATTATATCGAACGGATCTTTGTGCTCACCTATGCTTCGTCCTGTAGTAATTTCGATTCACCATCCTATACATTGCTCTACTTTATTCCTCAAGAAATGCGGTCAGCTTATATTGCCATACGTGCATTCAACATCGAACTTTCCCGAGTCGCCGACCATGTGTCCAATTCCACCGTTGGGGCGATGCGTATCCAGTTCTGGCGAGATACCATCAACCGAACCCTCTCTGGCAATCCACCGAAGGAGCCTGTGGCAGTACTGCTTGCGTCGGCAATTGACAGTCTGAGCAAGCGTACTGATGGTCATGCCAAGCTGAACAAGACCTGGTTCCTCAAAGTAATTAGTGCTCGAGAAGAGTATCTCAACAATAAGCCATATCCAAATTTAGAGGCCCTGGAAAAGTATGCTGAAAATACTTATTCGACTTTATTGTACTTAACGCTTTCTGCTTTGCCGATGGCAAACATCAATATCGATCATGTAGCCAGCCACATCGGAAAGGCACAGGGTATAGCTACCGTCCTGAGAGGATTACCACTTGTTGCTTTTCCTCCGCCTCCCAGCCATCACTCAAATCCCACAGGCGCTCTTGGGTTACCAACCGGAGGTAGACAAGGCGCAGTCATGTTACCGCTTGACATTATGGCACAGTGTGGGGTGAGAGAAGAGGACGTGTATCGCAAAGCGTCTGATGCGCCGGGACTGCGAGACGCCGTGTTTGCGGTTGCAACGAGGTCATCTGACCATCTCATCACTGCGAGAACGATGCTCAAGAACCTCAAAAGGGGAGAGGACGCCGACCATGAATTTGAGCACGCGGAAGAAGAGGGGCATAATTATCCACTTGCGACACCCGGAGATCCGCCACAAATGGACCGAAAAGATGATGTGACCCGAGCGCTGGGCGTACTTATGCCTGCAGTTGCAACGCAGCTTTGGCTGGACCGACTTCAAAAGGTAGACTTTGACATATTTCATCCAAGCCTTCGAACCATGGACTGGAAATTGCCTTGGAAGGCATTCTTCAAGCATCGTAGTGGAGAGATATGAATTATCGAGCCGCTCTTCTCTTTCTCTTCCGACTGATCAACTTCTTCTGCGCTTTTCTCACAATAAAGCGACCGATCATATCTCTCATGAGGAATACCACAACTACAAAGACGAACGGGATGGCAATTTCCCAGAAATAGGCGTCAGAGTGGTTGAGGACACCAGTAAAGCGGACGAAATTCATTCCAAAATATCCCGTCAGGAAAGTCAGCGGAAGAAAGAATGTCGTGATGACGGTCAACTGTTTCATGGACTCGTTCTGGAAGGCAGAAATCGTGTTGAAGATCAGATCGACCAAATTGTCAGCTGACCGGCGCATTTGGTCGTAATGGTCTGAAATGAGAATACAATGGTCCTCGACGTCTCCCAGATAGGTCTGACAGACCGGTGAAATGTTGACGCCAGACTGGAAAAACTTTCCTGATGGTCTTCCGGATAACCCTGGGGTCTGGACAGGCTCAGCCTTATGATCCTTCAAGGCATTGACAACCGCATGGATCGGTTGGATTGCGTTACGAAGAGCACTGATCTCGGAGATGAGGATATACAGCTGCTGTACCTGGGAGATTTGAGGATCCGTGAGTACGTCAAGTTCTAACGACGAAATTGCGTCTTGATAAGCAAAAGTCAGCGGAAGCGCTAAGTCAATGATAGCATCAATGATGGCCTGAAGCAGCATACTGGCGTCGCATGATTGTCGAAGGATCGTCTCGGAACTCGCCAGGCGACCTAATATAGGGGTTTCGATGTCTTCTGCGGAGGCTTCGAAGAAGGAAATTATGGAATTGTCACTGTTCAGGAAGATCGATACTTGCTCGATGCTCACTCCAAGGCCTTTACTTGATAAACTTGCGTGGCGCTCCATAAATTCAGTACGCTCTTCGTTTGTTCCAGAGTGATATCGCTGCAAAGTTCGCACCGGGTGACGGGCCCATGGTGACGTTACAGAACTCGCATGGGCAAAACCATTTGCCGAGTTTAGTGTTTCTGCCTTAGGAGTTTTATTGTTGTGTTTACTCGCGGAAAAGATATCGTGAAGTAGTCCAAGGATAGCTCCGGGCCGCTCCTTGTATTTCCTTCGCTTGCGCTTCACGTCCTTCTCTAATTTGTCTCCACTCTTCTTACTGCGCCAGCCCGGAGAGTCACTGCCGTCTTCTTCGTCCGATGAGCAGTCCTCTTCCCGTTGCAAATGTACGAGCTTTTGCAAGGTGAGGATGATGAAAGTGTGATCTTGATACCAGTCCGCCTTGGTTCGATTGTGGTCGTTCATAAGATCTTCGATCGCTAGCCGATGTAGCCCCTTATGTTGTCCAAGTAGCCGGATCACATCCCAACTTAAACCGTTGACATTAATCCAACGAGCTGTGACCCATGGATCACGGCCACGGTCCAGGAACTCCTTAAGATTATCATTGTCTAAGCGGTACAGTTGCATGTCATCTTCAGAATAATCGACTATCGTGATCTCACATCGTGCCTGAACCTTCAAGTGATCAACATCTCCTTCGGCATCATCGTAGGACGGCAAAGGTTCCGACGTGTCCAAGCCAGGCTCCGCGCCTGGTTGCCAATTGGGGTGCTCGCTTGGGTGGTACGTGAAGGCTGTATTGCTCCGGCCACGACGCCTGATTGATTCCACGGACGCCGTCGACAGGCCGGTGGCGGTGCGTTTGCTGATTGCGATCGGGGATTTCTGATCCTGCGAGGGTCTAGGAGGTTTGCTCGAGTCCTGTATTTCAATGTGTAGAGGACGGGTGCCCCCATTCGCGTGCCCCTGAGTCGCATCAGTCTGCTGAGCATTTTGCGCTTCGAGATCGACATTCGAGAGATCGACATTCGAATGATCTCGTGGGCTCGAAGATTCTGACGTTACAGCGAAATCTCGGCCTTGGAGATCCATTGTACGACGCTGACGAGAAGAGACGCGATGGTGATTGGGCGCAAGTTGTCAGTCATAGGGAAAGCATTGCGCTCTCACACATGGAGAGTGTTTGGGCGGGCCATGCACCAACAACGAGAAATTTGCGTATATCGACAGGGTGAAGGACTGTCGGTGGCATATCTAACAACGGATACAATGCAGGATGAGTTGAGTGCATTAAGGGGGTCTGGTAAATCTCGCGCCACGATGAATTGCGGGCGCACTTAGGGGCCACAAGCTCCTCGAAATGCGGGAGAGTTGGAGACGGTGAGACAAGCTTTTCCGAGACCTGGACCTTTAACCACAAGGAGCATCTCTAAGAAAACCGAATCCTTAGGCAATGATTAGCGGGACTCTGCGCCCGTACCGAGATTGTTTCAGAACCCGGCATACGTAAATATAGCTACAATGGCCCCTGTTCATCCATCCAAGGTGTTTCTCCTACTTTTGGTCCCGACAATGGAATCTCCCTTTCGTCCAAGTATCGCCTCAATGGCCCCTACCAGCGCAGGGCCATCGTACTTCATGCCTTTCGCAAAACTCTTTCCATCTTCGCCAACATCCTCAATCCTCCGTCCATACAATCTAACACATTCGATGCCAGCTTCCGACAACTGTACACGGTCCACCTTCGGTGTGCCTTCGCCTTCAAGATAAATGACATGCGTGACATACTGCCGCAACAGGTTCACTCGGGCCGTGCCACTGCCTTCTGACGTTGGATGCAAATGCTGCTGAGGTAATTTGATATTCATGTTGTGCTCGGGCACGGAACGATTGCTCCATTGCTTCCCCTGTGACTGTTCGGCAGCGCGGGCAATTGCTTCGACGAATTCAAACGCTGTGAAGGGCATGGAGGACGGCCCGACCTCTCGGTCTAACGATCCATTCAGGATTAGAATCTTGTGCCGTGCAGGAAAGCTTCGCAGAGCTTCGCCAACTCCTGCAAGCACAATCGAAGGCACAATCGAGGTGTAGAGAGAGCCAATGCTATAGATAATAGCTTGACTGTCGCTGATGGCTTCAAGAACCTTTGGATTTGCTGGCGGGCTGATCTCCTGGCCGTAGGGATTGATGTACCAAATTCGTTCGATTCTAGCAGGCAGATCTTCTTCTTCCACCTTGGAAAATTTGATATTCTGCTTTCGAAGTGTAGGTAGACTTCCAGGGAGTGTCGCATCTTCTACTTCCTCATGCTCCCGATCACGGTCAGATGAAAGGCCAGCCAGAGCAGTTGGCTCCGATGGATGGGAGATGCTGTTTTGTCCGACGATAACATCCCCATTACTTAAACCAGCTGAGATATGGTGGGTAAAGTTGGAATTGATAGCAGGAATCACGCGGACGTTGTTGTCGGGGATACTGCACACACTTCCAAGGAGGTAGATGGCGCTCTCAAAACTACCACTGAAGATCCTCGCACCGGTCAGAAACAGATTACCTACAGAAGCCGACGTAAAGTCAAAGGTCGATCGAGGTGGCCGGGCACGTTTCAGGATCTCCAGGTTAAGATTGTTGAAGAAAGAGCGAATGAGCTCCTTTTTCGCCGAGGATATACCAGTCCATAAAGAGGACGTTCCATCCACGATGGAGTGCCATTCTTCTTGTGCCTCGGAGGAAGAAAGACTAGAAAGCCTATGGTTGAAGAGGTTCGCTATGGCAGAGCGCTCTGGCGATGGTGGTGAACTCGGTATTAATCGGACGAGGCGGCCTAAAGCAATTAGCTGTAGCTTGGAACGCGTTTAGACGCCTCAAGTCAACACAAACTTCTGCAGTCACCTATTCCTGGGCCACCAAGGAATCTGATCAATTCGGATGACGAGCCACCATTATCGCTAATGGGGATGACATAACTGAGGAGACACCTTTTGCTTTCCCGGACTGCATCAAAAACGTCTACGAGATTGTTTGCGGCACTACCTCCCGAGAAAACGGTGATGCCTCTGTTTGAGGACATAGAAGATGTTTTGGAAGTAAGGAAAGCCAATCCCCCTTGTAAACTAAGAAGGCAATTTTCGAGCTCGATCGCCAGGTTTTAATTCGTAGAACGAGAGTAATCTTATCCGGTGTTTTAATAGAAAGTGTGAATGGAGAATGGTAATACGGGAAAGACCATCAATATAAAACCTGTAACTCAAGATGATGGGCAAAACCTCTCAAGAGTCCGTCAACGTGTCAGCTAGGTTGATACACAGCCTCCTCCAGACAAACAGCCACTCTGTCTCTCTTGTATCAGTCATTCGGCTTTGGAATAAAGAGCACGGTGATATTGGTTAGCAAGGTATAATTGGAGATGGGTAGGATTCGTTCCCTTCAAAATCGGAATTGGCTGAAAGGTCATCATGATCTACCTGTGTAATCTTTTCGACAGCGTCTTCGGATACAAAAACTTGTTGTGAACCAATGAGCGGCTGACAATTGTTATTCACGAATGGATTGCAGAAAGCTCTGTCCATTTGAGGCACATACGGTGCCAGGCAGCGCTATCTGGAGCCAAGCCTGACACATAAACAGAAAAGAGCTTGGTTGCCACTCGGGGCATTACATATCATACGAGCTCACTATATCCCGCTCGCCATGCAAGAATCAAGGGTATCGTGAGGAATTCGCCCGCATCAGAAGGTGGCAGAGTAGTGTAACGTGCAAGAGTGACGAGACATTTGCCTCATGATGTTCAATGCTTGTTATTGATCCCAATTTAGCAGATCCTCCCATTGATCGCTTTGCTCCGGACCTGGATCATCCACCTCCTCTGCTTTACCCTTGCCTTTCAACTGCGATCTTGAAGTCACGAGCTTCAGCTCTAATGGTATCAGGGTAGCGCTTCTCCCCCTTTCGGATCGTGCCAGTGGTTTCCGACATACAGGACAGTTTCCTCGAGGCTTGCTATTGCCTTCATTTCTCTGCCGCTCCTCTCCAAATCTGAGAGTGTCCATAATACATCTGTGACAAAAGAGGTGCCCTTTGCAAAAATAATAGATTTAGTGGATCATACCCTCTGGCCCTAAGTCAAGAGGCAGGACTTACCACATATCGTGATGGTAGCATTCTCTAGGACATCCATGCAAACAGGGCATTTGTAGGATGTCAACGAACTCCTACTTCCCTCCCCGTCAGCCTTCGCGCTATTCTGAGCTCTGACTGCATCTTCTCTTTGCTTCGCAAGCGCATCTGCAAGCGCTGAACCGTCGGCGACATTGGTCAAATCAATCTCTTCGATATCCGGCGCAGAAGCATCCTCTTCTGGCTCGCGTTTCAGACCGGCTTCGACCCTTCGTCGTTTGGCAGGGGGACCGTTGACTGCAGGTGACGGTGAAGGCCGAGTTTTCGGTTGCAATCTAGATCGCGTATTGTCCATTTTGGTTGTATAAGGATCTGGACTTCGCAAACTTTCCGTTGAATGCTGTACGGAAGGCTCAGGTGAACTCAACGCCGGAGAAATCGATTGGAACAATCTCTCTACCGACTCCCTGAAAGGGCTGGCAGGGTCTGATGAGGTCGACGAGGACGGATTCTGTTCGGAGTAAGACTGGCCAGAGTATTGTTGAAGATTATGGGGTTCTCTGTCGAGAGATGGGGGCGTAGTCAGATCAATGACTGATGGGGATTTCCGTTCGCGGTGTAGGTAGGATGGCGAATTTTCGCTCGAGGGGTTAACAAACCTTGTACAGCTGTTATAATTACTGTGTGCCGAGGAACTGTGCTGTCTGGAATGATACGGATGCGTGCGAGAGCATTGCGGCGCCTCTAGAGGTGGAAGGGTAGTCCCCGTGAAGTCGAGGTGCGGGTTGTGAGAGAAAAGTGCGAGCTCTGGATCTAGAATGTTAGGGAGGAAGGCAGCTGCGTCGGAGTTGATTTGGGGAAACAACGCTGAAGGCGATCGCTCTGGTGAAAGCTGCAAAGTCATTTCGGGTGCATTTTAGGTTGCCTTGACCGTTGCCACTGCCGACAAGTGGTTGGTCTCAAAATTGCCGCCCTGTTCGGGTCGCTGTGCGGTGCGTGATATCTTTCGGATTAGCATGCCGAGGATGGCCAACCTCTTTGCTTCGCTGAGGATCAGGAAAGGCGATTGCAGGCACCAGGTGAAAGGAAAGCTGGTGCCAATAACGTGGCATTGTGATCTGGAACCCAAGACAAGCGTTGAAGTGCAAACCCTGGCGGGGAATGACGCCGACAAATTTGGTAAGGTGGCCCTGATATTAAACGCGATAAGATTTCTCGCGTTTAGCCCCCCTATCTCGACGTCCATACCGCGTCCCTATATTTTTCACCCACATCTTTTCATCCAGTCTCAATATTTGAAGATGAAAAGGTAGCGGTTGTGGTTGCGACCATGTTGTGGTCGCCGAATCTCTCACGATGTGCCAGAGGGTACACACGTACCGCTCAAAAGCTTCGGTTACCTTTCTGCCCTTTACAACGCCCTCCTAAATGGAGGCGAGCCTACGCCGCGGAAGCTTTTTCTCGAACTGAGGTCGAGCCTGGCGCTTCTCCGTCTCTTTCCGGTAGTTTCGGTACTCTCAAGCTTCCAACATCTTCGCTGATTGCCTCTAGTACGTTCAGATGCGCGCTACAATGCACTCGGCATCCAGCAACTGAGCAGCCATGTCCACCCCCAGATATTTCCCAAATCCTCGACATCGGCAACGTCTTCTCCGCCCAAGGAGCTGGTTGAGCTTTCGAAAAAGCACCTCAGTGAACATGAGCTTCTCGGAAAGAATCAAGACAACGCGGTACCTGTAGCGTTTGACTTGCCAGCCTTGCATGGGCCTACACTCGACGAACACTTCTATCGGCTGGGAAAGGATGCGTCGGAACCGTACTTGCAATTGTCAAAAAGCTACGCTGCTTCTCATCTTCCTCCTTATCCCAAGAAGTGGGTGAGGAGAAGTGGGTGGACTAGGTATAATGCGGATGGTACAAACGAACAAGTCGATGCCCCAAACGAGGAGACCCTTACCTTCGACGTCGAGACTATGTGGAAGGAGACATCTTTTGCATGTATGGCCTGTGCAGCAAGCCCAACGGCATGGTATGCTTGGCTATCCCCTTGGCTCCTTGGAGAGACCGACAGTCCTCGTCAATTGATACCACTGGGAGATTCAAAGAAATGCAGGATCGTTGTTGGTCACAATGTTGGTTATGACCGTGCCCGCATTGCTGAAGAGTACGATCTCGAACAAAGTAGAAACTTTTTCTTGGACACCATGTCACTCCATGTTGCCGTCAATGGGATGTGCTCACAACAGCGACCAACATGGCTTCGCCACAAAAAGGACAAAGATCTTAGGAAGAAGATTGAGAGTGAAAATGGCTCTGTGGAATTGTCTGCGTTGATACAAAACAAGATGCTGAGTGAGGAAGAAGAGGAGCTCTGGGTCGGCCGGAGTTCCATTAACTCGTTACGAGACGTGGCACAATTTCATTGTGGCGTTTCTATAGACAAGGCACAGCGTGATTACTTTGGCGAGCTCGATCGTGAAGGCATTCAGGACAAGATGGATGAGTTGCTTGACTACTGTGCGGCTGATGTTGCAATCACCCACAAAGTTTTTCGGAAAGTATTTCCTCTCTTTCTAGATACCTGCCCTCACCCCGTCAGTTTTGGCGCCTTACGACATCTCTCCAATGTAATCCTCCCGGTCAACCACACATGGGAAGAGTATATTGAGAACGCCGAGGCCACATACGATCGTTTGACCAACGCTGTTGAACAACGTCTCCACGAGCTCGCTCGGAAGGCTCTAGAAGTCAAAAATCAACCAGGTATATATTTGAATGACCCTTGGTTGCGGCAACTGGATTGGTCAGGTCAAGAAATCAAGATGGCGAAGCCGAAGCGGAAGGGTGACTCCCCTAAACCTTTCGCGCGTCAAAAGAAACCGGGCATGCCCCAGTGGTACAAAGATCTTTTCGCAACAAGCAATGCCGAGATGAATTTGAGCGTTCGTACGAGGATCACTCCTATTCTTGTGCGGCTCGCATGGGATGGCTACCCTCTCGTGTGGTCTGACAAATATGGCTGGACATGGCGAGTTCCTTCTGCTGAGGCTAAGAAATATGAATCTTCGGCTGTTGTTCGTTGCGACATGGCTGAGGAGAAGGATACTCACCTGCGTGAGGATCACCAGCACACATACTTCAAAATTCCTCACAAATCAGGTCCGACAAATCGAGTGGCGACTCCACTAGCAAAGGGATTCTCTATGTATTTCGAATCTGGCATCTTGTCGTCAGAATTTCCCTTAGCTAAAGAAGCTCTTGAGATGAATGCGTCTTGTTCTTACTGGACCAGTGCGAGAGATAGAATCAAATCTCAAATGGTGGTCTATGAGGCTGACCGGGACGCGTCTCGACAAACTTCTGAAAAACAAGGCTTCATCCTTCCTCAGGTCGTTCCCATGGGTACCATCACTCGTCGGGCCGTCGAAAACTGCTGGCTAACTGCCTCCAACGCCAAGAAAAGCCGAGTTGGTTCTGAGCTGAAAGCTATGGTAAAGGCACCACCCGGTTATTGTTTTGTCGGTGCGGATGTTGACTCTGAGGAGCTTTGGATCGCTTCGTTGATCGGAGACGCTCAATTTCAGCTTCATGGCGGTAATGCTCTAGGCTTCATGACTTTGGAGGGCTCCAAGTCAGCCGGTACCGACCTTCACTCCAAAACAGCAACTATCCTAGGCATCAGTCGCAATGACGCAAAAGTGTTCAACTACGGGCGAATATACGGCGCTGGTCTGAAATTTGCTGCTACTCTTCTCAGGCAATTCAACCCGTCCATTTCCGAGAAGGCTGCAAATGAGACGGCGTCCAAGCTCTACAAAGAAACCAAGGGCACGAAAACTCTTCGAAAGTCATTGAACGATTCAAGTTTTTGGCGTGGGGGCACTGAGTCTCTCGTGTTCAACCGACTTGAAGAATTCGCGGAACAAGAGCATCCTCGAACACCAGTCCTCGCTGCTGGTATAACAGAGGCGCTGAAGCGCCGATTTATTAACAAAGGCTCGTTCATGACATCTCGTATTAACTGGGCCATCCAGTCTTCTGGAGTCGATTACCTCCATCTCCTCATCATCAGCATGGACTACTTGATCCGGCGTTTCAATCTCAATGCAAGGCTTGCTCTCACCGTTCATGATGAGATTCGCTACCTGGTTAAAGAGAGCGATAAATACAGAGCGGCTATGGCTCTGCAGATTGCCAATCTCTGGACTCGCGCAATGTTCAGTCAACAACTTGGTATCGACGATCTGCCGCAGTGCTGCGCCTATTTCTCTTCTATCGATATCGACCATGTCCTTCGAAAAGAGGTTGACATGGACTGTGTCACACCCTCCCACCCAAATCCCATCCCTCCAGGTGAATCTCTTGACATGGAGAATCTTCTTGCTAAGGGTCCGCTCGCCCAGCTAGACCCTAACACCCAGCCCAAAACGCCTATCAACGTAGAAAAATATACCTACACATCGCGTAAGTCTGTCATGTCGACCCTCGAAGCCGGGTCGACGACTGACCTTCGCTACCTTCGTGCACAGCTTACTTCTTCCGACCGCGAACTCCGATCAATCATCCAGGAGGCGGAAAAGGAAGCTCGCAGCCGCCATCAGCGGCAGCAAGCCTCTCCAAAGGAGACCGCGACAAGCGCCGGAATGAGCTCCGTAGACACGGCATCAAAGCCGGGCTCGGCTTCCGCTGGCACTACTACCAAAGTTGGGCCCGCGCGGAGAGGGCGGAAGAAAGGTTCTACCAGTGGCAAGCGCGATTCCGCACAGACGAGGAGCGCGCCGCCGCAGAGAGTGAATTTAGTTGACACTGCAGAAGTGTGGCCGGGCTGGGGCAATTATAGCAAAGGGATGAAAGAGAATCGGAATGATTACTGGGCTTTGAGTCAGCGGAGCAGTCCTTCGGCGCATGCCGCTTATGGCCGACACGGCCATTGATATGGAGACGACCAGGTATGGCGAATGCATTCGACATGTTGGCAAATATCAATTTTTGCATTTGCGGAATGGGGTTGCGCGGCGCAATCTTTATCATGACAGCGGGCATCTCTTGGAGTCGTTGGAGTACTATTGTCTTTTTTCTGAAACGCTGTGCAGCATTCAATGGTGTTACATGTGTAAAATCGAGTGGGACTCAGGGATGGGTAGGATCTGCGTGTATCCCTTCTGCAAGCTTTTGCTGTCTCAATCGCTTTACGTGGACGCGGAAAAGCTTGTTTGTTGAGAGGAGAAAAGATACCCAGTTTTCTTTGTACTACCGAGCTGTACTATATTTGAAGGCATCCTGATGTATTTAACGAAAATCAAAAAGAATCCGGTTCGTCTGTACCGCCGATGAATACCACCAACACATGAAACCTCCTTTACATTTACTTAACAAAAAGAAATATGACAATCTTGAATTCCCCCAAAGATCATTCTCCCTTCTCCACCCTTCTCAAGCATAAGCCGCCCACCCACAGTACAACACTGCTAAATTTCTATCATCCGTCGCCTGCCTAATCAGCTCATTTACCGTGGCCTCCACGCTCAGACTCTTCCCCAACTTCTTCTCCACCACCGTCAGCGCCCGGTCCGCCTCGCTCGTCTCATCCATCTCCCTCTTCTTCGCCGTCCCCGCAGACGTCTCCGCGCCGCCTCCTCTACTGCCGGCGCCGGTCCCTTTTTCGTTCTGGCTCTCCTGCATCCGCTTCATGCGCAAGGGGGAGATGGACCAGCTGTACAGCGGATCGTAGCGCAGCACGTCGAGGATGGTCATGATGGAGTACGACTCGCGGCGGAGCGCCTCGAGGGTGAAGTTACAGCACCGGCGGAATACGCCCTCGGTCTTGGTGATGCCCATGCCGTCGACGAGGTCGCGCGTGAGGCGGAAGGGCACGACCTCGGGCACGGGGAGGACGCGGCCCGTCTCGAAGGCGACGCCGAGGTCGATGTGGACCACCTCGCCGGTGCCCTCGTCGAGGAGGATGTTGTGGCCGTGGCGGTCGCCCAGGCCGAGGACGTGGCCGAGGATGGAGATGGCGGCCGTGGAGCGGGAGTAGGCGAGGCGTCTCACGAACCAGTCGTCCGGGTTGGGGAAGCGTTCGAAGAAGAAGTAGCGCATGACAGGCGAGAATTTGTCTTTGACCTTGCGGTAGGATTGGATGCGGTGCTCTGTGCTTCGTTTCTCAGCGTCTGAGATTACTTTGCGGCATTGGCTGGCTTTCATGTCCTTTGGGTGGTATTTTGCGTGCGCGGGTAGGAGATACTCGTGCAAGGGTATGGTGTTTTGGACGAACTCGATAATACCGGCGTTGGTGTGCAGGGGGAGGACCTTGTAGGTGCGGACACCTAGGTTGCGCTGACGAGTGGCGCGGTGGTCTTTTAGCAGGTTGCTCACTTGCTCAAAGACTTGCTCCATGATAGCGTCCTGTCGAAGATCGTCATTGCCTCCTTTGAAGAGCTGCTTATAACGTTTACCGTCGGATCCGACGATTGTTACGATCTTGGGCGCGCTGACGCCAGAGGCGATGGAGAAGTTGGGTTCAAACTTGGCAATGCGAGGGACATCGCTGTAATCGCAGTCCGGACGCAGCGCTATCTTGAACGCAGGCGGCGGAAGTCTCGTCGTTGTTTTCAGCGCCTCGTTCTCCATTTTCGGACCAGCCGGGACACTCCGGATAGGCACCTTACCTAGTTTCTTTTCCTCGACTTTCTCATTTGCAAATTTGATGTACGCGATGCTTGAATTATGAATGGCCACCCAAGTTGGTCCTGTAGTGTGATTTCGTTGGAATTTTTCGGCCATTTTTAGGGCAGCAGAATGCCTCAGTACTGCGGCATCCTCGCCCCCATGTCTCGACTTGCTGGTTGCGAATATCTGGTACATACCATGGAAAGGGTGATCACGACAAATTCGCATAATCAATTCAAAAAGCAGCGGTTGGAATTTATTCTGAACGTCAAGGAGTCGTGAGCTTAACTGGTTCATAAGCGGGGCGAACTTATAGCTTGGGACATCTGTGATTTCGCTCTCCACGGCTGAGTTGGCATTCTCGCTGTCTGAATGATTCATCCAGAGCGCACAAAACCGCAGAATGTCGTTTTTATAGTCGTCGCATGCTTTGAGTGCCCGAAGGTAATTTTCAAGACTTTGGTATACAAGACGCTCTCGTGTCTTTCTAAGACGCTGATATTCGTGATCATCAAGCTTGAACCACGCCAAAGTCTTGTCTTTCTGATGCTGCAAGTTGTCTCTTTTTTGCTTGTTCTCTGCTGTTTTGATCATACGATCCAATTCACTTAATTCTTGTTCCTTTCGACGTCGCAATTTTTCAATACGAGCAAAATCAGCAAGGTCGTCGGCGCTTTGTAATCGGATATCGCAGAAAGACGCAAATTCGTGAAAAACTCGGCCTGACACGGCTCCTTTGGTATTACCTTTTAACTCCCTGATGGCAGGCAACAGGTAATGGTCTATGACCTTTTCTGGATTTTCGACCCGTGCTTCAGCTGAGTAGTGACCCTGATTTCCATATTAGTCGACTTTCGTCTGGTCGGAAACCACTTACCAAATCTGCCAAGACATGAGCTCGGCTTACGGCTACAGCCTGCCTGTGTATGTCTTTGTAGTCACAAAGGTCGCTCAAGATGCGGATTGCAACTAGCTGCTCGCCTTGATCCCACAAAACCCTTGCGAGATCAGAGGATGCGGCAGCCTGAACATCGAGACCTGATATCGCACTCTCTCGAGCAATGTATGAAAGATACACGGCACTATTGAGTGCTGGTTGAGATGCCTCAACCTTTCCACTCATTCGAAGAGATTCTCTCGTGCAGTGGATCTCGAGAAGATAAGCATCGCGAAGGCCGACATGCATCCTTTCTTGAAGACGTATTTCCTTTCTTATGCTGGAGAAGAAACCGGCGCGGGTAGACAGGAGTGGAGAAACGTGCTTGAAACTGGATTGCATTTTAGTTTGATGGCTCACAACAGAAAAGGTAAAGCTGGATCTTACCTGTCGAAATCTGCACGATGGTTTCGTTGCTCAAATTTTCCTACAAGGTCCTTCAGTTCTGCGAGACTATTGCAATTCCACATTTCTTGCAAGCCCGTTATAGCCGCAACAGAGCTCATGGCATCATGCAACGAGCCACCAAATACTCTTCCCTCGGTTAGTAACATAAAGGTGTCTCGAAGACTCTTGTCCAGAATTGATGTAATCCCAGAAACGTTTTCAGATTGGCTGATGCGCTGCAATGCTTTAAAAATGGCGCCCGACGGCGCCTGTGAGTGTGCGACCGGCAGGGCCCACTCCTGTAGATTCAAGGATGTCCGTGTAATGTCATCCCCTACCAGGTTTGGTGCCACGGTCTTCTGTGAAGACTGAAACACGCTGTAGGCAATACCATCAAGGTTCGCTGACGATAGAGCGCGGAGGATGCCAGGTGAACTATCACGATCTTCCCAACCACCTCCTAATTTTAAAAGGCTGTCATGTTGAGCACTTTGAAACGACAAGGCTCGTAGATCGTCTCCCTCATGCTGTAATTTCTTGATCACAGAGTTTATCGAAACATCCTGAGGTAGTCCGTAGAAATAGTCTGGATCTTCAAGGTTTTCGAATATTTCTTGCAGCAAGTCCGAAGGAACAAAGATCTTATTTTGAGACGATCTTCTCGATATGCGATTGCTACTAGAATCTGATAGTTCGACAAAAAGCAGAGCAGTACGGAACATTTTACATTTAACAGCTGCAGCTGCTAATTCCGAGTCGTCAATAGCAAGCCACGTCTCCCGATCAAGGATAGTGAACTCGTGTGGGAAAGGCTGCTGTCGTAGATAGACTGCTGTACGAAGAATGACTCGCAGGTGGGAATGAAATGTCTTGGAATGATCCTCAATGACTACAAGAAAGTTTTTACGGACCAGATCGGCGAGCCCTTGAGCAGAGTTTTGAGTGACCAAGATACTCCTGTGAGCAAGAAAGGGTAAGATTTCTAAGGCGAAAGAACCAAATGTCTCAAGGAAGGTTTGAAGAGTACTCAGAATGGGATCCTTTGGGGCTTGTGAAACAAGGGAAAGAGCTACATGAGACGCCCATTTCTCCACGTCAGTCTCGATATTTGCGACTGATAGGTCTCCGACTGCGCGAAGACGCAGCCTATCCAATGGAAATGATGGACATGGTAGGTTCGTCCACGACAATGCTGCAATTAGATCTGGCTCGAGGACGTCATCGAGCGGTTCGAGAATTTGATGATTGTGTAAATTACCAATAATGGTCTGGAGTGTGCGCTCCGCCATACTAGCAGCTTCTGTGGTATTGCTCCAGAGGAACGTGTACAGCTTTCGGATAATAGCCACATCGGAGTTAGAAATTTTCGCACTTCTATGCGGGTTATCGAGAACTGTGTCGTCATGTTCTCTGACTAAAAAATCACTTAGACGTCCGCTTGATGCATAGGCTTGACCCATCACTTGAGCGACCCAGAGACGGAAGTCACCAGTCATTCCTGTTCTCCTGATTATGCCCCAAAGAACAGGCGCGTACTGCACCGCCACGTCGTCGTTCTTGACAATGATTTCCCAAGTCTCTGCTGACCGGCGAAATGATTCGGACAGAGCCTTGATTATCATGTCGAATGTCAGCTGCGGGAACACTGGGTTGAGGCTGCATTGATCCTGCAGCAGTACCTGCAACAGTCCACCTTCGCTTGTGACCAGACTTGCATCCTCAGAATCGTTGATCAATTGGATAGAATGGATAACGCGTCCAAAGATGGCATTTTCGTAGCCTTGAGGGGTCATGCTGTCAAGAAAGGTCGAAAACCATTGAAGGAATTCTTGAGCGTTAGACATTGTCCTCTCGTGATGACTTTGTTGAGTGGTGCTATCTTGTGGAGAAAGCAGAAACTCTTTCATTGAGAGAAATATAGATGTTGCGAGCTCACTGACAAATGGCAAATCTTTTGCAAGATACTCCCTGCCTTCTGTTAACAAGAATCTAAGTAGTCCTATTGCATCCTCAGAGCAATGGAAACTGTCCACAAAAGGTCTGATATTGCGAAGCAGCATTTGAAGGGCATAACCGTGAAAGGCGCAAGACCCGAAAAGAGCTATAAGGAGTTTTATCTTTCGGAGGATCGCACAGGAGAAGAAAGGGCCAAGTGCCGGAGTTGCAGCGTTGAATAGGTCGCGTGCCACGTAAACTAGAAGGGGTTGACGCCATATGGATGTCAAATCCAGGCCGCTACGCCTGCAAAGATATTCTACCATCTCTATAATACGTCGAGCGCTGAAAGACGGTTGTCGACTGACGGGTAAGTAGTAAGATGCCGAGCCAGCTTTGTTGATTCGAGTGAGAATGCTAAGCGAATTTGAAAACTCTGTGCGCTTGGAGAAGGCTTTCTCTGCAGTCGCTTCTTGATCCATCCGCAGAAACATCTCGCTAAGTATGATTGCAAAATTTTTCTTCGCGAGAGACGTAGCAGTTTCACTTCCAAGGTGCCTCCTCATTGTAGCTTCGGTGCTCTTCTTGGCCGGATCTTCGGAAGGCGGGAGGCAGATGTCGCGACCTAGACAACATGCCTCAGCCTTAGGAAAGGCTCTGATGAGTAACTCGCGATATGATAATTGGAGAACCTGCGAGATGTCATGGGCTGCAGCATCGTCACAGCGCGTTGCTATTTGTGCCACGATTTCGGACTCGGCATCCGACAAAATATCTTTCAGTGAAGAGTAGTCAAAGGCAGCATACGGCAATTTATTCAAAGAGTTTTCTCCCAGCCAGGAGTAAAGTATGTGAGGTGCGAATTGACGGAAGAAAGTCTTGAGGCAGGTGGTACCACGAGCAAGACTGACGGATTTCAGGCATTGTCTTGCGTATGGCACGGCGGTGGAAATTGAGGCGGCTGTCTCGAACATACGATATATCGAGCTGCGAGCGATGGAATGCCATTTAGATGCCAGACTAGCTAAAATGTGAAGCCTTATTGCAAGACCTTCGCTGTCGGATGGATTAGACGGAAGAGCTCCTAGCACATCGGTGAACATTGCCTCATGCTCAGTGAGCACGAAATGGCCAAACAGCGAAGGAATGATTTTGCCTGCTTCGAACTCAACTCTTTTATCCTGATAACGAAGCATTCTGAATAATATTGTCCTAGGGGATGGACCGGCTGGATGGCTTAGAAAGCTCGAATCGATTAGTAGGACCTTATCAATAAGACTGGTCAGACATTGCAATAGCCGGGGTGAAGCGATATCTTGGTCAAGTGCATCTTCAGTCAACCACTGGTATAATTCCAAAACAACGTCGCGGAGCTCGTCATGCTCTTCCGAGAGCCACATAGACGCTGATGATGCCAAGCATTCTACACCCAGACAAAGCGATGCTTCGCATCGTTCAGTTGCATAGGTTTCAAGGCATTGCTCTCCTAGGTGCCTAAGAAGTGTGCATGCATCGCTTCTGGACAAAGCTGCATGAGAGAAAAGGTCAAGAAGCGCAATTCGGGTTTCCAGAATTTCTGGCCCTTCCAGAAAAGTAATGATCTCCGTCGATCGAGCTATTCCACTGACGATATCTTCATTGGCAACAGAATATGCATATGTGAGATACAGTTGTCTCGAAAGGCCCCTTACAGAGAAGTGTATTCGGCCAGGATTTAGGAGATGTTCTCGGTAGACTTCCATTGACACGTGATCTTGGGCCATCTGGCTATTCTGGGAAGCTCTCGCTTCGTCCAGGTCCATAAATTCCGTTTCGCTTGGGTCCCTAGAAACGCCAGGACCGGGATGGATAGGCTCATCGTCATGAAGTCTTTCATAGGTGAAAGTCACAATCGAAGGGATCAAGCCTCTCAAGATTGCCTGGTCCTCTTTGTTGTAAGTTAGTAATGATACTGACTTGACCAATGCATACAAATATGTTTGGGCTGAATCAATCTCTTTCTGGGCGATAAAAGCTTCAATTTCACCCCAGAGCGCGGCGCAGTCTTGTCGAAGCGCAGCGCATAAAGTGCTGAAAGACGAGATGCAGACATTCGCCAAGCAGCTGCCGACCACACAAACAGAAGTCAGGAGCTGGATAAGGTCAGGATTCACGTTCGATAGACGCTCGTTCTGAATAGACCGCCAGATCTCTCTGAATTGGTTGAGCTTGGCTGATAATGCTACCAAGATCGTGTGATCGACGCGCCTCCTTCGCTCCACGTCAGGCCCTGTTTCCGCGGTTTCTTTGGTAACAGGGTTCGTTTGCGTCGGGGAAACATTCAACAAAAGTAAGTAATCTTGAAGCTCCTGGTCCTGTTGCTGGTTTAGCCACAGACGTATTATAGGGCTGGATAAGTTCGTTTGCTTAAGGTTCGAGAATATCGGTTTTCTACCCGAGCAGACACAAAGTAAGTTGAGCAACTTCCAGGGCACCGCATATTCGGCCAGCTGACGAGTATGAGCACGATCAAGTACAGCGCCTAGCCAGAGTAAGTATTTCTGCTGAATAAACCGCATCGAACTACTAACGCAAATCCCATGCTGTGTCAAGCCACTTTACCACGCTAATGCTCATGTCCGTTGCAAATATTGGATTTGTGTCAAGCTGAAGCTTGACGGAAGTCTCATACAGTGTCAAAGAACAGTCAGACAAAGGAGTCGGCGGCCCAAGATTATCTGAACTAATTATGCTATGTGTCAAATGGTTGAATTCTGCGGAATCAAGAAGACCGAGTTGCAACGTCTGAACGAGAAGGTAACAAGCCGCTCGCGAGCAACCCGGGATGGAGATACTCCGCGTTGCCGTGGCTGTTATGTGTGACCACTTGCCCAGAATATCTTCTCGACGAACGAGGTCACAACTCGCGAAGCTGGAGAGCAATTTATTAGCTGCATTGCAAAAAAAATGGACAGAACACTAACCATGCCAGAGCGATCGCAGACCACGACGCTATGAAAGCGTCGTCATCAACGAGCCCGCCAACAAATTGGTCAATATGGTCAGCAAAATCCTGGCAAGCTTTTTGGGAAGATGAAAGAAGCCATGGCAGTATTTGAAGACAGAACAGGCGATCAAGACCTTGTACCGACCACGCTTGGCGAACGACGTCTTCTGATTGCCTCGTGAGGCGCTGGCGCTTCTCCGGCTTTGTTGATTCGTCGTTGTCTTCTACAGCCAGAGATTGGAAAGCATCAAGGCGGCACACTAATGAAGCTGTCGTTGCCATGAACGCCACATTTGAGACTGATTTATTACTGTTTATTTGCGGGGCAAGGTGAGCAAGAGAAGAGGGGCCAGCTTGGCCGTCAACGAAAAAGGCGAGGTCCTCAATAAGCAGCAGATCTCTTTCCTTTCGACGGCAATACTCAGTACGAAAGCTTTCAAGCAGATTCTCCAATGACACGGACACGTCTGTGGACTTTTCCTGCAAAGCGGTCGGAGTAAGCACTCTAATTCCAAGCAGCAACATTGCCAGAATCTCGTCTCTTAAAGTGTTGGACTTGATGGACCACTGGCGCCCAAGAACTGGAAGAAGACTGACAACGACATGCCGGGCTAGGCTTA
Organism: Pyrenula aspistea; assembly: GCA_021030945.1. Taxonomy (NCBI): domain Eukaryota; kingdom Fungi; phylum Ascomycota; class Eurotiomycetes; order Pyrenulales; family Pyrenulaceae; genus Pyrenula; species Pyrenula aspistea. The sequence continues at coordinate 357,568 of JAGFML010000023.1, forward strand.
TCCTCTGCGTGAGTAGTCTGCCGAGAATGTTGTTAACAGCATGGAAAGCCGCCTGTCGGGCCGCTGTTGCGGACGAAGTTGACGAGATGAAGGAGGTCAGTGCACTCAGGATTTGTTCTGCTTTTAGGTAAAAGGAGCTGTTAGTCGGAGTAGTAAGTGCGTCGAGACAGAAAATCAGAATGTCGAGCGCTGAAAGGGGCTCGGAAAATGACTTCGACGCATCTTGCTTTTGGCTAATTCTCAAAGACGCTGATCCACCATTGCGTGAGCCTTCAGAAAACGATACCAAAGACGAACGACTAACAAGGTGGCTTTCGCCAGTCGAAGAAGATGGCTGCTCTGTTAGGATGTCGGTGATACCCGAGCACACAAAATCCACAAGCTCCTCCCATGTGCTCGTGCGCAAATGTTCTCTATGCGGTGCATGCTGCAAGATTTTTCGGAGAGCTTTCAAATAGTCAGAGCTCAGAGGTTGAAAATAGATTCCATCATCAGAGTCAGGGAGACAGTCAAGGATATGATCTATGATCGCATGTGTCGTTTTGAGCTTGAGTCTACCTACACCGACTTCGACAGCTAAGAAAAGAGCATTTGCAGCAGAAGAAAGTCTTCCAGTAGAGATGTTTTTCGCGTTCTGGTGGCTCGATCTTGCGTATGTAGCTTTCTCTCTCTGAACATATCGAAATAGAGGCTCAAAAACCTTGTTGAGATCGCGATTACTCAGAGAGTCACTAATAACTGTTAATTTCGGAGATTTCGAAGATGTAGTGAAAAGCTGGCGAAACCCACGGTCTCTGAGACTTCTTTGCTTGGTTTAGAATGCGTGTCAAATCTTACGAGGTCAGTAGGACGCGAGCAGACGGACATTGCCGCTCACTTTTGATTCCTTCGGCGCTCTCAGTGATTTTGCCTGACGAAATCTGCTCTTTTGACGGAACCTTAGATACTGACGACTCCCCAGCCTGATCAGGACCTACCCCGTGCAAATTCCAAGTCATCCCCCTTCATAATGCGGTAAGGTCAAAGCAATACCATCGCCGAGTCGAGTTTTCATGTCGGGAAATTGATCTGGGCGATTAAGACAGTATGCAGGCTGTGTTGCAATGCATTTTCGGACTGTCGCTGGAGAGGTTTGTGGAGGACCTTCATCGGCACCAAGGGTGAAATCGTTTCGCCCAGGGTCTCCGACAAGACGATGGTCCTGACTGCGGCTCAGTAGGTGCCGCTGGCCAAACTGAGATAGATTCGCAGAAATGGGTGAGGAAGATTTCAACATTCGTCACCAGCCTTACGGAGTATCCTAAGCCCTATCACAATATCAGCCTCGCTGCGCAAGGCTGCCAATCGCGGAATTAGCCGCGAAGATCTATGGCAGTCGTCCAACCCCGGGCATCTCACAACCCCGGCGTTTCTCACAAGTAGTCTCGGTGACCATTGGCATCACCTTAAGCATTCTCTCCGAACTCTGTTTCTTGTTCAAGGGGCGAATCCCGTATCATCACACCCCAACTACTCAAGATGTTCCAACGCCTCGGGAATGAGGCTTGGTGTTGAGGTGTCCGTATACCTTCCGTAGTACAGACGTCGATATTAGTTGAGTATCGCCCTTGACGCGCTTATCCAACTCTTTTCTCTTTGCCAATGCAACATAAGGCAACCATCTATCAAGCGGCGTTTTATTTAGATTGTCATTAAAGACCACAGTGTACGTTCGTCTGAATTCTGATCACTTCATACCTTTGAAATATTTCTCGCTACAACTTTCGATCATTTGCATTAAATCTATGTCGGCAATTTTCTTCGTCCACCATTGGAACTTATGTACCAATCTTTGCTTCTCTGGGCTTTCTACTTCTCCCTCACAACCTGCGTCGACCCAGGTGGTCCCGGCCCAACCATAACGATTTCCGACTCCGGCGACGTACCGCGACCGACAGACTGTACCTGTCCTTCCTGGGACACAGGAGACGGAGGCTGTACCATCTCGGAACCATGGGAGCTCGGCCTCGAGGCAGAATCGGGTTGGTCAGGCTCTGCAAACGCTGCGGTGAGAGCCTCCATGAAACGATCAACTCTCGACACATTTTCTGAGTCTTTGATTCTAGGTCTGTATGAGTCTAGATCAGCTCGAAGAGTATGCCGATTCCAATGGCCTACAGCCTCACAGGAACATTCCAGCGTACTATGTGTGCGATGGTGACCTCCAAAACCCTAATTGCGTGAGCAACCTCTTCCCGCCCTTGAACAAACTGGCGTGATTCGATGTCTTCTGCTTATCATTGCTGAACCATGCATCGAAAATAGAATGTCTGCGCTCAATCGCGCGACGACTGCACCCCTTCTGATGATGGTGGCTGCCCGCAAAACTGCTCCGGTGTACCTGTCTGCTACATCAAGGACGGCGATAAGTGGAACTTACATGCACGAGACCCATCGAACTTTGACAATAAAGTCACTATCCAGGGGAGAGAGGATGTGAAAAAATGTGTCAACGAGAATTACAAGCTGGAGCCTGACACCCCCGACTAAAGCTGCGCAAAGTATTGACAGAGATTTAAGGAAGGAACATACAATGAATAAGCTACTTTGACTATTCTAATCATAAGGATGACGGACTTTGGGGGATAGATCGAGATGTGCGAGAACAGTGCTGATGAGCTCGAATGAGCGGCTAAGGACTATACACTGTGGTTTTGATAGCTGAAGACCACACCCTCTTTCTGAGGCCATGATCGATTTCAAAGTAGGAATCTCGCTCTAGGTTCCCAGGTTAACGAGCAACAACTAATTCCACTACGTCTCTTTGACGAAGACAGTATGAACCTAGAGTCGGTAATGGCAAGCTCTGGGAAGCTTAGACAATTGAAATGCCTGACATTCTCGTGCCCTTTGCCGATATATCTTGAATCCTCAGATCGATGTGCCAATGGACGACGGAAATTGGGCAGAGTATAACCCGTACATGAAACAAGTGGGCACGCGAGCGACGTGGCGAGACTGAGAAACCGAGCCCCATGGCGTAGTGTTTGAGGCTTCTTTGAAGCGGGCCGTCAAAGTGAGGGACTGTGTGGGCTCGGTGCCACAGGTTCCCCGTAGCCTCATTTGGAGAAACGCGCGGAGCTTTCTCCAAAAACTTAAGACGCGCCTGTTCATGTATGGGAAAAGACTACAATATCCATGGATCGCCGTCAGGTTTCTAGACGCACTTGCTAGCGACTGTGTCTCCTGCAGCGTCTGCTCCTAACGAGACTTAATATGGAAGGTCTCGAAAGTCTGGAAAGGCTTCGCGGCCTCCACCAGGACCTCATTGCCTTCTCCGAGTTAAGGCTTCCCATTCTCGAACGCCTAGTTCAGGAATTGGAAGAGTCGGTTCAAGACTTACGCCAGCTGCTTTCCAAACCCACCAAAGACAATGCAAGCAGGCAAGCAGTCAGTTCAGGTGCGACTGATCCCCTTAAGCGTGTTGAGTATGAAAGGCTGATTGATCCTGGCAGGGAAGCTCAAGTTCGACTTTGGGGAGGTAGAAATCAATGAAGAGCTCAAACAAGTCGCTTTGGAAGTCGCGGATTCCCTGGACCTTGACGAGATCAGAGCTGCAAAATTAGTGATCGCGGTGACCGAAAGCCCTGATACACACTTTCAACCACCAATAGGCGCTAGTATTGCGGCCTTCCATGAGCAGAGAACCTTGGTCACTCAGTGTCTACGGCTTTTGTTGCACGCATCTTCAGACGACTCGAACCCACCAGATACTCAGGACCTTTTAAGTGAGGTTGTCAAGGAAGTTTTGTCGATCAGAAATGGAAATAATCAAAATGGATCTCCCTTTGCAAGGCAGTGCTTATCTGCCATGGAAGATATTGAAAGGTGGCAACATGTTCTTGTCGAACAAGGCCAGAAGGCTTCGATACTCGGCCAGGATCAGCTACACATTACCACCCAACTGCTTGAGATGCAACGCGACAGCCTAGCGGAGCAGCATGAAGCTCTGGGTGCGTCCCTGTGTTACCTTATCAGGGCCAATTATACCATTAGCGAAGATTTGAGGAAGATAATCGAGGAATTACGGAAGAAAGACAGATTTGATACCACTATTGCCCACTATATTCCAGCAGTGAATGCCGGGTTTGCACAATACGGCTCATTGGAGGGATCGGGTACGCTGCGTGAAGCTCGATCGTTAGATCACTTTATAACTCAGCGCCACAAAGGCTCTGAGAATAGCAAACCACCGCCCTCGGACAATGTTATGGTTTTGCTCTGGCTGGCTCATTACAGCAGCTGGTATCGAGAACCAAGTAATCTTAGCCCATTACAGGGCGTCGATTTGGACAAGGAATCTCAAGACAGGTTGAAGCTTGTTTTGAAAGTGCTTGACGAAGGTGCTCTCGAATGTCTCCTTTCGGTATGCGCTGTTCTGGCTGCAGATGAATGGCATGATACCGCAAGGCAGGAAATGGTGAGCCTACTTCTTACAAATTCGCCCAACTTCTCTCTGGACGGTCTAGAGTCCTCTTTGGCATATTTTCGTCAGCTTTCCATGGAGAGTATGGAATCTTTCGCGGAATGTTGGATAACCAACATGCCTGATGCAATTCGCCGCCTTAAGAGTGTGGAGGACAGCGAAAGACTAGAGTACATCGTCACCCATCAGAATTTAGACTCGAGCTCACAGCAGGGTATATCGGATAGCAAACTTCATCTAGAGAGCTTCTTAGTTCTGATGTCGTTTGCATTCGAGCACCGACCCGAAGCGGCGGAGGGCTTTTGGGCTGATCCTGACAGCAACTTGTATGGGTTTTTGCGATGGGCTTCAAAACGCCAGACCGTTCCAAGAGTCAGCGCATTTTGTGACATGCTGTGCGCGATTTCAGAGGGGCAGCCTGCTGTTGAAGCTGCTCACAATTTTCTTCTTGAAGATGAGTATCAGACGGCCTCCCGCTTTAGAAAGTCGCCCTCGATGAACTATGGACAAATGTTCGCAGAGCTGGAATTCTACTCAACAAAGGTCAATGAACGACCGCAGTCCCGGCGACCGTTGCCACCAGCATCAGATCTTCAAGCAGCTGAGATGAACGAATTAGAGAGCCCTGTCATGCTTTCCTGCTACTTACGTCTCATGACACACATGTGCGAACAATCCGCCTCTGCTAGAGAATTCCTCTTGTCCAACAAAACTTTCGATTTGACGACAGTTTTGTTCCAACTTAGTGCCGGTCCGATACCCAGTTACTTGAGAGCGAGCATTTTCACGATCTTCCGAGCACTCTCAGACCAGCAATCTCTAGATACCAGCTATGACATGTGGTTCCGGATTGACTCGTGGAACTCAGGTGAAAGCGGAGCTGGCCAAGGCGCTTTACCCGGTCAGAACGTCAAAACTCGCCAGCAGAATGTTCTCTCATATCTCGAAAGCATTGCAGGCAGTGTGGACCAGGCAAATTCGTATGTCTCACTTTTGAAAACCCTCATTCGCCCGCCGACTCATGGAAACAACGAGACCTCATATAATCTTCCTTTCCCTGAGAATTTGGGCTCGACGTATCGTTTACCTGGCATAGAGCCATACGTTGATTTTGTTGTTGGAATGGTCTTCACAAAGCGACCGGCTGATGCTCATGAGGAACCGCCGAATCTGCTTCTTCGATTCCATTGTCTTGACTTCATAGCCTCGTGTCTAGAAAGTTTCGATGTGCGGATCGTGGACGCCGCAAGTCAGAAGCAAGCTGCCTTACAGGCAAACCCTGGAAGCCCTGAAGAGCTGTATCTCCTTCGTCATCCGTTCGCCAGAGTGATGCAGTGGCTTTTCAACGTTGATGTGATCAAAATGCTCTTCGCTTGCTCAAAAGCACCCGCAGAACAAGTACATCGGTCGCCGTCAGACTCTATCCTGATTGCGACGTTACAACGAAGCATTGATGTTTTGAATCTAATCTTAAGCCACGAACCTGACTATACGGATGTTGTGCGACCACTTATGACGAGTGCATCGAGAGGAAGAATGGCAATAGCCGAATCTGGTTTCTCATCGTTTGAGGAGTGCATTTTCAATTTCTCATCTCGCCTAGGAGACTTTCGAGAGTACGCTGGCACTCAACATGACGAGCTTGTACTAAGGTCTTTAACTCTTCTTCAGAAACTGGCGACCTCGTCGAGATTGGCACGGGGCGCTAATCTGACTAATGGTGATCTTCAGACTCGAAACCCGATCCACATCTTAGACCCACGGGTTTCTGACGACGCAACATCCATTAATCTCATAATGAGAATGCGCTTTAATGTGGTTGAACTGGAGCAGGGGTCTGACTGCTCCAGCTACATTATCAAAGACGGCATTTGCGCCTTCTTGAATGGGTGCTTAGAGGCTCTTCTAGATGTGCCTAATATCGCTCACCCCTTGTTAGGATTCGCTGTTGTTGGCAATGCTTTGGCAGTGCCACTGGATGGGTTTATCGACAGCGGAACATCATTGCTTCACAGTCTCTTGCATCTTGTGCGTAGCTATCCAGATGGCGAGGGCAGGAATTTCAAATCCTGGTTTTTGCATCTCAAAAGAGTCTGTTTTCAGGTCCTGAAAAATCTGTGGAGCGCGCGGCTATCAACAATTCTCACAGTGGGCGAAATGCGCAAAACCAGATTCCTTTCTGGCTTGCTGTCCAGCCAGCAATTGATCAACCCTGATAGTTTGTGGGATGGCGCTCCACTCGGCGCCGACTACTTTTTCTTCGAAAGTTCTGCAGATGCTCTGGCGGAGTTCTTGGCCTTTCGTAATCTGTTTTTCGAGTACGCCCTGACCGAGCTCCGCACCGTGTCTGAAGCTGGATTGAGTGCTGCGAAGAGCGATGTTGTGGCAACGATCTTAGGACGATCGACAAATGAGTCAGAGCCTGAAAATCACAGCATTACTCTTTTTGATCTTTTCGATGTCGCCGAGGTCGATACTGGACCAAATCTTCCATTTCCACGTCCCACGATACTTCCGGGCGTCGATCTTCAATCTTGCTCGATACAGGCTGCCATTTCAGAAATAGTGTTCTATGACCTTAACAAATTGCAAGATAGTCTCCAATCGATTTTGAATCGCAATGCCCCGGCCAAGAGCGGTAACACCGCTGACAAAGATCGCATGGGACTCGACGCGGAAGAGGTTTTCCAATTTGCAGATGTTTCAAATCGTGTAAACTTAGTGCGTTTGAACAAGGCCAACGCACTCCATTCTTGGGTCGAGCTTGCGATTCTGACAATCGAATCTTGCACTCATGATCGTGTCTTTCAGGTCCAGATCGCGTTGCAGTTGCTGCAACTCATTCTTCCCAAATTCGAGCCACTACTTCTCGATAGCACCACAGAAACAGTCGACCTAGCTAGACTTGCTGACACTTTGATGAAGCTTTTGGAGCCGTCTCTTAACGCAAAAAAGCAGGGGAAAATATCAGGGACTGTGCATGATAAGGCCCGCCACTTGTTCCGCGTCTGCTTATCTGGTGTTCATGCCCCGAATGCGTCGTTATACCTGCGGAGCCTCATGTACACGATTTGCTCACGATATCTGGTTCATATCATGGGCGAAGATTCTAGCATGCCCAAGTTCCGGCAGCAAAGTCTTGAAGCCGTGACTAGAGCAGGCGCACGCCTGTTGAACACCATCTGCGCTGACGCTGATACGGCTGAGGATTCTGGCAGGCTCCCTGCACTAGTGTTTTTGAAACTACTCGCCTCGCTTGGACAAAAGCAAAAATCGCTTTCGGTGTTGCAATTTTTGATTCACGTCAATTTCATTGATGCGCTCGTCGAGCCCATAAACGCAATTGCCGTCGATATACAAGAAAGCGATCCAAATGGTGAGTTATGTTGTGTTTCGAAAGGCTGAAAACATTCTGACAATGACAGATCTACCAACTATTCTTGTACTTTTTGAGACTCGAATCTCACTGCTCTTATGCATCTCCAGAAGCAAATCCGGGGCGAAGCATATCTTAGAGACTGGACTTCTCCCAGCTATCCGTGGCTCGGGTTTGTTCACTGTTGATCCAGACTTAGGACTTGGTAAGCTCACCTTATCAAAGCAAAGAGCAAAGACTTATTCACCCCCCAGATATCGAGAGCCATAGTGCCCTGCAAAGATACCATCAGCTTGTAGCATCAGTGCTTCGTCTACTCACAGCGACTTTTGTCTCACAGGGCGTAGATAACGAGAGGACAGAACAGCAGATCCGTCAATTCCTTCAAGAATATCGACCGAACATGGTCGGCATGTTTAAACGATATGCTGGCGTCGGAGGAAAATCCCATCAGGGCATGACGGAAGAACTTGGCAGCATCGTCAAATCGTACACGGCGCTAGTGCAAATGGCGAACTTTACAGAGGTACGTTGAAGCTTCGTAGCATTTCTGAGCGCTGTTTACTCATCGTAATCTAGTTCGAAGATCCTCAATACCGGCCAGCCCAACGGAGAAAGATTTTTACATAGCAGTTTCTTTGATGGCTTCGATTCACTGCTTCAATAGCATTTAGATATTTTTGATTAGCATAGCGTTGGCGTTAGGCGAAGCCACTAAATCTCGAAGACAGCGAGTACGAATGGCTTCTGACAAGCTATGGAATATTTAGGACCAAGATTATCTGGATCTGACTGTAGCCGTTATTGGACAAAGAGGAAATGAGACTCCAAGCATTAGTAAAAGGGTAACGACAAGTCTACTACTGCCTATAACTTTTATTGCGGCCCGTTTCTGAGCACTTACCTTGGATCCGTTCAATCAAATAATCGCTGTGCCCATCGGTCTACAGAAGCCGTACCACTCTGCCAAAGAATATGACGTGTCTGCGGGTCATTGTCTTGTAGGGAGTCTTACTTCGATGCGTTTTCTTAGTCGTGGAGGACTGAATCTATGTGTTTGATTGATTGTGCAGGAAGTTATCCTTGCTGTAGTTCTACAGAGTAGCTAAACCGTTAGATTTCGTAGTGTTTGACTGAGGAACTGGAGCTTATCTCGGCGGACATAAAGGCTTCGGGTCATTTTAAAGCCGATGCTCGGCAGCCAGTCTCAATAGCTATCAACGCCATAGCGAACTTTGAGTTGCTCTCTGTGAACATCGTAAGGTTTCAACCGGTTACCATTGACGCTAGTTGTCAGTATTCTTCAGCTCAGCTCCAACGTCATCTCTCCGCTGCTATCGATCCATCTCATGCAGCAAGCTGACGCGAGCGACCGTAAATGTCCAAACGTCACCAGTGGCACGCGGCAGAAAACCAATTACGGTGCAGATAGGTCACCAAGAAACTCGCAACACTACTCGAAAAGACGGTCCTCCTCTCTTATTGACAGTGAATACGGGAACACCCCCTCCAAGCGCCCAAAACGAGACCACTCGGCTGGATCAGGACGGCAGCGGCAAATACCAAACCAGTGGTCCTCGTCTAACGGGTACTTAAAGACTATGTACACGTTCAATCAATCTCCTAACGAGAATTTTCGCAAAGCCAAGGGTGTTCCAAATTCCTCTATAACTTCATCAGCAGCCAATTCCAAGAAGAGACTGCATGTTACACATTTAAGAGCAGCTCCAAAAACCGACCGGCAGCAGTACTTCACTAAGATATGGGCTCAGCTGGACTCGTCATTGCAGGCCATATTTTGCAACAAGGGCCCTCCATATTCACTTGAAGAGCTTTACAAAGGGGCCGAAAACCTCTGTCGTCAAGGGAATGCGGAGGAGCTGTACCACCAGGTGCGCCGGAGGTGTAAAGAGAATGCTATCAGTACCAGGGAGGTCCTTTTGGCAAGGGCCCAACAGATAGAAGATGTAGATCTGGCGCAAGCCTTCGTCGAGACGTGGTCTATGTGGGACCAGCACATGGCAAGTCTTGTTGAATTCCATGATGTCTTTAAAGCTGACAGTTATCTAGACTGTGGTTCGAAGCATCTTATTCTATATGGACCAGTCATACTTGTTGAGATCTGCAGAAAAGAAATCGATCAAAGAGATGGGATTAGAACAATTTCGAAACTTTGTGTTCCAGGATGAACAGCTGAAACCTCGTATTATCCGTGGAGCAATGAGTCTCATCAACGAGGACCGGAGACATTTTGGGAGACCAACACATGGTAGCATTGTCCGTAAGCTGGTGGACACCTTCCATGAATTGGGTCTCTACAAAAGTGCATTTGAGCCGACATTTCTCGAAGAGGCTAAGCAATACATGAAAGCCCGAACCCTTGAAGAGCTTGAAAAGGCCGATCTCGCAGAGCTCTTGGAGCAAAGCACTCAGTTGCTTGACCGTGAAATACACCAGTCAGACGTGTACAATCTGGATCGCAGTACCAGACGGGATTTGTCCGACCTTTTCGATCATTCTGTGATCGAAACGGAATATGACTCTCTAACCAACCAGGATAGCCTGCTTGATCTATTCGAGGCGAACAACAGCAAAGCTCTTCGACAAGCCTATACGTTTCTCGATCGGATTGGTAAGACTGAAGAGCTGAAGCCGTCTTTTGACACATTTGTCAGGGATGAAGGCTCTTCGATTGTATTCGACGAAAACCGGGAGGCTGAGATGGTCCCTAGGCTTTTGGAATTCAAGAAGTCTCTTGATCATTTTCTTTCACACTCTTTCCAAGACAACGAGCAACTAGGAAACACCTTGCACAAAGCATTTGAACACTTCATCAACAAGACGAAAAAGACACAGTCCAATTGGGGTACCGACAACCCCAAGCCTGGGGAAATGATTGCGAAGTACGTAGATGCATTGTTGAAAGGTGGCATAAAAGCTATTCCTTCGATTGTTTCTTCGACGTTCAACGAAAGTACAAGAGCGGAAGATGATGACATTGACGACAATGTGGATGAAGAGGCCGAGATCAACAAGCAGCTCGATCTAGTTCTCGACCTGTTCAAATTTGTACACGGCAAAGCTGTATTCGAAGCATTTTACAAGAAGGACCTAGCAAGGCGGTTGTTGATGAGTCGCAGTGCAAGCAATGACGCGGAAAAGAGCATGCTCTCGCGGCTAAAGACAGGTAAAGTTGACTTTGGTAAAATTATTTTTCGCTGACTTCTGTAACAGAGTGCGGCTCCGGGTTTACCCACAACCTGGAATCTATGTTCAAAGACATGGATCTAGCAAGGGAGGAAATGCTCGCATACAGTTCAATCTTGGAAGAGAGAGGCTCCAAGCCCCCTCTTGACCTCAGTGCGAATGTGCTTTCTTCCGCAGCATGGCCCACTTATCCCGATGTCGCGGTCAATATACCGCAATCTATCTCAAAAGCCATGTCGAATTTCGAGCAACATTACCGAGCTAAATATCAGGGGCGAAAATTGACTTGGAAGCACGCGCTCGCGCATTGCCAGCTACGCGCCAGATTTCCAAAAGGTAACAAGGAAATCGTCGTTAGCGGATTCCAGGCAGTTGTGCTACTACTATTTAATGATGTGGAAGCTAGCACCAGTCTCTCTTATCAGGAAATCCAGGATAGCACTGGGCTTTGTAAGTCGTCTGCGCCGTCCTTTGTGCTAAGCCCTCTAACAAAACTGTGAAGCGGATGCCGAACTAACGAGGACAATGCAATCACTCGCATGCGCCAAGTACCGGGTGCTATCGAAGAATCCGAAGGGGAAAGATATCAATGCAACGGACCAATTCTCATTCAATGCGTCTTTCCAAGACCCAAAGCTACGGATCAAAATCAACCAAGTGCAGCTGAAAGAAACTAAGGAAGAGAACAAGGAAACACACCAGAGGGTTGCAGCAGATAGACACTATGAAACCCAGGCGGCGATTGTGCGCATAATGAAGAGCAGAAAGACCATCAAGCACGCGGAACTAATCGCCGAGGTCATCAACGCAACGAAAAGCAGAGGGGTTTTAGACCCGGCCGATATCAAGAAGAATATCGAGAAGTAAGTTACTTTCTCTTCCAAAAAGCTAGCACATTAACAAGGATTTAGGCTCATTGAGAAGGATTATATGGATCGCGAGGCTAACAATACCTACGTATATGTTGCATGATCTTTTGGCGATATTGTATTTCGGGCAGATGAGCTTTCTGAGCTTGAATGAACAGCACTGCATAGATCTTTTCGTAGCCGACAACAGGCACCATCGCAGACCACTCCTTCCCAGGCTCGATGCACGACTCAATCCGTTATCTTGGTCTCCTTGATAGCTTCAACACCCAGCCCATGATCCGGACAGTCTTCTGGCTTTGCAGACATACCGTGGTGGTCCTCGTCACCGTGCATTTCACCTCCGGTCAACATCGTCTACGGGATACCAGAAAGGGAAAGCCGGACGCGGGTCTTGGGTGTTCTATCTTGACAAATGGTACACCACGGGTCTCCTTTGGCCTTCATTCTAAGGACAATTCACAATCTCTGCAACCCACCCATATTGGTCGCTCCGGCACCAGCGCCGCTACCCCGCGCCTGCTTCCACGTCCAAGGTCCTGACAAGTATCTCTTGGTGTTCCGTTGGGGTGTTGGTACCTATGAATACATTGCGCCATTGCCCCGCACCGTTCTCTCGAAGGAGCAGTCTCCGCTCTACTAGAATTCCAGCAGACAAGAAGACCGTCTATGATCACAGTCGCCCAACTTTTTTACTTCTTATTCCGTTTGATCTCATACTCGCGTATTTCCTACTGCTCTTTCATTCAATGTGATTCTCCAAAGGTTTTTCATGCCCTGTGAACAATATGCAAACAAAGCATTTTTTCAGCGACCCCACCCACCTCGTCAATTCTGCTCTCCACTCCTTGACCCTCACAAATCCTTCGCTTGCCTTTGATCGCGAGAACAAGATCATTTACCAGCGCCCATCGAAAGATGCCTCTCCCAAAGTGTCGATTATTTCCGGCGGAGGATCCGGCCACGAGCCAGGCTTTGCGGGTTTCGTGGGAAAGGTGATAGCCAAAGGACCGAGCTAGGCTTGCGCTCACCTGTCTTGCAGGGTCTCCTCACAGCTGGTGTGGCCGGCACAATTTTTGCATCTCCCTCTGCCGAGCAAGTCCGTCGAGCCATCAGCGCGAGAGTCCCTCACGAAAAGGGCGTTCTGGTCATTACGATGAACTACACAGGCGATGTGCTGAATTTCGGAATGGCGGCGGAAAAGGCAAAGGCGGCTGGGATCGACACAGAATTCTATGCGATGGCGGATGACGTTGGTGTTGGACGGTCAAAAGGCGGAAAGGTCGGGAGAAGAGGGATCGCTGGTTCGATCATGACTCTGAAGATCATCGGTGCTTTGGCAGACAAAGGAGGGAGTCTGGCAGAAGTATACAAGTTGGCACAACAAGTTAACGGGAACACTATAAGCCTAGGCTCCTCTCTAGAACATGTCCATGTGCCTGGCCGGGGAAAACCCAACCCGGAAGAAGAAATGCCTGAAGGTGAGATTGAAGTCGGAATGGGCATCCACAACGAGCCGGGCTCTCGAAAGGTTACAGCGACGCTCCCCGAGCTCGTCAAAATCATGCTCGCGCAGCTCCTCGACCCAAACGACAAGGACCGCGCCTTCGTCCCTATTTCCTCCTCCGATAAAATCGTCCTCTTCATGAACAACCTCGGTGGCCTCAGCATGCTCGAGCTGGCCGGCGTCACCGCCGAGACGGCCCTCCAGCTGGAACGCGACTACGGCCACAAACCCGTGCGCGTCATTTCGGGCACCTTCCTCACCAGCCTCAACGGCATGGGCTTCAGCATCTCGATCCTCAAGCTCGCGGACACGGGCCTCGGCCCTGGGAAATCCATGCTCGACCTCCTCGACCACCCCACCGAAGCCATCGGCTGGGCTGCTCCCGTCTCCCCCGCGACCTGGAACTCCCCCAACGACGCCGTCATGGACAACTCCGCCTCCACCTCCGCCGACACGCGGCCCTCCAACCTAGTCCTCGACCCCCAGGCCGCAAAGAAAGCCCTGACCTCAGGTCTCGACCGCGTCATCGCCGCCGAGCCCGAAGTCACGCGCTACGACAGCATCGTCGGCGACGGGGACTGCGGCATCGGCCTGAAGCGTGGCGCCGAGGCCATCCTGAAAGAACTCAACTCTATGCCCGAATTGCCCACGGACGCGGTCGCGCTGGTCGGCATGGTCATCCCCGTGGTGGAGAACGTGATGGACGGCACCAGCGGGGCGATCTACGCCATCTTCTTGAACGCGCTGGCACACGGGCTGCGCGAGCAGGACACCGGCGGCGGCAAGAAGATCACGGTTGATGGGAAGATCTGGGCCGCCGCCTTGGTCTCGGCCATGAAGGCGCTGGGTAAGTACACGCCCGCGGCGCCTGGGGACCGGACGCTGATGGATGCGCTGGTGCCCTTCGTCGAAGCATTGGGGAAAGGAGAGGATGTGCGCAAGGCGGCAGAGGCGGCGAGGGGGGGTGCGGAGAAGACGAAGGGGATGAGCGCGAGTTTGGGGAGGAGCGTGTATGTGGGCGGGGAGAGCGAGTGGAAGGGGAAGATCCCGGACCCAGGGGCTTGGGGGTTGGCGGAGTTCTTTGAGGGAGTTGCGGCGGGGGTGTGAGAAGGGAGTGGCTGGTAGGTGGGAGGGGGGCTGGTGGGTGTGCAGTGGATTTTCTTTAATGTATATGATTCATGAATTCTTGTGTAGGTACTGTTGAGCTGTGGAAACAATGAATAACCTTGTGTAAGGTACCTGTGGACTCTGTACATTAGGGAGAACGAATCATGTCATGTCAGCCTTCCCATTCCCGTCATCAGGCAAGTTGAGGGTAGTAACTACCTAACCTCAGGTAAGGTAGGTAGCTCCTGCAAAACGGATCCTCTTTTTTTTATTTTCAGCCATTGGAAGCGAAGGGTTGGATAACCCCCCCCCCCCCTCTCTCTCTCTCGTTTGGTTTTTGGCAGCGCAGATCGCACCAACGTGTCGGGGTCATAAGTTGTGTCCTGAGTACATGTTTTAATGAGATAACCTGCCTACCTACCTGACCTAGTGCTGCCTAGGTGGAGGAGGCTGATTGTTGAGTTATCGGTCGCCCCTCCAAGCACCAAATCACACAAACCCCTGTTCCAAGTCTGTGCACGTGGAACTTTTTTGGGCTATGGGAATGGGCATGAAGATGGAGGTTATATGTTTTCAACCTGATCAAGCTGCTTGTGAGTACGCAGGTTCCAGGAATTCCGCTGCTCGATGACACTGACACACATTGCCTGTAGCAGCAGCCCCAGAGGTCCGCCTTCAGTCGAAAACATTCCTTCCTGAGACATTTCCCATCTGCATGCCTAATGGGGATAGCGTGGTAGTATCCTGGCAAACTTACGTCAAATAATTTTTCGACATGTCAACATTTATCCAATGATCAGATAGAGAAGACGATCTTTCAGCCTCAAAAATGCTAGGGTGTCGCAGATGCATGTCTCGCGCTTGGGATCCACAAATGGGGGCCGACAAGGCAGGGAGTGCCATCACAACAACGCGATGGGCGACTTTAGAACTTCTTACAAAAACCAGATGATGTCTTATGGTGTAACGAGGTCGCGAATTTTCTTGCTACTGTGGAAAATAGATTTCGGCAGATTTCCCGCCATTAACGTCTTTTGCATGTCTGAAGATTAGCGGCCATGCCGGTCTGAGAAGATCGCCTCAAAATTGCTCCTCAGCGGATATCCCATCAAAGCAAAAGCCTGGGTCAGAGGCCGCAAGTGTCGCTGTCTCTGAGAACGATCCCTTGACGGTCTGTGGGAATCATGCCGGCTCTGTCCGACCAAGTCGCCATCACCGCGCTGGTAGTCTCACTAGTCGCCTTGATCATTGCCGTAGGACAATGGATCCAACAGTGGTTTTTCACCGCCGAGGGATACCGAAGATGCGCAGAATCGGTGATAGGCCCATGGAGCAAGCTTCGGCACCGTAGGAGGAACTTGTCTGAACTGAGGCTTGAGGTCGAATATGAGACGCCGCACTTTATGATCGTCTCCGACCAGCAGAACTCGGACATGCTGCTCGAACCTGTTGCGAAGCTCGCCGATGTCCCATACAAGGAATATAATCTAAAGAAAAAAGTGCTGGCGGCTTTGAGAGCGACCATTCGGCCTGAACGAACTCCTACGGAATCCAGCCAGGTGAATAAGTGGCCTCGACTGCCTCCACAGCCTGTTGATGACCCCGAGAAATCCACATCTTCGTCTTCAAAGCACAGTGATGACGCCGCTGTCGCATCCTTCAGGTCTAGAAGTGAGCTCCACGTGACTTGGTTACTCCTCCTGAAGGTCCTCCATGCCACATATCGAGACCTCGGCATCAGATCTGTGAGTAATCAAAGCAATTCGATACACAGCGACACGCCGGCGAAGGACACAGAAGCCTCACGAAAACATTCTGACCGCGATGTCAGCTCGAAAACGGAGCATCGTGAAGTTGGAGAGCTTCGAGGAAAGACAGATGTTGTTGTGGCCAGCCGTACCTGGAACTGGGATTTCATGCCGTCAGACCTACTACGTCCTTTGGCGACCTCTACGCTGAACGACATTGTATTGTTGGCTCTACGACTGAACATGCAATGGCGACAGCTGGATGTAGAGAAGGGCGTCTTTCTCGCCGACGGAAATGGATACAGTCTTAGTTCTACAGATCTCCGTGGTCTGGGTACTGTATTCACATTCAGAGAGAATGGGCGCCACAATCCTGATCGCAAATTTGTCCCAAGTGCGGAAGCTGACAAACTGATGTTCGGTATACTACCAGGGAAATCCAATGACCTTGTTGGGGAGAACTACTCACTTGTCAACACGAATCGCAAAATGGATGGTAATCCCCCTAGGTCCCTGCTCACAGCAATTGGAATAACCAACAGGGACCTTCAAAATCAAATGATAAACGCAGCATGGCAAGAGCCACATAACGAAATAGTTCTTTTACTCTGTCCATTTCTCCCACTCAAGGACAGCCCAATTCTTTTTCACTACACGCCTCTTTGGACAGCAAATCCCGTTACTACACCTCTCCACTATGTCGAAGGTAGGTTCGCATTTGTCGAAGCACTGGAAGACCGCTTGGAGCAGAAGACCGACCCTGCGCTTCACGATCGATTGAAACAAGTTCTCGATCAGTTTAATTTTCTCAAAAAAAAGTATTACAACGACTTTGTTGATCTGTGGTTCGAATCCAAAATCGAGGGCAAATACAGCACAGGCGACGAGAAGGTGGATTTGAGCGATGCGTGCCGGAAGATCTTCGACTGGACGACTGACTTCTTCCGGAGCCAGATGTGTCGGTCCCTTACAGATACCACGAACCACACACACGGACATCATGACCTCGTAGCGACAAGCAAATTCGGCCCAGATGGCGCCTTGACCGCCATCCGGCAGACCCGGCTGCCCGATTCAGCAATAGCGGCAATAGCAGCACAAGCAGTGGACTACATGAACGACGGCCGGACGTACTACGTCGACCTCGTCGCCGCCCACGCCATCCTCTCCTTCCACGCCGTCTCATCAATTGTCCGCAACCAGGACCACTCCCCTCCACCCTCCGAAGAGCGCAAGCAGCGTCACCGCGAGATCTTCTCGTACGACCCACGCACGGTCAGCGCACACATCCAGTACCGTATCGCGAAGGAGTATGTGCACTGCCTCAGCGACAAGGAGTACGGCGTGGCCAAGCACCTGCGCAGCAAAGGGAGAGATTGGGACGAGCGGGACTTTGAGGTCGGCTGGTGGATGCTCATCCTTAGAGGCATCGTGTGGGACATGAGTACGATGGGGGATCGGAATTTCGGGAGGGGATGGGGCCAGTGGGAAGGGGAGCCGGTGCCGAGCGCGTTTTATGATATGAAGACGCCGGTGTGGATCACTTGAGGACTTTACAGGGAGCTTGCGGGGGTTGAGGGTAGTGTATATAGAATCGCCTCGAGTGCGTGAAACGTTATTTGCCGTAAGACGGTTTGGACGTTAGACTGGGAGAGAATATATGTGTTAAGATCGAGACGGTCTTTAGACGGGTCACAAAATCTCTTAGAAGTAGTAAAAACTCTAAGTACCCGCCTGCACCGCCGTCTAAAGTCTCATAGCACTTCTACCTAAGGTAGGTATACACAGAAGAGCTTCTCCACTTCTCCACTAGATAAGATTTAAACTACACATTCTGTAAGCAGAACGTCTACCGCTACACTATTAGAACATGAGGACAATCCGCGCTGTTGTATAAAACACATTATTTAATTTCGATCGTACCTGCCTTTAAGATCCGCGCGAAACTTGCTGTCATCTCTTTCTTCACACGACGGTCGCGACGCAGTCTTTAAAAAAATCGTTGCGAGATGGTTCTTAAAACCCAGGTTTGCAAGTAGTATATGGAATCAACAAGAAAAGGGTCTCTAATCCGATGGGGCTCGAGATAAGTCTAATCTTAACACCGGTAAAGGAAAGAGCATGAGAACGTGTATGACAGAAAAGGCTATCCTGAAACTTACAAGCCCCCGTAAGGACGTATCTCACCTAAGGCGAAGAAGGTTGATTGTTTGATTGTTATGTATATCGATCAGTCGCCCCCACGCAAGTAAGTTAAGAAAACATTAGCCGAGCCTGCATGTAACACGTGGGTGGATTTTGTGGTCGATTACGATCCGGCATGGGCCATGGGACCCCCCACTGGGTGGGACCGTTTTTTAAGGGACTAACTCACGTGTGGTATTGGGTATAGGTATATGTTGCTTTTTAGGGCACCTTTTTGTGTTGGGATTTAAAGACATTCCCCGCGTTAGAGTCCCATACGGGCAGGCAACGTTGAAAGAAGAAAGAGAGAGGTGTTTGCCCGAGCCTCTGGCGCGCCGAGGGCTGTGATGCATGAACTCGTGGCAACTGTTCCATGGCAGTAGACCCTGATCGAGGGGGAGAGGGTCCAAAGCACAAATATGCTTTGCGAAGCTGTGCTGCGAAGCTGTGTCTCGGCTAGGGAAATTAGCACTGATTGGCTGGTCGGAACTTATTTGCGATAGGTAGGCGGAAGTCTTTTTCCGGAAACGTGGGAAGGGAAATCGAGATGAGATGAGGGGCATGGGTGGTCCCTTGCTTGTCCTACTTTGTGTTTGGGAAAGCAGAGGTATGGCCATGTGTGAAGATTGGGGACATGGGGCGAACCGGAAGTGTTCTCCGCGACTGCCCTTTCGGAATTCAGGCGGGGCACAAAACAAGCAACGCAAGAGTGGGGTAAATGGGAGCCCTGTTGGCAAGGTAAGTTGATCACCTTAGATGATACCAACAAGTTGGAGCTTAGATCTTGGGTAGGGACGCAAGGGCCAGAACAAACCGCCCAAGCATGTAGCACAGGTGAAGAAGACGACCTCGGCTGGATTTGTGTCTCTCTCTCCAATATCACAAGATGCATAGAGCATGGGAATCATAATCTTCATTACCTAGAACGCCGCTTCGAATGCATGATCGTAAGAACAGTTTGCAATCTTAGCCCCGCCTGCATAGGAACGTCCTCGAGCCAAAACCAATACGCGCTTTTGCCTGCCGCAAACTGATACCATCCCAGCTTTCATTCATAACATCCCCCTGTGGGTATCGTAGTATAGAAGTAAAGAAAACATAGAGACTAAGCATGCCAAGTAATTGAGCCGTAAGCCGTCAACGATTAGCGAGGAAATATCAACTGTAATGCTCAGACACAACTCAGGATGATTGACCGCCACCCAGGTTGTTGACTAAAGCGGACTCGATCATCTCCATGTCAGTACTGCCCCCACCGTGCAGCGGCCCCGAAGAGTCAGGCGAGCTCCCTTCTGTGCCGTATCCGAGACCAAAACTATCCAGACCAGGTTCAAATTTCACAGACTGCGATTTTGTGCTTGGATCTGCCAGGTGTGATGCTGAGTTTGATAGCCACGATTCGAGAGCAGGGTGGTGGCATTCCGAGTGGGTGAGGAGCATGTCTTTGAGCATCAAAACCTCTTGCCGCGCCGAGTCTCGTTGCTCCACGAGCATTCTCCGGACAGACTGCTGCTCCCGATGCTTCGCTTCTAACGACTCAGTCCACTCCTTCTTCTTCTGCCGGCATTTGGAGGCAGCAACTCGGTTGCGTTCGAGGAACTTGCTACGCTTATCGTCGGCCGACTCGCTATTGGTGGCATTGGAGGACTTGCGATTGGATTTGCGAGGCGCGGATTTGCGACGTCGACCTGCAGATTCTTCGCTCTTGGCCATGGTTTCATTTTCGGTGGGGGAGCTTCTTGTCTGACGAGCCTGTCTCGTGTTGGATTGCACAGGGGAAGGATTGGCAGGGACGCCGGGATCCGCAGGAGGAGACTGGTCCATGGGAGGAGTAACTTGACCGAATTGTGAGATAGCGGTGCTTGAAAATGCATAAGGGTTACCCATAGCCATGGGCATAGTGTTGAGCTTTGGGTTGACTGATAGCGGATATGATACATCGGGCAGCCCGCCCCATCGATCGAGGTCCTCGCCGGAGAGGGCGGGTTCTGGTGGTTGGAATGTATCTTTCACAGGGCTTGTTGCTGGAGAAAAGCCCCCAAACTCTCGACTGAAAACTGTGTGTTGAGTTGATGATGGATCGCGGAAGGCCGATTTGGTGGGGCCATTGTCGACCAGGGTCGATGAGTCTACCACCATGTCTTCGAACCCGAAGGAGCCCATCTTGTCAGACGGTGAAGGTGTTATCGGTGTTGTGAAGAGGGAGATATTCAGGTAACGCAGGAGGCGTGGGTAGGAAACGGCGTGCTGAAGCGGAGCGAGCTGAAGGCAGGTTTTGGTGCGACAGGAATGCCGTGAAAGCTCTGTCAATGGTGGAGAGGTATGCTAGGCGAGGTGCGTGGAGCGTACGCAAGGCTCTAATAAGCCTACAACAGAGATCTGGTATGTTTTGAATACGGCCAGTAGAGCTAGAAAGTGTATAGTCAATCTGTGTATGCGATGCTGCGGGAGATAGGTAGTGATAACAAGCGCGTTGTTTTGATGGAGCTTTATGGGTTCGGATTTGCAAACAAAGGCTTCGTGTCGTTATTGTAGCAATGCAGCGGTACCGCGTTTGTTTCTAAGGTCGACGCTGCCGATTGGGAGGAGCTAACGGTGAAGGGTGAATTAGACAGAGGTCTACAACCGCCTCAAGGCAGCGTGGCGGTGGTGAGTGTTTAAATTGCTCGGGACTGAGGGGCTGCTGGGTCGATCGGCCGATCTCGCGATCTGCTCCGCGCCTGCCGTCCAAACATGTGCAAATTCCCACACCCGCCAGTTCTCTGGATTGCCGCCCTCAAGCCTCTTCTCTGGTAATATATTCTACCATCTGGGCCAGTTCTAATTCATGTCAAGCTTCCATCATTGCTGCGCAGCCGACCGACCGGTATGATACGTATAACAAGCCTCTTCCGCAACTGTTCTTGTCTGGAAAGCGAGGAAAAGAACTCCGGGCGCAAAAAGCTACCCCGCACCCATTGGGCGGGTGAACCTTCCGGTGGAAGCCGCCTGGAGCTGGTGAGCCACAGCCGACGCGTTCACTAAGAGCCTGCTTAGGAATTTTGGAGAACCTCCTGCAGCTAATCGACGCCGTGCAAAATTTTGTTTGCCGGCGAACCCTCGGCAGGCTATAAGAGCTTGGATACGGTGTGACAGGGCGCACGTTTCGGGAAGCTCAACAGCCGTTGAGATTACAGAGCACGATAGAAGCCAGCCGCCGGGAAGTGTACCTCAATTCCAGACACGAGAACAACGGCAGTCTTGGGCCAGCGATTGAAAACTCCGTGCCGCAGGGCAGCAATCCTCCCCTTACAACGCGTTTCTGCGACGGTGCAGACGTGCTTCACCGAGCATGAAGCTTCAGAACCGTCGTCCAGCGACTCGAAACCCAAGAAAACAAAGCCAGTGCAGACGCTGATCACTCTGAGCCTCCTTCTTCGCCCACGTTCTGGCGCCACAGGCCGAACGTCACCTCGATTGACCGAGCAGAGGATCGACATAAAAGAGGCCGCAACAAGGATAGGCTGGCGAGGATAGGAGGATGGCATTTTCTCAGATCTCGATCTCGAGGATGGGACTTTTCTGCCGGCCGAAGTTTGGCCTGCCCGGAAAAGCGGCTGTCCCCTCATCGATCTTCGTCGTATCAGACCCCCACCAAGCCTCACACACCGATTCTCAAAAGCATTTCCGACACATGCTGGCCATTTGATTGGCTAGCGGAGACTGTTTGCGACATCCAATTAAAGTGCTTGTGTACGTGCGGACTCGAGATTCTGAATATTCGATCTCTGTTGAAATGTGGCTTCAACATTCTTTCCGGTCGCGCTACAATTCCTCGGGAAATGACTGTAAGAAACCACTGGCTTTTCTTTCGTTGCCCCGGATCCGGTGATCAGTATAGTCGCGTACTTTCTTGAGAGGGAACTCTCGGCCGAGTGTGAGGTCCCATCAATTAAGAGCTACAAGCCGGTCTTCTTCTCTTACGCTTCGAAGATTTTCCATCAACTCTCATACAAAGATGAATTATGGATATCGAGCGCTGCGACGAATATTCAGATATTGCAGGGCATGGGTTGTCAAGGTAGTGATTCTTCATGGCGAGATCGCCGATGTTATTCATCAAAAATTGTATGTGAAGTTCGCTCACATGCTCGCAATTACAGAGGAACTCATATTCACGGGTGTTTTATACACTTATGGCGTCTCTTGAAATATGTACAGTACAGAGTCCCTGTCGAAAAGCCTTCCTGCTTTCACCTCATTCATTCCTGCACCAACCACTTCGATCGTATTCCTCCCACTTAGTTACGACGCGTCCGACGGACCTTCTTCGCTGTCGCACAGCCCGATGCATTTGTTGATGCAGCACCTGCGGCGTCCGCTGTCCCGCTGGCCGCGGTTCCAGACGAAGCGCTGGAGCCAGCGGCCGCAGCACCACCGGTGAAGCTTGTGACTGTCGCAGACTGCTGAGCCTGGTCACATTGATCTGGAAAGATTTTAGTCATTTGAGTCACAGCTAGAAGGCAGGTCTTCACATACCCTTTTGGCTCTGGCAGTCATTGACAGAGAAAGCGGCGCCAGAGTTGGCCTGATTCGCACAGGCGTTGAACTGTCTGTCACAAGTCCGCTGCGCCGCGGCCGCAAAGTTTACGAAAGTGTCACCCGCGACATCGAACGGCCGCTTGGCGTCACCTGAGTTGGTGATTGGGTCTGCAGCAGCACCCAAGTTCCCAGTGAAGGTCTGGAGGTTGTCGCTGGTTTGACGAGGCAGAATGCCAGGGCGAACAGAGCGCTCGGCATACAGGACTCGAGCCGAAGTGACTGAGAGCAGGAAAGGAATCGTGAAAAGTGTGGTCTTCATATTGCTGTTGTGGCTGAGTAAGAAGCTCGGCTGACCGAATAAAAGTCCAAATGGGATGATAACAGTTAAAGATGTGCAATGAAAGAGCAAATGTAAAGAGTGACCGGCACGTCCACGAAGAAAACGAATGTGTTTGATGAAGACAAAAGTATATGACCGACAGGATAGCTGGATCTAGCGAAAGTCTATGGATTCGGGATCCCATATATACGTACACGATTTCAGGCGTGGCGCGAGTAGGGTTCATTTCAAGCCGCCGTCATCATGCCGATCATCAATCATGCTAGGGGCTCCAGACCATGCAAAAGCGAGTAGCCGTTTTGCATGAGTTTCCTTTACCCTGCGACTGCCGCTGTCACATATCAGTGCCAAGGGGCAAGGCTGGACACCTGACAGATTCCCCCACAATTGTATCTCCGCAGAAACGAAAGCATAAATCTTTGGGGGAAGAAGATCTGGATTCCGATGGATCATACCTTGCTTTGGAGCATCGTTCCTGCTGCAATATCACTAGATTTCTCGAGGATCTCAATCCAATTCGACTTGCAGGAAGGTGTGTGATATCGCCGAGATTCGCTGGTATGCTACGAGGTTTAAGCATGATCGCCGTAAGGATAACTAATTACAATCAGCAGTCGGATCTGGCCAGTGACCCTGTCTTTGGCCTATGCACCTCGATGCAATTTTCCAGGATTGACTGGAGACCGCCGCAGATGTTGCTCGGTTCCGGCGACACGGCTCAAACTGTCCAAGCTTTATCCTTAATGACCAACGTATAAATGAATCCGCCTATTTGGCGGAGAAACGTGCTCCAAAAGGTTCAAACCCCCTAGTTTCTGCGATTTATAACTGGCCTAACAACCCGCAGTAAAAGTTCTTGCGTGATGGCGCCACGCTTTAAATCTGTTTAATCCGTCTGACAAACATTCGCCTGGTACCCTGAGGAGGCGGACAGCACAAGACTCAGCAAGAGCATGCACCTACCCACTCATCGCCCCTGAGGACCTCAGAGCGACCCGCTAGCCTCATGAACAGCCGACGCGAAGTCGCTCACATCCATCCTCTGTAATCTTAAAGATGTAGCAAAAGCCGACGCGAAGGGGCGGGGGCCGGTGTGATGTTCATTTGGCACAAAGCTGTACCTGAAGCCCCTACAGCAGTGTGCACCGTGCCGAGGTTGTTTGATCTACCTCCCTTAAGAACGGTAGTTAAGACGTGTAGTGTCGCAGATTGTTGAGGCGGAAGGAAAAATCGGGGACGCCGCCAAGACCTTTTCCCATCCCAGTCTGGTAGGTGAGCGTCGCCGCTCTAAGCTTCGGGTGACGGGCGGCTGCGATGCCAAGGCAAGGCTGCGCAGGTCCCTCCACGTTCATGGCATTCTTCACTTTTGAGGTTATCACTGAACTTTTTACACACTTACTGTGCCTGGCGAACCAATCCATGGATGCTCATCAAGTTGATGTGGCATCTGTAGCCGCGCGAACACGGCAATTATACGAAGAGAAAATACCATTTCGCATTTACCATGGCACTACAAACAGCACACGGCGCTCACAGCGACGGCGCGACAACACCATGGATACGAGCAAGCTTGACCGTGTTCTCCAAGTTGATAAGCACGCTAAGACTGCAGTCGTGGAACCAAACGTCTCTATGTATGTGCTCCTCGAAAGTACAATCAACAATGGTCTAGTCCCTTTAGTCGTCCCAGAGTTCCCTGGCATTACTGTAGGGGGGGCATTTTGTGGAACTTCTGGTGAGAGTAGTTCCTTCCGCTATGGGGCCTTTGACGCAACAATCAATTGGATCGAAATCGTATTACCCACCGGCGAAATTACGCGGGCATCAAGAAAAGAAAAAGAAAAGCCAGATCTTTTCTGGGGCGCGGCATCCGCCTTTGGCACGCTCGGAACTGTCACTCTTCTAGAAGTCCAGCTTAGAGATGCTCAGAAATATGTCCAGCTTACGTATCACCTTGTGTTAAGTATATCCGAGGCAGTCGATACACTGCAAGTAGAGACCGCTAAAGATACTAACGAATACGTTGATGGGATCGCGTTCACCCCAACTTCAATTATCATTTGCACTGGTCACCTCGTGAACGACCTTCCAGACGGAATGCTAACACGCCATTTCACACGCAGTTGGGATCCATGGTTCTATGTCCACGTCGAAAGAATCCGGAGAAGAATGCATCAAAGCCCTGGAACAATCACCGATTTTATTCCATTAGCCGATTACCTTTTCCGTTATGACAGAGGAGCTTTTTGGACGGCCCGGTATGCATTCAAATACTTTATTACTCCATTTAACCGCATTACCCGCTTCATTCTTGACCCTTTTATGCACACGCGCGTTATGTATAGAGCGATACATAAAAGCGGTTTATCCGACTATTATATGATACAAGATGTCGGCATACCCTATGATAAGGCTAACGATTTTACTTCCTGGCTCGACTCGCATCTGAAGGTGTACCCGTTATGGCTCTGTCCGCTCCGGATACGTCGGAATTCACTGGATTCTCATTACGGTTTACATGCTGAATTCGGCAACTCGAACGCTCCCACTCCCGACCTGCTTAATCTCGGCGTATGGGGCCCTCTTTCCTTCAACCGCCGTGAGGCCGTCCGCCAGAATCGCGCCCTAGAGCAGAAAGTGCAGGAGCTCGGCGGCAAAAAGTGGCTCTACGCGCACGCGTACTATACCGAGGATGAATTCTGGGCGAATTATAATCGCCAGTCGTACGACGCGCTCCGCGGGAAGTATTCAGCAACGCACTTACTGAGCGTATACGATAAAATTAAAGTTGATATCGACGCCGAGGAGGCAGCGGTTCGTGCGTCATGGACGGCGTGGCTATTAGCGATTTTTTGGAGTATTTGGCCTCTAAGGGGGCTGTATGGGGTCTGCATGGCAATCGTTGGCGGGGATTATCTGCTTCAGAAGTCGAATGACAGATCTGAAAGGAAAGTCAAAGCAGGGTAGTCTTAAGGAGAAGGCGAGACCAGAGTGCGTCTCTGATATCCACGTATTTATCGCTCTGAATATCGAGAGTACACCCCTTGCAGGTCCTAGAGAGGGCAAGGTTCTCAGGCTCATTCACAACTCGGACTCGATTTCCAACTCTTGCATTCGCAGGCATTGCTCTCTCAAAAGTCAGGCAATTGAAATGGTTGGTTAAATGCGTCGTCCAGACACCAGCCGCAAAAACGCCATGGCGGGGCAAAGTCTGCATCTTTGACCACCGCTAATAACACTCGGTCGAAGACCTATAGCCCGATATTAATGTAACAAATATCCACATGGCTGCCATGTGTGGTTTAAAGACCTGCATATACGGCCTGTGGTCTCTTCTACCACCGACTTATTCCCAACTCGCACTATACTAGACAAAAGATTAGGAGACGCCCCTATTTAGCTCCCCAAAAACCGGTAGGGATCAAGACCTAGTCCCCCCCCCCCTCTGTCATCTCCTACTTCTTTTGTTACTGCCTGTTCCCCACCTGCAGTTTGGTGCCGGGCCCGACCCTGGATACGTGCCCACCTCTGGCTCGTTTATGTAATACAAGATAGTATCCAAGATCATACATACATGGCATGTTGAGTGTTCTCACACTGCGTCGATTTTTCGCTCTTGCCATTCCAAGTCTTTGTTGCTTTCATATTGGACATCTCGTCTAGTGGGCTGGAATTCTATACTTTGGCAGACAGAAGCGTATGGCGTGAGAAAGAGCTCGCTTTCTGGGGTAATGGAAAGACGTTTCTGCTAAGTGTGATGGGCGAGGATGGAGAGTGAGGGGAATGGTCTGGTTTTAAGTGCGAAAAGAGAAGACCGGCAAGGAGCCTGTAAAACGGAGGGGTTTTAGATGGAGGGGTTTTAGATAGAGGGTTTGTGGGGTTTTGCTTAAAGGTGCTGCGTCTTAGCCGGGGACTTTGGACGTGGGGTTTCCGGTTTGGTGGGTGAAGGAGGCCCAAGAGATGAATGGGGAGATGGCGACGGGTAAGGGATGGGCGCTGGTAGTAGGCTTGGGAGGTGAGGGGGGATGGATGAGTGTGGATGGAGGAAAGGGGGTTTTTGGGAGGGGATGGGAGATACGGGGGCAGCGAGAGGGTGTCCTAATGGAGTCGGTCGAGAAATTGTTCTTAAGTGCAAACCTGGTGCGATTTATCTGGGATATCAGTGAAAACTAATGCATCGCTTGTCTCGGCCATTTTTTCTAGTTTTTTGAGACTCTAATGTAGAGTCGTTGATGGGGCACTTCAGACTGGCCTGGGCTTGCGGATCTATATATACCATGTAGACGCGCCCACAGCTCTCTTGCTAGGCATCTGAGATCTCTCCGCCACCATTGCACCGGCCTGGTCTTCGCTGACTCCAAGTATCTCTCAGTGTCAAAAACCACCGGGAGTGTCTTGGAAGGATATTTTCGTACCCCACACATGGTGGAGTCTGCGATCAGAGGCGCGACTGCGTGGGTGACAAGAGACTAATTCGGTGTGGTGGCCTCGTTGGTGCTAAGAAACTGTGAGAGGTGGTTAGAGAGATATGTCTCGGCGGAGATTGTGAGGTCAACGGAATTGTTTGGAATGACGATGCATGATTGATGGTAAGGGATTACGGTGCGATCATGGTTGTATGTCTTAAGACTTTGAGTCTCCTGGGGTTGACCTCCTTTATTTGCAATGTGCTCCCGGGGAGGCCATTGGAGATCCGGGCAGCCGAGATAGGCCGCAGAAGTGCGGTTATAAATGATATTTGAAATAAAAGTGCATCGTTCAAACCAATCCCAGCTATGTGTGAATCTCAGAGCAAATTGAAAAGGATGCTGATATAGTTGGGTAGAGCGATGCGATGCTAAAAGAGAATTTCCATACCACTACATCCCGAAGACTAACTCAACAGCACCAAGATGACCGAGTCGCCCCGAAGAAACCTGCATCGAGTCAGTCCAGCCAGCCTTCAAAAGGGGAGGATGATTCTTACATCTTGCTAATGAAGCGGTCCTTGTTAATACCCTTGCCACCCTTCTTCGGCTTCTCCTCCCACATCTCCTTTACGTTCTCTAAAACCATGTTGCAGTGCCGGTCGAACGCTTTAACTCGTGCTAGGAGTTTGCGATTATTTCGGCACGAAATGAGGACCTGTGTATGGGTGCGCGTGGCGGTTTGGAGGATTGAGAGAGGACCGGAGGTGAGCTCGTGTTCTTCGAGGACTGAAACCTCATATTCGCTGTGAAATTATTAGTCGGCGTTGGTCGATTTGATTAGAGCCATGTTTGTTGCGTAAATAGGACAGCCTTGGCATTTGGGTGGTGGGCGGCGACGACATGGAGGGTGGGGGCGAAAATAGAGTCGGGTGGAGTGGAAAAGCGTGGCGAGGGGAGAAGAACACATCGTGAGGAGCGGGGGCGGATAATCAAGGAACATCAAAAACAAAAATCAAAAGACGGGAGGCTAGAAAAAATGTGGGGTAGAACATACGTGAGCTCGTTTCGTGGCTTGTTGAGGAGGTCTCTGTACACACGGTCAGTAAGAGCGCGATAGCAGTAGCGCCGAAGAGCAGCGGAGATAGGAGTCATATGACCGGGGTATCTGGGCAGAAGGATAGG
Source organism: Pyrenula aspistea (assembly GCA_021030945.1). NCBI lineage: Eukaryota > Fungi > Ascomycota > Eurotiomycetes > Pyrenulales > Pyrenulaceae > Pyrenula > Pyrenula aspistea. The sequence continues at coordinate 386,483 of JAGFML010000023.1, forward strand.
CGTACTGTATCTTTGAGTCGGCCATGGCAGCGCACAAAGTATAAAGGTATCAAGTTCCCCCAGTCTTCGTTTGTGATCTGGGGCGACAAGAAAAGGTTCTGCCTTTTGGAAGTTCTCGTCGGCCGGCATAACGATTTACCGTGAGACGCCAAGATCCAAGCAAGCTAGCATACATTGGGACTAGCTCAATAGTTCTTCCGGTCCGCACTTGGCCCAAGCTCCCTGCCAAGGTTGACGTAGCGCGACAGATCGGCCGCCAATCATCAACGCGGCGTGTTTGTACCGCCGTACCGCTTGCTGGCTTCACGCTCTTGTGTCGCGTCCTCTCTGGCCTTGACCGTCAACTTGTCGTACAGATCTCGACCTCGTATAGCTGCCTGATTTGCCTTAGATCTAGACAGTCCTCAACCTCGCCTCATGTAACTTACCTACGGTCAATCGAGCGTTCAGCACTCTCTTCCTTATCCAGGCTCAACACGTCCTGCTTGGGTGTCCTTGCTCTGACAACTAGGCATACCCCAAGAAACTTGATTTTCGAGCATGTCTGCGTCCTCACCGCCGGAATACGATGCTGTCTAGCTGTCTCTATCTCGTTTAAAACTTCGATGCCACGACACGTCCTCTGTTTCTAGCGAAGACCTTTGATTAAGCCACATGGCTTCTCCGAACGAAACACTGCCCCTGCGGCAAATGAAATTGAAGATACTCTATACTTTTGACGCCGAATCGAAGAATATCTGCTTGGCAAGACCACCGGGGTTAATTGACGTCCATACTGCTACGCTTGAAGACGGGAATGAGATTGGGGTGATAGATCTGAAGACCTGCGCGTGTGCTCTTGCCCAGGCAAGCCCAGAACTAGTCGGAGTCAGCAACAACGACTATACAGTCTACGCGTACGACTACAGCGAGCCGGATACTCCGCTTGCAGGCCAGGGTATGCTCTCGTGGACATTAGCTTCTCCGCAGCCATCAGCCGATCTCCTACAAGGAGCCAAAATGGTGACAGGACGTGTCACGCGAAACATTCTTAGCATATTTTCCCAGTCTTCCTCCGAAACGCTTGAGGTCAAATTACGGCTGACACCAGTCCCTGGCAAGATGCAAGGAGAATACTTGGAAAGCCTGCAGAAATATGAGGCAATGAGTACCATTATCGGGCAAGACTTTGACGCTCAAGCTTGGACGGGCTTCGTACAAGCCAACCCACAATTACTCTCGTCGAGAATGACCAGCTCCGCTAACGAGCTCCCAGCATCAGCCTCGCCAGCGGACAGGTCTGATCTTGAGAACGTCCAACGCTTACTCAGTGGAGATCGTTTCCCTCGAGAGTCCGGCAACGGCCAGAGCGGCTCAAGGCCAGGCAGCCGGGCCGGCACGCCCCTCTTAAGCCAACCGCTTGCTCCTATGGACCGGCGAGTATCTTCGCAGTCGAGACCAAGCTCTCGCACGTCTATGCGTGGAGGGACAGCTTCAGCGCCAATGCATGAATCACATCAGCGACGAGCCTCGTTCAATAGTGGGTACTATAGTGGTGACGAGACATTTGAAGATGGCCCGGCCAAAAAGCGAGCCAAGCTCACACAAGCGGCCTGGCATGGCACTCCTGAATTCAATATCGAGAAGCCACCAGAATCTCTGAGGGTCGCTGCTAGCACCGCCGCTTCTGTTCGTCTCCATCGACCGACTCCGGTAAATCCTGTGAGCATAGGTTTCGAGACCGTCGAAGCAAGCAATGAGGAGCCTGTTAGACCGCCAACGCCGGTCCCAGCGGGTGGTCGCGCCCCAATGCGCCGTGCTGCCACTGTGTTCAGTGGTCTTAGGCGGGAGTCGATGGTTCGATCTTCGTCGCCACAAGTCCCTCCTCTCGGTGCAGGCCTGGATCAGAATACAGCAGAGTCATCTTATTCTCCAGAAGCGCACAGCAATATGAGTGCCGGTAGCACTCCAGCCTCAGCCAACATCCCTTCTTCCCCACCTATTATGACAGTAGTACAATCGAATGCGTCGAGCCCAGTACTTCCACCTTTGCACAAAGCAGAAGACTCAGGTTTCATGAGCGGAAACTTTGACGAATTTCTCAATGACACACCGCTGGTCAATTTCGACGATGGTGATGTTCCACCACTAAACTTCGATGCTTTTGAGACTGGGCAGCCTTTTTTAGGGAATGGTCCTGGCCAGGATAATCAAATCCAGAATCCTGCACAGCTTGCGGTGACTCAGCCCGGCCCACCCCCTAATCCTGTCATTCAACAGCCACAGGCGTTCGTCGGCAACAAGATGCCTGCACAGCCTGGAAATAATAACGATACAAGACAGCAGGCGAAAACCCAGCCGCCGATCCGTCCAGCTCCTCCGAAGAAGCCCGTGCTCACAGCCACGGCATCTCGCCCAGCGTCAAGAATAGGTATACGCTCTCCTAAACTTGCACCGGCACCTGTACCTCGGGCGCGCCAAATGCAGGAAGAGGAACGGCTCAGACAGCTAAGGGCGGGCGTCACACATAGCGACCCAGCCGGCCCGTCTCTTCAACGATCTCGTACATGGACAGGAGATATGAGCGACATTCCAGGGTCTGATACTGGCTTGGGCACAGATACAGCTGCCCGAGAGAGGAAACGAAGACTCGGTAAAGATCAGACGCATGCTCGGCTAGAGGCCGCTGTTAAGACTGGACAGGTGCCGCCATTTTGCGAAAATTGTGGCACTATTGAAACCCCTGCTTGGCGCAAAGCATGGTCAAAAATGTTTGGTGGTGGCTACGATTTGATGCAGTGCTCTGGCAAGGATGGGCAGTTTCTGTGCAAAGAAATCCTTGAGCAGGATGATGAAGGTCATGTGAAATTGTTCAAAGCATATAAGCTCACGAAAGCGCCAGAGGACAAGGAGGACGAGTTTGTCTCTGTCAACTTGTGCAACTGTGAGTATATTGTTCCTTGGAGCTCGCAGTGTAACTAATAAGTCTAGCTTGCGGACTTTGGCTTCAAAAGAACAAATCCATGCGCCCAGAAACAAGATGGAACAAAAATGCAAAAGATCCAAATGAGAAGCGAAAACGACCTAATCGTCCACGGAGTCAGCGTAATGCTTCGAAGAAGAATAAAGGAGCAGATGCTTCTAAGAGCGATGCTCCGACGGAACCGGCTTCATCGCCTCCAGAAGATGGCTCGCCTGAGGATGGTAATGGGCACATAAGCGAACGGGAAGACAGTGGCGGAGGAGATAGTACTTCGAAGCAAGAAGGCAGCCGAGAGAACAGCGAGCCTGAATTGCCCCCAAACGAACCGCGAACACGGTCCAAGAGTGACAGCACCGCTCCTACGTCAGGAGAGATTGTCAAAGACAGGAGCTTTGTTCAACGAGCTACGCTGTCTAGCCCACTCCGGCACCCTGGATCGGGTCACAGTGATCCAATTCATGGTGACTTGACGCCGAGACCACTACGTCGACAGTTATTTTCCTCTCCGACACGTCCCTCCGATTCGGGAGTCCTAATAGAGGTATCCCCAAACATTGTCCGCAGAAGTCCTCGACTGAACAAGACAAACAACATTCTAAGCCTATCGGCAAAGCGATCGTCTCCGCACGGTGTGTTCATCACCACAAAACAGAAAACACCTCTGCGCAAAGAACAAACGGCAGATGGCCTTGATGATTTGTTCAATGCTTCAGATAACGAGGACGGGCCACACGTGCAACTTCCCCTAACTCCAACTCCAACCCGGCGGTCTAATCGCCTGTTAGCGAAGACACCAAATCGATCATCACAGAAGCATATACATGAAGAACTTGACCTTCAGCTCTTGACGCCGTCCCAAAAGCGTTTACTAGACCTTGCACGTACTCCAAAAGGCAAAGCCCAAATCTCCCATCATCCTGCTGTCCAGGCACTCTTAGACGATGCTCCAGGCGAGAAGACTGACGAGATGACACCGTGGACCCGTCAATTTCATGCCATCCTTACCGACAATTTGCCGCCCACATCGAGTCCAAGTGGTCAAAAGCTCCCCACGTTTGACTTCCCAGACTTGCCAAGCTGGAGAGGGAGCAGTAACAACAACAGCCCCGACAAAGAAAATATGGCACAGATCGACTTTTCGGAGTTCACCAACCTCAATAGCGATGGACCTGTGGAACACGGTGGACGTACCGAGCTAGACATTCAGGAACTCATCAGCACCGACTTTCCCATGCCAAGTTCGCCGCCATTGTGGGGTGGATGGCCAGAGAGCGATCAGACTTCGACCGAAGTCCCACAGTCAAGAAGGGTCAGCCCGAGGAATAAAGGGCAGACAGCGCAGATGCAGCAAGTCGACTCCGGCCTGGGGTTGATGGATATGAGCGAGATGGACATGAACGGCGCGGCGATTGATCAGCTCATCGATCAAGCGTTCTCACTGCAGGGATGATGTTTCCCAAGCTTGGATGTCTCCTCCATCCTATGGCATATGCTTTCGACTGCTCTCAAGACCCATCGTCCTTGTGCGATATAGAATCCATTATCTGATGTCGGAATATCGATCCCGCATTTGACTTTCAATCGCAATAGTTTAGTCATTCCAGTGAGACTTTGATGAAACATTTCGTATGGTAAAACGCCGGTACAAGCACGTCTTTAGTCTTGACAGTCCCAGCACCATATTACTCGGGGAAAAGTTTGTATATAAATACCAGTGATTTTAGTAGTCCTCTTTGATATATGCTATGTAGAAGCCGCTCCAGACAACACACCCAGATACCACCAGGCAAACTCCTTGGGGATTCGTTTCTCACGACGAAGATTGCTAAAGCCATTAAGCCATTGAGCCATCCATCCTCCCCAACGTCCACCGCCGCCCTTGATCCGCCCTTGATCTGCCTCTGAATCTCCCCCCCTCTCACCTCCAAATCCTCAAATCTGTTCACTGCTCACTCCCCTCATAAAAAATCTCCTTCGTCCGATGCGTCGCCTCCACCACCGCCTCGTACGCCCTCATATCGATCCCGCTCACCTGCCCCGTCTTCGGGTCTGTGTGCTCCACCCACTCCGTACTGCTCAACAACTTCAACCCCTCGCCCATCCCGCCTTCCAGATTCACCACTTTGCCGCGCACTTCGTAGATGCCGTTCAATCGGAGATGAGAATCCCTTTATTCCATACCCGCATTAGTTTTTATGCTTGGGGGGAGGTGAAAGGGCGGTGCTGACGCACCGGTTCAAGATGCATATGACGCTGCTCCCGCACGACTCGAGGGTGGCCTGGTCGCCGCGCAGCGAGGTGATGGTCCCCAAGAGGCGGACGACGGGGTGCGTGGGGTGTTCGGAGGGGGCGAAGTTGTGGATGTGGGATGGGAGGATGCGAGGGGTTGCTATGGACATATTTTTTTTTTTTGCCGCGGCGTAGACACACGTACAGTTCGGGGTGGAGGGGAGGGGGAGGCTGTCTGGTGGAAATGAATACAGAGGCTGAAGCTTCTTTGGAGGGGGGATGGATACCTGAGGGGTGGGTGTGGAGTAGAGGGAGTGAGGAGTAGTGGTTGGCCTCTGGGAGTTACATTAGGGAGGAAGGGATTGTCACTACGTACAGGTAACGCGGGCGCGTTGGAGGGGGACGCGTAGAGTGGGGTGGAACGCCGGATCACGTGGATCTTGGGGCTATCACGTTTCTCCTTCTCCTTGGACCTATGGCTTTCGTTTCGGAAAATTTTTTTCTTTACTTCTAAGCCCATTTGAAATACTCACATTCTTTACCATGACTTTACATTCCGTGTATCATTAGAAGCCGCCTCGATCTCATACAGGGTCCTGCTGGTTGCTGTTCCGTGGAAGGAGCCAACCATTTTTGAGAGAGAGGACTGTTGAAGACGAGAATAACGAGTGTACGGGTTACAAGGAACAGTGGGTTGAAAGAAAGGTCTATACGAGCTTTTTTCGCCGAACTCGAGCATTTGGAGAACATTTCCACGAAAGTCGCTTTTCATTTGCAGGTCACAGTTCAGATTGTGAACTCTCTCGCCGCAGTCGTTGCGCGCAAGGACCATTTTTCCGTTGAAGGAGAAACTGGAAGCTAAAAGCTAAACCGCGCGGGATGGAGTGCCTTAAGTGTAGATCGTCACGGTGTTGAACCAACGCAGTTTGCCGCGACGATGATGTGAACAACCCATGTTCAGAATTAAAGAGTATCAATACATACAACGCGAAGTCGAACTAAGCTCAGCCTTGATCCGATCCGATGTCCATTGACCGCGGTTGTAATTATGGGGCGCCATTTGTACCGTTTGTTCGCCCAAGCGACGCTAAATGCCAATCAGACCTTCTGCCCATTGTCTTCTCCCCAACGTACGGTCTCTAAAAGTGGCAAGTAATATCGTAAAGCGGCTGCCTATTCTGGTCGAGCACGCCGAAACTCGTCTCCGCCGCATAGTCCGAGAGCGTGTACATAAACGTGTGCGCCTCGTCGAAGGCCTGGCAGCCGGTGCTCGTGAAGTACGCCTGGGCGTTCCCCACACTCGGCTCCGCTGGCCCGTAGTTGATGCCCTTGTACGGCCAGCCGGTCTCGGTGATCCAGACCCACTTGCCCTGGGAGACGTTGCGCGTGTCATCGACGCTCTTCCAGAAGACGTTCCACGCGTCATCGATGCTCGCGTTCTGGAAGTAAGGGTAACCGTCCATGCCGAGGAAGTCGACGGCGCCGATGACGCCGGCGTTGGCGGGGTCCACCCATGCGGTCCAGGTATCGACGTGGGTCACTTCTTTGTCGGAGGCGCCAAGCCCCCAGAGCATACCGCGGACATCATTGATCTGGGAGACGAGGGTGTTGGGATCGGTGTCCTTGCGGTAGAGGTCCTCGGAGCCGACGCTCACGGCGATGATCCAGTCCTTCCCATACTGCTGGATGGCTTGGAGAAGGGCTTGTTTCTCAGCGTTGAAGTGGTTTCCGTCTTCAGTCCAGAGGCCGACGAGGAGGGTCGTACCGGTGGCAAGTGCGGCGGGGACGGCATTGGCGAGGGTGTTGCAGTCGCTGGCGGCGTAAAGGCGGGCGGATGTGAAGTGGCCTGGGAGATTGGCCATGGCGATGAAGTCGGCTTGCCAGTCGCCTTGGGTTTTGCAGCTGCCGTCGGCATTGTTGGCACCTATGTTGAAGCCCTTCCAATAGGCGGAGACGGTAGAGGAGAGGAGGGACGTGGAGAGTGTCAAGAGGCTTGAGGTCTTCATGGTGGTAGAGGTGTGGAATGTGACGGACGGATTATGCAAGGAGAAACTATGTGTAAAGCAGTAAAGAACGAAGCTCCCACTACAAGTGAATGCGTGAGGAGGAAGAATTGACGGGATTAATAGTCGATATGCAGGATGAACGAGTGTATTTGATCGGAATCGATCAAGGATAACGAGTGTCGATATGTGATAAGAACAGGAATAAATAGAATTACTTCGGGCAGCGTGGAATGGATTATGTAGGTACTCACCTTGTGGGCATCGTCATCGTCGGTCACGGTTGCACTCAACCCAGAAAACTTTGTCAACATTCGCGCAGGCCAAGGACCTTTACTGGCTGGACCAGCCTAGAAAAGGCAAGCCATCCGCCGGCTAGTCTGTCAGCTAGGGATGGCTGCCAGGAACAGGTCAGGAACGAAGCCAATGATGCCAGGGGGAAAGAAACGGCGTCGAGGAGAAAAGCCGCGATTTGTTTAGAGGGTTGCAAACTCAGCCCTCCTTGGCGTCATGCGGCGCGTTTCTCAGGGGCAAACGGGGATCCTTAGACGCCGCGGCTGGTCATCGCTCCAATCAACAACGGCGACGTCGCAAAGGATGCCGATGCAATCTCCTGGAAAAACGAAACATCGCTCGGATTCGACCTTTCAGGAACCGGTGGGAATGGTAAACACGAGGTTCTCAGCTTTTGAAGAAGAGTCGGGTATGCGGTTTCTCGATGCTACAATATAATTCACAGATCTCCCGTATTAACGGGATCAAGGTTATGACTTTTTAATCTCGACAATGTGCGGTTGTATCGGACGCATAGTCTTCCCGTGTTAGCGAGATCATAGCGGTCGATCGGTATCATCCAATTTAATATTCCAGGACCTCTAAATTCAAACGCTTCATGTAATCAGAAAACGCTCGCCTACTCGTGCCAAGCGATAGGACGCAGACTCCTTGAAAAATTCAGACTGAGTTGCAGAGTATTAGCAAAATGGAATTCATGATGCAAGGCGGCCGAAATGAAAGTCGTGCTGAGATTCAATGATTCTTGCTCGTCGAGGGCAGACGAAAAAGGTAGCAGTATTCAGAATCTGCTGCACGTTTCCAGACTATGTCCTTGAGACTACTCAGGATGTCCCCGAGTGCTATGCTATGTTTTCACGTCTTTAAAACTGCACGACGTAATCTGGATCGCTGCGATCGTTTACTCCTTCGGTCTGCAATTCATCACTTTGCCCCGAACAATCTCCTATAACGGCGACTGCCTGGATGATTGCCGGTCAGGTTCAAAATATCTTGCTCATCACTCTTTTCACGTCGTCATTCAGTGCCCCTGGAGACTCCTTCCTTCCTCTCTCCAGATTCCTTGTTTCAGACTGCTCCCAATTCCTCCTGCCGATAGCTGTGTGAAGTCTGCCATTGCTCGAATCTCCACCAGTCTCTTGGTATTCATCATGTTTCCTTCTACCCTTCCTCTTCCTCTCTATGCCTTGTTCAACCTTACTTCGTTCCACTCCCTCCATAAACACCTTTGTCTCCTTTCGTGCCTGTTCTCGTTCCGCTTCCTGTCTCACTTCCTCCTCCCGCTTCTCCTCTCTAAATTGGGCCATGAGGTCGTCCCATTTCATGCCTTTGAGATAGCGCATGTTGAGTAGGTCGTCATGGTAAAAGCCTCCCTTTTTACCGCCAATAATGTGAGCGTTCATGCTTTCCACAGCTATTTTTGCCGTCTTTTTTGAAGCGAACTCTATCCAGCCTTCGGCATATGTTTGACGCTTGTTTCGTCGAGACGTCGAGGTGGTTGTTGTGGAGGCAGGTGTAAGAAAAAGGCGATTAATCGGGCAGAAGCCACGCCTTACGAACAATGTGCGAAGGGCAGATGGTTTTAGATATGGCGGCAGTGACGATAGATAGACGACGCCAGGGCTCGTAGGCCTTTTCCGTCTCGAACTCATGCTTCGCTGGGGACGTGCATCGTCCTGTTGTGGGACTATTTCAAGGTGCTTCGCAGGCGTGATCTCGATGTCTGCTCCAAATGCTTCTCGTCGATCCATTGCAGTCAGACTCTTCTGCCTCGACACTAGCCTATCAACCGCTACTTCATCTGTTGAAGATAGTGCCTCCGATAGTTCGCCGTCTTCCTCAGATTCTGACAATTTCCGCTTCTTTCCAGAACGTTGTAAAGATCCTCGAGGTCTCGCCCTGCCCCCTTTGGATGCCTCAGCAGCTTCAGAATCGTACCCTTGGCCATCTTGATCCTCATCGCTGATGTCGACATCGAGGAACGCGTTGCGTCGTGCATTGGCCATGCTACAGATGATTTTGGGGGGAGACTCCTGCAACGGCTGTGTGGTAGATTTCCAGGAAGCTAAGAGCCGGAGGACTGGCATCGAAAGAGCGTGGCCGCAACATGCGTGGTTTTTGCGTGACTTTTGGCAGATGCTGCCTTCGATCAAAATGTCGTCGCCCTTGCGGCCACAAGGTGGGACTGATCTGCAAAGAGCCTTGAAGCAAGTTTATCTCTATAACTGTTTACCACTATGATTGAATTCTCTACGTTTCATCCTTGACCTCAAGCTCGTCAAAGTCCTCCAACAACTCGTCCATATTGATCTTAGGCACATCACCTTCTTCACTCTCTTCCGTGTCTGCCGTGCTATCCGCTTCTGTTCCTTCAATGCCCTCCATTTTATCCGCTTTGGCTTTCTGTTTCGCTTTGTACAGTGCAAGGGTCTGGCGTAATTCTGTATCTTCTTCCACATCTCGTAGAAACATTTCAAAGTCATTCTCTAGGCGCTGCTGATCCTCTTTCTTTGGTGCAGCGGTAGCGTCGTCCCGTTGCATCCGCTTGACTTTCCAGTTGCGGTTCTTCTTCTTCCTCGCATAAAATTTCTTCACCAATACCACGTCTGGAATCTGCGATGCGTACGTATTGCTTTTCTCCAGAGCGTCCCATTCGTCATTGTTGAAGTTGGTACCATTCAAAGAATATCCAAGGACAGAGTCGCCGACGTGTAATATTCCACCCAAATGTGTGCGTGTGAAGAAGGTCGCGTCATTTCTGCCGAGGTCACTTGCACGGGCTACCGTTGCCTCGGCAAGGAAATACCGTCCGTTTGAATGTCCTACGGCTTCAATATCTAGGAGAACAAACTCGATCAGTTCCTGAACATCGGCGAGGGATCGAAATGGTGTCCTCCAGTAGAGGTGTGCTGGTAGGTCAGCGGTATGTAGAGTTTGTGGGTCCAGCAGGTTGATCGAGGTTCCTATTCGGTAGCAAAGTGTAAGAGGCGAGATATTTCCTATTGCTCTGGCAAGCTTAATTGGCAGAGCCACAAGGTCGTCTTTGCAAATGGGGACAAGTTCGCAGGAAAACGTAAACTTGTAAGACTTGGACGAGGTGTGGATATCCATTGATATGAGCTCATTGCTCTTCTTCACCTTCACAGGCGTCATGCTTGTCAGAAACTCAACAAATTTCTCGGCATGATTCCGCTGAGCAAAGAAGAAGTCCAGACCGTCCTTAGTCTCTTTAATGTTGATTGTATCTCGATGCACAGAGTGTTTCAAAATGAGCTGTTCCAAATACAGAAATGTTCTCTTGTGCGGAACCTTCTGGCGAACCTGCACAACGGCGCGCCATGTGTTTGCTGTGTAAGACTTTGCACACTCCGGACACTGCTGTGTTGCTACTACATACTCCACTTCGAATGTCTGTTGTAATATGGTGCCTTCAAAAGCCTCCTGTTGCACGGTAATTTTCACCCTGACTCTCCGTGAATGTGGTTCCGTCCAGAGAAAGCTCGCATCGATAATTCGCACCTTGTTGAGGCCTCGGAGTTTGCGTAAGCAAAGAGCAAGCAGTTCCCTTGATTCCGGAGCGGCCGAAACCCAAGAGTTCGGAGGTTGCAGCCACCGTTCACAGTCCTTGCAGGTGTGTAGCGTCGCCTCTCTTTGAATACCTTGGGAGATATCAACAGTGAGCTTCACACAGTCATAGCAAAGGGCCCCAGCAGACGAAATTCCGTCTATGGGGGCTCCGCAGTTATAGCAAAGAATACTACACTTTTTGTCAGTAGGCCCGTTTCGCGCAAGAGGCACTGGCACATACGTCGCCGCATTCTGCTGCGGAGGTAGTGGGACGGGTTGGTCAACCTCCATCAGGGCGGAAGGATGTGCAAACCTGTGCCACAAATGTCGTATGTGGAGTTGAGAAAGACGACGAACGATCCTATAGTAAGTCAAATGGGACCTGAATTCAAGAAGAAAGCGCAGGTTGGGGGGGCAAACCCTCCCCGCGGCTTTGAAATCCGCAGCCTTGCATGACTCAAGAAAGTTTAAAAATTCTCAGCCTTGCGAGAGCTTCTCCACTCGGAGACCAGCTTGTTTGGTCTTCGATTGACCGAAGTGATAACTCATCCGAGGCTCTACGGACTAGGTAATACACTTGCCGATGTCTGTACTTCAATCATCCGTACCGTCTCTCTATCTACCTTTCTTTCAATGTCTCTACGACTCTGCTACTCCTGTTTTGCTCGCTTTGCCTACTCTGTAGCACCCGGCCTGCAATTGGTGCGGCCGTCAGTCGCCATGCCTTTGCGCGCAAAGCTCCGAAGCCAGGATCAGTCAACAAATGTGAGCCATTGCCATAGAAGAGCAGGTCAGCAGCTTACGTTCACAGATGTCGACGTCATGGACCTACGGAGAAGAAAAGTTCCAGTTTCCGAAAGAGCAACCCGACGATGATCCTTCAGACGTTCTTTTCAGCTCTATATATGGTGTGCGAAGCGTAGAGCTTAACAGACCGAAAAAATTAAATTCTCTCAATGGGTCCATGATCCGGAAGATCCTACCCCGTCTGGCTGAATGGCGAAAATCTGACCTGGCGAATATTGTCATGATTTCAGGAGCGGGAACAAAAGCTTTCTGTTCAGGCGGAGATGTTGCAGCTCTCGCACAGCAAAATGACACTGCGGAAGGCCAGCAAGCTTCCAAGGATTATTTTGCTCAAGAATACCAGTTGGACCATTACATCGCAACTTACGAAAAGCCGTACATAGCAGTTATGGATGGCATCACAATGGGTGGAGGCGTAGGTCTTTCAGTGCATGCTCCATTCAGGATAGCAACTGAAAAAACTGTCTTTGCAATGCCCGAGACGACCATCGGTTTCTTCCCGGACGTTGGTGCCTCCTTTTTCCTCCCGCGGCTTGATGGTAAGCTTGGAGCATACCTTGCGATAACCTCTGAACGCCTTACCGGGGCCGATGTCTACCGTGCAGGCATTGCTACCCACTACCTCGATTCCTCTGTTCTCGCTCCACTTACGACTCGCCTTGCAGAACTCACCTTTCCCGACTATTACGACCTCCCCCGCCGCAACAACATCATTGACGCCACAATCCGCGAGTTCTGCACCGAGCTCCCTGCCTTACCGGCCCCCAGTCCAAGTCTCTTTGGCAACAACCGCCTTGCTATCGATTACTGCTTTAAGCACTCTCGTCTCGACCAGATATACTCCTCTCTCGAATCTCAAGCGGCCCCCTCAAACAGGAATACCCAATGGGCAAACAAAACCCTTGAAACCCTCCGCGAACGATGCCCCCTCTCCCTAGCTGTAACCGTCGAGCAAATGAGTCTCGGACACACACTATCCATCCACCAAACCTTCACCCGCGAACACGCCGTCGCCAGCCAATTCATGTCCCACCCGAAATCCGACTTCAATGAAGGCATCAAGGCAAAACTCGTCGACAAGCGCGCTCCCAAATGGACCCAATACCCTGACGCTAAACAACTCGACACCTTAGCAATAGACTTCTGGCAGACGCCGCGACCTACGGAGCAGCTCCAGCTTGTGAATACAAGAGATTACAGAGAATACCAGTGGAAATTTGGGCTGCCAAGCGAGGCGGAGATGATTGAGGAAATGAAGGGTAAGAGAGGGGACAAGGAATGTATCGATGCATGTGTGGGGAAGTGGGAGGGGAAGTTTGGAGTAGAGGAGAAGGCGAGGGATATTTGTTGGAGGAAGAGGTTCCCGGAGGGAGGGGAACCGATGGAAAATGCGGATACGGGGGGGAGAAGTAATCTATAGATCGTGTTAAAGCAGTGTAAATATAGTTTAATGCACTCATATTGAAAAGCTTCCAACTGGTGCAAAGAGCTTGTGTTATTCTTCTATATCGTTTGCTTCTCTCGAGCGAGAGGCTCATATCATTCCCAAGGGGATCTTCCTCTGGAGACCGCCACAAGATTCTACCACGATTTTTTGCCGAAAGAGCAGAGAAAATAGCCGCCGATTGCTTGTACGCAGTTCTTCCCGTGCCATAAGTGTCCAGAACCAAGCAAACTCTTCGCCTTAATGACTTGGGAAAATACCGAAAAGCTGTGAATCTCACCGATGAACGTCCTCGTTGCGATATAGCTCTGGAGGCCGCTTGGATTTCTTCCCGGGAAAGTTTCAATCCGAAGGTAATTGAAATGTTCTAGGACATCGTTACCTGTATCAAGGGTTTCAGTGCTTCAAATCCCGGCAAATGCCCTCCAGACAGTCCCTGACCGTCCTGCAGCTCCATCGGCGGGCTGGGTCCCCATCGACCATACCAAAGATACATCTCTGTACCCTTTGAGATGCATCACGGTCACGTTCCGCGTGATCACGGGAAGAATCACTGCATAATCTCTCGATGAAGTCAGCCGGCAACTTGCAGCTGTTCTCGGTTAAGTCTTTGAGCAGACTCATCCTTTCCATCCGCGTGTTGAAGCACCACAGCAACTCGAAAAGGACAACGCCTAGGGCAAAGATGTCGAGCTTCGCATCGATTGGGTGGGATGTCGTCCGGGAGAGAGCCTTGTTTGCGGCATGGTTGTGTTGAGGGGGTCTGTAGAATTCGGTGCCCACCAAATTAGGGTTGAGGTTTGGTCTGCGGACGACGGCTGTGGAAGCTTCGGGGCTCGAGGATGGTGATCTGGAAGGCGTGTTGGGAGCCACTGCTATGGTCCCATCCTTTTCGATCTCTGCGACGAGGCCGAAGTCGCCGATTCGCGGAGTGATGTATCTGTCAGAACAAGGTTGGCAGTGAGGGCAGTCGCCAATATTGACACAGCCTGTTGGTAAAAAATTGTTGGCGGTGACCACGTGCTCCGATAGGAAGATGTTGGCAGGTTTGAGATCCCGGTGGACAATGCCCTTTGAATGCAGGTGTTCGACGCCTGAAAGAATAGCCAGGAGGAGCTTGATTGAAGGAATCATGTGGTAGCAGTGTCTGCGATTCGAGTACGGCTGGCTGTCCCTTATCTGGCTCCAAAGGTAAGACGCGAGACTGAGTGGATGAAGGGACATTTGAAGATAGAGCGTTACAGTAGGAACTGAAGAGCTTGACTGCGGTTGTCGGAGCATGGACCGACCGTCACCGTCGGTAAAGATGTCATCGTCGGTAAAGATGTCATCGTCCTCCCTGTTCGATGATTCATCCGGCACAGTGGTCTGGGAATAGCCTTTAGAGTGAGAGACCGACTTGGCATCTCTATTATCGCTCATTGTGTCTTTCGCAAACACAATATCTGGTCCGGTTTCTCCATCTATCCCAAGCTCGGAAACAGAGTGCTCCAATCCATACCTAAGCCTTCCATCATCATCGTCAGCAGCATGAATGGAATGTTGGACAGCACTATCTTCCAATAGCCTTCCATCAAATTCCGCCCAAGCCGTGAAGTATCGGACAATATTGGCGTGTTCCAAACTAGCCAGCGTACGAATCTCGTTTAGCACATTCTGAATACCTTTTGTTCCTTCTCTGTACCATTTCTCAATCTTCTTAGGAGTGAGGTCAATCCTTTTCACAGCATACTCTTGATTGTCCACAATATTTCTGACAGCATGAACGGTTCCATACCCTCCTTTCCCCAAAAACTTCTCTTCCGCAAAATCAGAACGATACCGCGACGACCTGCGAGGCGAGGTTGAGAGCCGACGCGGACCTTGTGGCAGCAAACTTGGGAGAACGCCAAATGGTGTTGGGAACCTCCCAGAGTCGATTCCCATTGCTGGGACTTGGTTCGAGAGACCTGTTTGCCGAAGAAGCTGACTAACGGGTTGTTCGCCGATTGCCTCATGACCGAGACCGTCTATAACAGATATGTATTCTTGATGCTGACTTCGCGCTCTGTTACCTGCAAAGCCTGGAATGGAGGCATACTCGGTGAGCCGTCCAACAGCATGAGTAAACATCTGATTGCCAAGATCCTGTGCTTCAGGAGAGTTACGAGCGAATCTTCCTGCAGGCTGTGACCTATTCAGGTGTTCAGCTGCGAGTACGTGGTAGTGAGACTCGAGTAGGGACGAGGCTAAAGTCATCAGCCTTTCATGCTCTGTAGCAGTGCTTGGAAGTCTCTCCGGTCGACCGTCTTCGTGATCTTGAGCGTTGTTTGTGCTCTGCTGCTCAGCCGCATCGGAGCCAGACTCTGTATCTGAAGAAAAGACATTCTTATGGCTGCGATACATTCAAGGCTCGAGACCGAAATCCCTCGATCTGAGTACAAGCGTTTAAAAAATTCCAGTCGTCTCTATACAAAACCTCAGCAAGAATGTTCAGACTGCCCCGGGAGACTGGTGGGAGTACTGAGGTGAATGAAAGAAGATTGCTGCTTTTGGTTGCACCATGAATCTTTGAGATAACAGACTGCTCCAATTGAGGCTTTGCGAAAGTATCCAATATCTAGTACGCTGGGAGACTAGCATCTGCAATTAAGGCTGTATGGATCTCACGCCCTAGAAAGACCCTTCGTAGGCACGATGGATATGATCAAAGGGCGTAAGCACTTCCCGTAACGGTCAAGTGCGAAGGGATACCTAGATCAGGCGCAGTTCGTACAGGAAGCAGCAGCGTTGGGAGCCTGCCACGGGTTTCGATGCACTTCGATTACCAGGCTGTCCTTACCAGAAGAGTCTCGGCGGTTGGTATGAAGAATGAATGCCCATGTGTGAGACCGTACAGCTGGGAGAGGGTTTCCAAGAAGAGTGATGAGCAGTGAGAAATCGAGACGATCGAGTCATGTATGTTTTGTCACTTCGGCCCGTCGATGGTTTAAAATAATTAGTTTAGGTGGGTCCCAGCCTTCCCAAGTTGACAATAAAAACTTATCCAACGGTAAAAGGGGTCTTGAATGGCTAGACATTTTGAGCCTTAGTTCTCACGTTCATATTCAGAGAAGAACTTGACGTGATATTCGCTAATACATGACTGAAATCAACTCCATGGTAAGTTGAGATTAAGGGCCGTTTGACGTTTGCGGATTTCTATTGAACCCGATGTTTCAAGCCAATGAAAGTCTTACTGCCTGGCAAAGCTTAATGGAACCTGCATTTCGTCTTTTGCATACGTTAAGGTTTTGCACCTATGTTGGATGAAGAAAGTAGATAGACATCATTTTCTGAATCCAATTCCTGACTGCATTCTTGGATTCATCATCCCCTCCCGACCCACGCTCAGAACGAAGGAATCATGAACGCTGATCCGGTCCGCGATGTCACGTATCATCGACTCGTGAGGGAGATTGAATCCGCCGTACGCTCTTCGTCGACCTCGAACGTTCCCGAAACACAAGTGTCGCGTCAAAGCCTGACCTCAGAGGCGTTGAAACTCCTAAAATCTTTCGAAGATGAGGACAATGACACATTGTCCCTGCAGGAGTCCCTTTCCCGCATCCTTTCTACCGTCCTAAAACCACTCTTCAAACCTTCAAAGCAGTCCTCAATCACAACCTCCGGCCGCAAGAATTACTACCCTGAACCGGATCCAACAGCAGGCCGATTCGACTCTAGCTTCCTCGACGAATCCTCGAAGCCATGGAGATGCGCCGCTCCATGGGCTATCAACCTGCTGACCTGGGTATTGTCTCAGTACCGTCGTCTGCCTGCTCAAACAGATCGCCTGAAAGCCTTGAATTCGCAATTCCCCCTACTCGTCCCACCAATCCTATGCCTAATCGATGACGACAATCTCGCTAACAAAGCTCGAGGATGTCACCTCCTCAACATCTTGGCAACCGATCTCATAGAATGTCAATCAGACCTCCTTGACCGCACAGGCTTGATCGACGTCTTCATCGACGCCCTACGCCCAAACATATCCCTCCTGCCCACCCTAACCCCCGAGGACGAATCTGTCACGATCCTCAGCCACCTCTACCCCGCCTACAGAGCCCTAATCCGCGCCCGCTACCCCAACTCCCCTTTCCACGGCCAGACTCCCTCTCAAGCCAACATCTCCCTCTTCACCTCCCCTCAAGCCCGCACCTACCTCTCCATGCTCCGCGACCTCCTCACCAACGGCCTCCTGCATTCTTTCACCTACGCTCTCGACTACTCCTCCCTAACATCCCTCCTCCTCGCGGAGCTCCGCGAAGTGATCCTCATGCTCGGCATCTACACCGCAAAGCACCTTCAGCAAATCCTCCCCTTACTCCGGCAGATCCTAACCAACCCTTTCGGTATGACTGCGCCATCGATGCTGAGCGCTGCGCTCGAATGCACGGAGGCCGTGATTCGGACCTGCGGACCAAGGATCCAGCTCGAGGAGCCCGAGGGCGTGGGATGGGCGGCGGAGATTTTGAGAGCTTGTGTTGGGTGCTGGGTTGTTGTGCTTGATCAGGAGGGAGAGAGCCGATTGGGAAAAGCACGTGAGGAGGAGGGAGACATGCAAGGGCTCAAGCAGAAGCTGAAGGACATCGTAAAATTGACTGCCAAGTGTGCTCCGAATCTGGCCGATCACTATGGGAAGCTTGTTGAGTTGGACGATCGCCTTGTAGAACTGCTGTACGGAGAGCCGCCCTGAAGACTACTATCAAAAGCCCCCAACATAGTAACAATTCTTTGTCCTCAGAATACCAGATTGAGAGGGTGAATAAAGATCTAATCAAACACCCTCTGACGTCCATCAAAGATTCAGAGTCTAACGCCAGCCAGCCGACCCATTGCGTCTCCTGATGCCTGCGCACGATCTACCTCCGTTCTATATTATGCGCTAAAGCGCCGAATGCCAGACCTCACGCCCCCACCGTCAAAATGTCATCCCATCACACCTCCATGACATCAACCGGTCTCTGCTTAAAGAGGCTCTTCCCCCTCAACCACTGCCGATACCTCTTATACCTCTTCTTCCCAACATCATCCTTCAGCACCGTCAGCCCCTCATCACTCACCTCCAAGAACCCCTTATACACCTGCTCGCTCTGCCTCGCTCGCTGATCTATCGACACGCTCCTCGGCCTTCCCTCCTCCTTCTGCGTCTCTTCTTCCCCGTCGGCGTCGGCATCGGCGTCGAGCTCTTCAATCATAATAGGTTCGCTCTCCTGCACCCTGCTCACATAGTCTAGGAAGTCCTTGTTGGTCTTCTTGTAGTCAATGGCGGAGCTAACGACGAGCGGGATCTGCAACGGGTGTGTGACGTAGCGCTGGTACTCTTCTGCGTCTACGACAGAAGGGTTCAAAGACCGCGTGACCAGTCTGGTGAATGCTTCGACCGCCTGCTCGGCTTTTGATGGCGGGCCAGCGGGAGTGTTGACTATACTCGGCGGAATGGGTGGGACTGTTGGTTGGAAGGGGGTCTGCAGTGAAGGTTCTTTGATGATGCCGGTGTAGCGGCGGCTACGGTTGTGGGTTGGAATATGGGATGCAGAGGCAATCTGGGTGTCAACGGACATCGCGGTATTAGAGGTAGCGGCTGCGTTGTCTGCTGGATCGGCGATTTTTACCTTGTGGCGGATGCCCGATTTTGAATGGCTATCGGGTGTGTCGTTCTGATCTGCTGTGTGCGTTCGGACTTTAAAAGGACTGAGATCATAGCGGCCCTCGGAAGAGGACTTTATCGGTATGTACCGGAGATTCGACTGCATCTTGAAGGAGAACATCTTTTGAAAGGAGGAGAGAGCCAATGGCCGGTAGTATTCTAGCCAATAATCGTCGAAGTAGGTTAGAGGCTTGGTCGAAAGCTCTGTTGGCCACGAAGATGGTGGGAGCGCTGCCGGATGTAGGCGCTCTGGAGTGAACCAGTTTATGTAGTCTGGCTTTGGCCTGTCAAGGTACGCTCGAGGATCAGAGTGATGCAGGTAATAATCCGTGTTCAAGTCCCAAAGCATTGGCTGGCCCTGCGCGAAGACGTAATTCCCTAGAAACAGATTGTACGCTTCTTGCCTTTGAGAATCCATGAATGAGTTATTGTAGTACCTCTTGAAGCTTTCGACCATGTCTCGCGGATGGCTGGTCCACTGGTTGATCTTTCTGTAGGTTGCCATGGTGTTGACAAGATGCGAGCCACCATACTGGATAGCAATCGTGTCACCGTGGTCGTGCCACATGTGCGTGAAGAGATTAATGGCATCTGTGTCATAATCGATCGAGGTATTATCAATAACTCCTAATGCAGCCAGCTGATACCCAAGAGCGCGTTTCCCAATGACAAATTGAGCAGCGTTTGTGCGGTCTAAACAATCGATGCAATTTGTCCTTGCAACACCATTCTGTAGCTTTAAACCTGACTCTTCGTCACTGCTATTTTGGAAGAACCCTGTTTTTGGAATGATCTCTTCCGCAATTGACTCTAAAGTACCGATGACATCCTGGTCGCGACTTTTGCTAGCTCTGCTCATGTCCCATGCTTTGTAGAGAATTTTTCGGTCTTCTAGCAGAAATTGATTCAGATAGGCTATTGCGTGTGTGAACTCTTTGAGAAGTTTAGACTCTCTCTCTGTTCTCTCCCGGGCTTTGACCAGGTTAAGCACATACACAGGCGCCCCATATCTTTGAAACAAATCATCGAAATGGAGGGCCGCAGCGCCGTAGAAGGGGTCCACAAGATTAAGGTGTATGCCTGGCTTAGGCGAAACTCCAGAACTGTCTTGCGTCCAGTATAGCGGTATACTACCCCTGTGTTGTACATAAGAAGTGTAATTTGGGTTAGCATATAGCGTCGGCCCCGGCGCATGGAAAGACGTTGTAAGCATCTCCGCTACTATTTGCTCCGTCTCCACGTCATTGGCGACGTATCCAAGATCGTTGGCTCCTCGCTTCAGAAAACGAGCTCCGGCGAAGAATCTCGAGCGTCGAGCAATGATGGTCACATAGACCGATCTTCCCCAATAGATTGACAATGCGGCCTGATCAACATAACCGTGGACGATAGGGAGACACCAGTCGTAAACATTTTTCAGAGCTGACTTTGCTGGCTGTAGAAGATGATGATTCCAGACGAACATGTCGTTAAAATCGTGAGAAGGTTGAGCAAGGCCTTCCTCCAGAGACTTTCGTTCCCGAAGAATGTTGTGCTGCAAGGTCCGGGTGATATCGTAAGAGTAGCTGAAGTAGAACGACCTCGTCAAATCAAGATTATTGAGGATGCCTATGAATCGCGCCTCCTCTGAGTTCTTCTCGGCCTTTTTAGACGAAGTGGCAGTCGTCAAAGGCACTAGTTCCGTCCCGTCAATCTGGTAAATGTAATGCCCCCCAATCATGGCCACCTGGCTTCGCTTTGTGATAAAGAGCATGTAGAAAACCCCTGTGAAACGAATAAGACCGAGTAAGCCCCAAGTGCTGCATTTCAGCTTTAGTCCACCTGAGCTTTTGTTGCCGTCATCGATAGTGTTGAGTAGCTGATTCATCTCCGTTTTGGTGTATACGATGTCATTATCTATAATGCTTAATTTGCTGGACACCGGTGTACGGTTAATTTTGAGAATCCGATACTTCGTATCTAGTAAATCGCCACCGACAATGTAAAACCAGGTCGAGGTCTCGTAAAGGGTGAATTTATGCATCCTTGAAACACCCTCTTCTCCGACTTTCTCATAGAATGCTCCTTGTATGCGACCAAAGACCGAAGAAGGTGCAGATCTGTCAAATGACTTCGCCGTCTCGGGCTCCTCTCCTTCTCCCGCAAGCTCTTTAGTCCCATCTTCAGATTCTGAGGGCATGTGAGAGAGCTGGGGATAAGGTGCTATCTCGGTTATAGCATCTTCGGAGTCATGCTTCTCACCCGTACCTAAGCCGACATTTAAAGTTAAACCTTGTACCTCCGAAGGTGACACTGCTCGACTGTATGCTTTCGAAGACGCTTGCTTCTGACTTTCCTCGGGATCAATCTCAGCTTGGCCGCCATCGGATGGCATTGGTTGCGACATGGTAGGTTCACCAAGAAACTCCATGACCAGCCACGTTTGGAATTACTATCGAAGCTGCAGATCAGAAGCAGGACGATATGGGCATTCGAACCCGAGCATGAGGATAAGCGGCAAAGACAACCTTTTCATGCTGTTTAGCCAGACCAGTGGAAGGCACACTCGAATGCCTGCCCAGGAAGAATGAATGAGCATGCTTCTGTCAAATTGACTCGCAACACCCAAACATCACAAGGGTGGATTCATATTCGGAGCCATTGGGGAAAATTTTAAAATAACATGTACCGCTAAGATTTCGAATTGTGCTATCTTAATTACCTGCGAAACGGTTCAAAGCGGCCCCCGAGGATTGTCCGAGCCATCCCCTCCCCCTCCATGCCTTCAAGCAGCCGCTTCTAGCATCCGCGTGTGCTGCTATTTGAAGGATTCAATTATCGCCAAAGCCTTTTTCAGAAGAATCAGAGGGTGACTGCTTAGGTTAAAACAATGTTCTGTTCTCCATTTATGAGCCTCTCAACCTCCTACTACCTTCAGATGTTTTTTCCGGCCTAAGCAAACGTGCTTGAGACATCTATCTCTATTACAAAATGCATTGATGGCCAAATGCTCAAGTTCGTGGTATCATGTTCGCGTACCTGATTCTAATCAAGATTTTCTTAAACAGTCTCTGCCCTCTTGTCTCGATTCCACTTTTCGACGTTGGTACCATCAAAGGCAACCTTTCCCCAAGTCTGTATACTTGGTTATCCAATGGAGCGCAGAATGCCTGGCCGTCAGGAAGCTAAGAGCGATCCTCGAGCCCAGAAATTGTCGTGCAATCAGTACATATGACGCTTGTGGACTGGAGTACTGGATTGCTGGATTTAGAAACGTTCAAGCAGTCCGGTTAATTTGTTACCTGTCAGGGTCAGGAACACCAAGTTCATTCTTCCGACTCTTCAACAGCGCCATCAAGTCCTCCACAGCGCCATGGGGATTATCAAATTGCCATTTGAGTACCTCATCCAATGCCTTACCAACCCACCGCCCGCCTTTCTTGAGGCCGAACTCTTTCTGCATTCGATCGCCATTCACGATGGGCACTGCGCAATCAGCATCCTGGAGGTTTAGCTTTTGTATGACCGACAAAAAGCGCTCATATCGATTGATAATGTTCGACTCAGAGGCCGGACTACCAGAGGCCGGACTACCAGAGGCCGGACTACTATAGATCTCGCAGAGAAGCGTGAAGACGACCGTTAATCTCCAGGTAGATCCCCACGTTCGCAAAGCCACTCCAATTGTACTGCGAGAAAGCATATTGGTCTGTACTGAATCAACTAGATCTTGAACACTTTCACGGTACTTGGAAGCATTTCTGACACGATCTAGCAGTCTATTCGAGGCTCTGATCATATCTCTGAAGCGGTCAAGTGTCTGCTGCGTGTAAGGCTGACCACAGAGGACGTAGGCGCTGAGGTACCAAGCATAGGGAGCGTCATCGGCTCTGAAAAGAATTTGTAGGAGTGAACTCTCCGAACTCCGTACAATGAGTGAGTTGAGCGAGTCGAAAACACTTTGCATGGTGGGTGAGGTCAATGGATCAGATACAGTCCCCTGAAATACAATAGAGAGAAGCCCAAATCTATTCAGATAGGAAATTGCGCGATGAGGGTTTGGCCCTAGTTGCTGTGAGATCATTGCATGTGCATCATATGGGAAAGAAAGGTCGTGACGACTCACCAGTGAACATCTTCTCCACTTCAACGCCCACACGGTCTCTCGTAATCTTTTTGAGCAGTGCTTCGTGTATTCTGGGATCTCTCATGCAGTCCTCTGATTCGGCGACGAGCCCGTACCCATACTTGCTGCTAAATCGGATAAGTCGCAAAATCCGGAGAGGGTCATCGAAAAAGGTCTCGTGGGGTGACAAAGGTGTCCGGATGATGCCTTGTCTGAGGTCGTTCAACCCTCTCAGTGTGAAGTCTTCTACAGCACCGTCGTCTAGATTGTAGAACAGGGCATTGATAGTTGCGTCTCTCCGCATTGCGTCTTCTTGCGGAGTACCACATTCAATCTGTGGATTTCGGCTATCATCAGAATACGTCTCCTTGCGTAGATTGACAAAGTCGATGTCGAGGCCAAAAATTTTTATGTTCGTGGTTTCAAGATGCTTCGATTTCTCAGGATTCTTCTTGATGCGATGCAGGTCGCTAAAAATATTTCTGGTCTCGAGTCGCTTGGCCTCAGCTTCGTATTCGGATCCATTGCTCTGGACATAGGCTTGAAGCATCAATCCAAATTGCTCTCCGGTCATGCTACTGAGAGCCACGTCAATGTCATGAGACTTGATCCCCAGTAACTTATCTCGGACCCAGCCGCCAGTGAACCGAAGTTCGAGCGTAGAGGAAGGCTCCGACCATTGCGACCTTTCCCTGCGATTGAAAGCTCGACAATCTATCAAGAGCTTTTGAAAAAGAGTTTCAACAGGGTCCAGTGTTACTGTACTGTACTTCATTGAGATAGGATAATCTTCCTGGGTTAGTCCGACACCCGAGACTCAAGGCTTCTCTTACCTTCTGCCATGCTGGAATATCGTTTTCTGAAGATAATTCTGAAAGCTCCAGAATGAAGAAAGCAATTCTCAGGAGCTAGAGAAAGTTGAAAGCCTGATCTCAGCACCGGTGAAAGAGAATTCAGCCCATGGTGAGTCACCCGGCCACGAAGAAGTGGCTTTTGCAGGATCATGTATCGCCTACATGCTTTTTGGCAGCATGGAATTGGGTATTACTTTCTGAGTATGTGTGGTCCCTGATAATTTCTCAAGATAATTAAATCTGCCTGGTCGTCTAGTGAAGACAAACGAGGAAAGGCAAAAGGGTTGTAATGACAGGTCCGCGGTCATTCTCCTATAGAAATTGAGAAAGCAAGCTTTGAAATTTTGTTCCTATTTTCCAGCAGCGCCCACCCAACGGCATGCAAAATGTGATACAAGGCTCTTTGCGCGCCTTGAGATGTTCAAGCCGTCGCATTAATGCATTGACTCTTGACACTGCCAAATCTGGCGTTCTGAGAGTGTCACTCCCCCCATGGCATGCACCTGCCCTTCCACCGTCGCAATTGACCTGTAAAAGGCCTTTTGCATCCAACGAGTTTTATGATCTTCCAAATGCTTCGGCAGCCGAAATTAATGACCCAGACCACCACCATGAGAGCGGTCAGTTGGTCTCCAGCAAGACTGACGTTGTCACGCATTCAAATGCGCCATCTGAGGCAGCCGACTCGGCCGATGCAACCACTTATGTACCATGGTACCTTCAAGTCCAACCTCCCATAGCAGCGCCTAAACCTGCCGATGTGCAAGACCTTCCACCACTCCCAAGCAATCCTCCTCCCATCCTCCAACCTATCCTTGAGCAGCTCTACAACTCAATCGGTCTAGACGACCTCTCCCTTCTCGACCTCCGAAAGTTTGATCCCCCGCCAGCTCTCGGTGCTTCCCTGATCATGCTTGTCGCGTCCGCACGTAGCGTCAAACATCTCAACCATAGCGCGGATCGCTTCTGCCGGTGGCTGCGGAGTGAATACAAGCTTTCACCTCACGCAGACGGGCTCCTGGGAAGGAATGAGCTCAAATTGAAATTGAGACGGAAAGTTCGAAGGGCAAAGCTAGCAAGCAGCGCAGGCCGACCAGTAGATCCCAGCGCAGATGATGGCATCAATACTGGCTGGATATGCGTCAATGTTGGGGTCGTTGATGGTGGGCCTGAGTTTGCGAAAGAACAAGAAGAGAGGCTAAAAAGGCTGGAAGGCTTTACTACCGGCTTCGGGATCCAAGAGAAGGGTCCAAGGATTGTGGTACAGATGTTCACAGAAGAAAAGAGGGAAGAAGTGAACCTAGAAGGACTCTACGACGTCAGAACGACGAGGAGAGAGAAGAAAGAAGCAAAAATAATGGAAGAGCTGGAAGGTACCTCATCGGGTGAGTCCGGTGACCCTCCTTCAGAGGTAGAATACATAGAGTCCGCTACACAACAATATACAGCTTTGGCATAGGTCCGAGAAACACAATGATAATTCGTAACCTCCATAATGCACACTCCAGTCCATTCATCCTGTATACTCCGCTGGTTAGTGTTTTCCGAAACCTTCTTTTAATACATTCGTACAGCAATATTCCTTTCCCAATGCCCAAGTCCAGAGAGAAATGCCAGTGCAACGGGCTCAGTCTAGTGACGGACCCAAAGCCACGCAACTGAACCGTAACTCTCCGCCTCCCGCGCCTTGCTCTCGCTTTAGGAAAGACTTGACTCCAAGCTCCAAACCCTTGTCGCTGAGCACATCTTCGTCCTCCGCCAATTGACCTCGCATCAACGGCCCTTTTCTCCTGCCGTCGAGCTCCCAGAGTCTCCCTCCTTCTCCCTTCACAAAGCACACGTAGTGTAGGTCCACAGCTTCATTCGCGTCCGGCGCCACCGAATCCCCTTTCGCCGCAGCAGTCTGATGCGCCGCCTCCAGCGACTCCGACTTATACAGCAGCTCCGCTCTTTCCATCGGTTTCAACGGTATAGCCTTCTTCAGGATCTCATCCAATTTGCTGTTCTCCTGTATCATACCCCTTGACTCTCCATTGGAGACTGCATGTAACAGCCCGATCAAGCCGCACGCGTTGCGGATGGTCTGCTTGAACCAGATGATTTCTTCCCCTGGACCAGAACCATCGTAGTCTTGCTTATCCGAATCTTCCTCTCGGCGAAATTTCTCGTAGGTGAGGGTTACAGGGAAGACAAGGAGGAGGGCCATGGCAGGGCGGGGGACGAAGGCGAGGAGGTCCGGGTCGTCGAGGGAGTAGACGTCATGGAAGCCGAGTGTGGTAGGGAGGCCGAGCTCGTGGATCAGATGGCTCATGACTTCGGGATTATTCTCTAAGGGAAAATGTCAGTATACTAGTACGGCTGGTGGGAGAGGAGGGTAGCTTGCCTAAAGGAACAAACGCCTTGTTCTTCACAGGTACGTCAGGATTGTCCGCCATCATGGGATCAATAGCCAATGCTGCTTAGATCGAACGTGGTGATGTTTTAGAGAACTTGTGAGGATATACAGAGCTCTTAAGATTTCACTTTAAAGGCTCTTGCAGGCTGGCACCCGCCCGTGCCGCCTTGAGCCTGTACAACTTGCACGGTATGATGGCGTCACAGCGGTCCGTACCCTAATGCTAAGCCCTAATACTGCTTTCGTCTCGGTAGCAACTTTCCAAACGAGACGCAGGATCTTTGAATAACTCAGGCTCAACAAAGATTCATGGTTCGTATTACCTCAAAAAACACTTGAAAGCATATATTATTCTTGATAGGCACTTCAGGGACTTAGATCTTGCTAAAGCTGCTTTGAGGACCTATCTTACACTCCCCCACCCATCGTAATACGACTGCTCTTCAAATCTGACCCCGTGCGTCTCTTGCTTGACCCCGAGCAGCCTGACTGTGCCTATTGTCGCGCCTGCGACCGTGCTCTTCCATCCATCTAGCCGCTTTGCCAGTTTTTCTAGCACAACATCTTCACTCCTCACTATCAGGGCGATTGCATCGTAGCCTCCAGCCCCTGGGACAACTCCACCCACTACTCCTTCAATCTCCGAGCAAGCATCAAGAAGCTCAGTCTGAACCGGTGGCTCAATCGGAACTCCAGACTTGCTCGACATCTCCCTGATCAGAGAGCGAATAGTCAAGAAAATATCTCTGAGGCTCTCAAGTCTTTGATACGGGACCCCAGCCGCTTCGCCAGCAGCAATCTCCCCGAACTCCCGACACAGATCCTCGGTCCCTTGCTGAAGTGCAGCCCACAGCACCTCCGCCTCTGCGGGCTTTTCCTTTCTCCATTGTAGCACCTTCTTCACCATTCCAGGCGTTTGAGAGCCGCAGTCCACATCGCACATCACGAGCCTTAAGCTCTGTGGGATTTTAACAGCCTGCTTTTGAATCTCGGTGTCCCACTTTCTGTCAAGATCGAGATCGTCGACGCATTTAAAGAGTCTCTCGCCAAAACCTGAAGAACCAGCCTCGCCCACGTGCTCGAGGATGGATGGCGAGAATCGTCTGTAGAGAATTGACCCATAAACAGCTGCGGCAACGTCAAATCCCGAGCCAACCTTCCCTTGCGCAGCACAATGTGCGGCTTGGGCGAGGTTGTGTAAACGAGCGTGGTGGGCTTCTAGCTCAGAGCCATCCTTGATCTTGAGGAAGTACACCGCAATTGCGCTGGTGAGGGCTGTGACAAGAGCCGCGGACGAACCTAATCCTGTCTTGTGAGCATTCGGAAGGGTAGTGTTGAACTTCGTGAACCGAGTCGTCTCGGTTGTCACGGACGGCTTTGCAGAGTCGATCTGGGAATAGTAATCATTGTCCGCAAGTATTGTAACTTGCAGAGCGACATCTAGGTCGATCTGGAGCTGAGATAGATGGGTGAAGACGTAGGTCAGGGTAGTCTCTACGAAAGGATTTCGCCAGTGAGAAGTAGCGGAACCTCTTTTCGTATAGAGTTAGAAGACGAAAACCCAATGAGAAGGAAACTTGTCATGGATAAAAAGGGAGTAGACCCGTGAAACAGCTTTAAAAAAATTTTGCTAAGCAAAGGTCCACTTACGCTTCTATTTGTTTAAACACAATTCCTCCGCCCTTCTCCGCCCTTGTCCATTGATACCTCCATTCAGCGTCGATGAACTGTGGCGAGCGGACAACGACCGTCCCAGGCTTTGCATCTGTCTCCGGTCCGTCGTGTACCGCTGCGACGTGAACGTGTATGCGCGCGTCGAGTCCGAAGACGAGTGCTTGATACTCCCGGTCTAAGACCAGGTATCCGCCCGCCAGGAAAACCTTCCCGGGAGCGGAAACGGCGACGCTGTTAGAGGCTTTTGATGTCATTTGATGCCGGTTGAAATATAAAATGATCTGACCAGACTTAATGGGGACATAGCTTGAGCGTGCTGTTTATGATTTTGTAAAGGGTTGGCTGGGACGGAATGTTCGCCTAAAAGGTGGCGCAATTCTGGTCATGTATTCAAGCTAAAGGCGACTGCCCACATCAATCATATATTCAAGCAAAGCAGCCTTTCCAATGCCTAATAGTGACGGGCGCTATTCACGATAGTCATCTCAACCTTGTATACGCTCAGAATCCCACCCAGTACCAGTATGCATGCATCCAGGGCAAACTTCTCGTGACTGACCACAAGTACCTCCTTCGCCAGTCACACAGCCTACGACTCGATATCAAACCACCATTTAAGACGCTCATACGCATAGAAACTCGTTGCCACCATCGGCACGACCTTGATGTAACCAATCGTCAAACCCACGAAAAAGCCCCTTAACCCTCGCTCCTGGAATACTTTCTTTGCAGTCTCCCCTATCCTCAGCCTATGGCCATCACCCACGGCCCCTCCCACCTGCATCCTCCTTCGAATGATTTCCAGGGGATATGAAGCGGTCTGAGACACCAACCCGGCAACGGCGCCGCTCAAGAGCTCTGCAGGTGCATTAAGTTGAGTTCTGCGCGGGCTTTTCCTGTCTAATGTAGAGGAAGCAGTGGAAGGGATCACAGTCCATTTAGCAACACTTGGATGCCGAAATAGGTCACCAATGGTGTCATGTGTGAGGAAGGACATTCCGGCATAAGGTACCATCCCAGCAAGCGTGGCGCCAAAGCCGCGGTAGAAGTTGACAAGACCAGATCGAGGCGCTACCTGCTGGATAGCTCCAGTAGCAGAGGTTGATGCAGGACTTGGCAAAGGATGTTCATGGTAAATCTGAGAGCATATTCTTCTGATTGAGGACCTGGAGTCTTTCCTCGTCTCGAAAGCTAATCGTACGCGGATAACTTCGAGAGGATACGTGAGGAAGACTGAGGTCACGCCAGCGATGGCTCCAGCCGCAAAGCGACGGGTGGGCTTCTCATAGGCTTTGGAGGGTATCAACAAAGCTCGGCTCTGCTCGTAGAGTAGGAACTTTGATCCGGCATAGGGGAAGACTCTTAGTAAAGTTGCGGAGTTGCCGCGGAAGAGGCCTCGAACTCCTTCTGTCCTGTTGAGGTCTCGAAGCGCAGTCAGGAGCCCGAACCAGCTCCCACTGTATTTCGCGAACTGTGGGTTGGACGTCTGGAAGAGGATCTTAACGCGATCAAGAGGAGCGACAGCGGTCTTAGCCTGTAAGCTCTGAATTAGTAATTTCCTGTAAACGTAGCCACGATTTCATACAGCGCATCCTGCTAAGCCGCCCGCAACACCGCTTCGGATGACATAGTCGAAACTCTGCTTATCAAGCTCTTTTGCGGGGATTGCACTCTTCATTCCAAGTGTCTCGCTATCCGTTTGACATATTTTTGGGTCCTTATGCGTCTCTTCCAGGAGTCCCTTGTTGCCTCGAGAGACCTCCATCTTTGATGGTTGTGAGGATTCTGTAGATAGAGCGGCATGACCGCTGACAGGCACGGGCATCCACTTAAAGCAGATTCGAGAGGCTTCGAAGCTTCATGACAGGCATCATATGCCTCTGCAAGTCACCGAAACGTCAGAAAGTCTTGTTACTTCAAAGAAAGTGAAGAGTTTGGGGGGAAATGCACTCATCAGCGGAGTTAGAATCGGCGCAAATGACGTCGGCTTTCCCTCGGCAAAAAGAATCTCGGTCTGTCTCATCGCCTCCCTCAAATCTACACTTACCTCGTAGAACGTTACCATTGTCCGACGGACAAGGAATCCCCAGTGGCGCACATATGGCAACATATGAGTGATGGTTCGGTTTTTATGACAGACTCTAACCTTACTGATTCCCAAATACGTTCTTCCAATCACAGCCATGCCGCTATACTCTACCAAGATGTTCGACGATCTACCATTCTCTTGGATATACCCGGATCGATAGAGAGAGGCCAGTGCTTGCCAGACAGTGTCCCAGAATGGCGATTGCTGTCTTCGCCTCCGAGACTAGAACAGTTTCCCTCTGTCGAACCTAAAAGTACAAGGACCCGTGAGAAGATCCTGCAATTGTACTCGCACGATCACCTAGTGCGGCACGGAGCCAGACTTGAAGCTGCTCGTCGAGCATTGAGTGCTTTGAGAAGCGAAAATCCTGCTGGCGTCTGGTGTCTTGACCGACTTGATGAACACGGCATAATTCCCTGGGAACCTCCGTTGAAGCTTGACGAACCGGGCTCTCGTCCTCCACCTTCTTCATGCGGTCCATATGCTGTACTTTCTCCGTTCTCAAGTTCAAACTTATTCGCAAGCGTGTTGTCTCTTAACGATAGTCTTCACCTCAATCCCTCTAAATCATCTAGTACGGTCCAGATCGTGCCAAATTACAAGTATAGAATTCCCCCTGAGTCCGCCTTTGTTCTAGGAGACATCTTCAACTCGCTCTACGATATCTCCACAGCCTCGAAAATCTTACTTCCTAAAGATCAGTGCCATGAAGAGGGCCAATTTGACTTCATCCTGCTCGACCCACCCTGGCATAACCGCTCTGCTAAAAGATCTAGAGCATATTCGACCCCTGGGCAGACGGTTAGCCATCCGCTAGAAATCATCGAACCATTTATCAAACTACATATCGGAGTTGGCGGATACATTGGAATTTGGGTTACTAACCGAGAGGCAGTTCAGAAAGCCGCACAAGAATCAATGTCTCGTTGTGGGCTCGAGCTCTATGAGGAGTGGATTTGGCTCAAAGTGACTGTGAATGGAGAACCCGTTTCTGCGCTCGAAGGGCTCTGGAGGCATCCTTACGAAATAGTTATGCTATTCCGAAAGCCAGCGCATGACCAGTCGAGAGACAAATCCGGTGAAACGATCAACCCCTCAATCCCGAAAGTGCGTCGTAGGGTCATTGTTGCTGTTCCAGACGTCCACTCTCGAAAACCCTGCCTGAAAGAATTGTTGGAAGAGCTTATACTTCCACCGGGCCGACGCCGCGTATTGGAAATCTTTGCGAGATACTTGACCGCTGGATGGTGGTCGTGGGGCGACGAGGTACTAAAGTTCAGCTGGGAAGGGCATTGGGTCAAAAGAAATGGACCTTCGAACCTGCGGACACCGTGATTCGGCCGTTCCATAAGGAAAGAAAAGAATATCCACAAAAATAGACGACTTTACGGTCACCTTCGAGGAGGGTTGAAGCCTCGAAAACCGACTAAGTTCAAGCTGACTGCCCGGTCTTGTGCAAGAACTACGGCGTTGAGAACCTTGCGATAGCAGGTCTCACATTGTTCGCCCCACGATGATTGCGACTGCCCATGTACGCGACTACCCTAAAACTATACCGGAAGAGCTCACTAATCTCGTCATTCAATGCTTTGTATAAGGGAAACAATTGGGGCAAGGTACGCGAAGACCGGCGGTCACGTCTGCTATTAAGGGAATGCTGATCCAACTAGCTCTTAAGTGCCATTGCATAACTTACTGCGACGCTCGAACGCTTTCAGACATTCTTCTCGCCAACCACATTGGCCGTATCAACGGGTGTAGATGGACGCCGCAGGCCAAGGGAAAACCTTGTCTTCCTCGTGTCAAACCTGACCTTTGGCACACTTGTATCCGCAGCCGCATTGCCATAATGCCAGCTCTACTGGTGCTTCCCACCAGCCCGTGATCTACACTTTCGGAACCTTGAACTGGCTTTGCTTTTGATGTTCCCTGTCTTTTTTGAAATGTGAAGCTTAGTCGGTTCTGTTTAGTTTCTCGTCCCCAGCTTGAGGGTTGATCATTCCCTGCAGCACCACTGTTGGTTATACCAACTTCCTCGGAGGACCTCTCCTTCCTGAAGAGTTTCTTAAGTGTTCTCGTCATGTCTTCGACGTAGAATGCGAAGACAATGAGGGGTACGCTAATTCCAGTCGAGATGCAGACTGTTTCCGGTTTTAATTAGTTCATTTCCAAGAGAGTTGGGGTCAGCGGAGCGCTCACGTATTATTGGAAATATCCATCCAGGCTGATAGGAAAGATTTCCCTGCGGATCATGTTGAAATACCGATATATTGAGTGCAAAGAGGGAGGCGAAGAAGGACAAGGGAAGCTTTGGATATGGTTTAGTAAGGTACGAATGGAAGAACGGCTTCAAAAAGGGAAAGTCTGCTTACGAAGATAATAGTCACTATGGTGAAGACCATGAGCGTCCGTCCTTGCCTTACTGATTCCTCTGCCTGCTTACGCGACCTCTCCGCCAGCTCCCGGGAGAGCACAGCTTCTGTAATGTTAATGCCGTTCTGTTCGAGGCTTAAAATATCGTTGACCTAACAATTTTAGCACTTTCAAAAAGTAATGGGACGTAGCTTCACTTACAGATTGTTGTATGGTTGCCGACATTTCAAGCATTTCGTTAATTCCATTTATCGTGTCAACGAGACTTCTTTCCCCTTCGGTATCCGAAGAGAAGTCAAACAGACCTTCCCAAATAGTATTTTGCTGTACCAGCAAAGTCTTGAGAATGTTGAGTTCATCCCGAATATCCTTGACCTCCTCTAGAAGTTCGGCTGCGCTGCTAATAGACTTCCAATCCTCGGTCTCTAAAGTCTCTTTCAACAGATCTGAAGGTACCTGCTCTGCACCTTTATCGTCCGTGTTGTCCTCTCGCTTTTCTTGGGGCATTTTTTTTGCACCTTCACTTTCTTCTCGCTTACGTTTCACCTTATTGGTAAAGTCTTTGAAAAGGTTCGCTTCTTCGACCGCCTGCCTCATTTAGAAATATTGCACTGGAGGAGTCTCATGGGTACAAACCGCTTGATTGATTGTATCAGCAAAGACCTGAAGCGGCGATCTTTTCTTGGTCTCAATGCCCCAGGCGGTTTGGTTGACGAACTCTGTACAGAAGCTCACAATAAACTTACTCATCTCGTTCACAGAAGATGGTGGAGGCTGTCCTTTGCCCTTCCCCTTTTCCGCTCGTAAATAATTGAAGATGTTTTCGACGACTGGGTCTTCCAGCTCATCAGGCCTGTGGGTGGAACAAGTTACGATTGTTTCTGGGCGCGAATGTTAGTCAACAAACAAGACTTGCAAGTGATTGGCAGCTTACCATCATCAATTATCCAGAGCCAAAGCTGATCAACGCGGAGAATTGGCCAATTACCGAGCTTTCGCACTTCGCTTCCCCTCTTGCCAGTAATATATCGTGTCGCGACTTGATCTGCGTCACGCTCGCTCACGTTCTCCAAAGAACGGTAGTAGAATTGGTCAAGTGATCTAGACTTGTGAATCATCTTTCTCTCGTAGGCTTTGACAAGCTGCTTGTAACTTTCTTTACATGAAACCTGAGAGTTCTCTGGATAATATCTGCCGAAGGTGATATTAGGCATCTTGCAAATCAGCACACGTTTTCGCTTAACAGTATGTACTCACATAAAGTGCGACTCTATTATACTTATTTGATTTCCCAGGTACTTATTTTCTGTGAGCTTGCATTCGTCACTGCAGTAAAGGGACGATGTAACTTACTATTTCCATGGTCGGTATTCATGACCACCGACTTACCTCTTACCGACTTGGAAGATGTCGGGGTTAGGTCACGTGTTCCAAGGACACCTAGGTGTTGCTCTTCTTTTACCTCACCTTGAATTCTCCCTTCCATTACATTCTCCCTAATTTCTTCTGTCGGTTCTTCCTCCTCTGCCTCTTTACCGTCCTCTACCTTTACTATAGCTGCACCCTGACCATCTGTCTGAGCTAGAACGTCTTTCTTTCCGATCGTCAGAATTCGCTCTTATACTGAGCGTGTAGCCTCATTTACGGTGGACGTGTTCTTCGTCTTCTTGACTAACGACTCACTTTTCTAGATAATGGTGTCAGCTGCGTATCAAATGGCCATTGGAGACTTGGCACATGCCAGACAAGCCGGCTTCATGAATTTCGTTTCGGAGGGCCCTATCGGAAGTTCTTGCCAACTTTTTCGTATGAAATCGCTTAATTGCAGATAATCTCCTTCGCCTTCTGCTCTATATTTATCGATGTGTACCCTTTTGACAAGATCCTAGAAGAGAAGGTCAACTCGCCAGCTTTGGAAATATCCCACGAAGAAAATTACCTGCATCCATTCCATCTAAATTGGGGGGGTTTGGCATCAAAACCACAGCCTAAAGATGGTCTACTTACATTATTTGCTGGCAGATGTATCCATCTTAATTGTAGGTCTCTCCGAGAGTATTCTTTTTCCTTTGCAGCTTCTGGGCTAATGTTCTTGAGCGTCCCTCTTGCTTCCTCCATTATCTTCTCCACACCAGCATTCTCATCGTAAATGACGCTGAAAACCTTGCGGGAGCGACGGAGAAAGTTAACACGTCCGTCTCGACGGTAAAAGTCCACAATTGTCGCTTCAAACTCATTGATATCATCTTTGAGGGTTTCATCTATGAACGGTGTCTGATATGGTTCATCTGATTCTGACATGCCAACAACAAGAGGAGGGTCTCGTAGCATGTCTAATGTGAGAGAAAATCTGTTTTCCTCGTCTTGTTCAACTCTGCGATGGTCCTGCGTTTTTGATTCTGGGGGCTCTCCTTTCTGTGAGAACCACTGGTAGTTGCGCAAATGTCCAGAGAATTTCGGAGTTTTGATAGTAATGGAGCGTTTCAGACTGATTTTCTCATCTTTGGCTGGATTTGCCAATCGCTTCGAATACTTAAATTTGCCTTTTCTTGATTCTGCTATTCTTCGCGCCCTGTCTCGGTCCCTATCCATCTTCTCAGTTGGCCGAGAAGTCTTGAGGATCCACCAAGCAACGTCATGCTTCACATGATATGCTGCCCATTGTAAAGCGGTAAGCGGCTCGTCAGGGATGTTGGTGTGTTGTTCTTTCAATATTTCACACACAATGGGATGTTTGGCTGGCCTTTTCGCAAACCACATAAGACACATCTCTTGTATTGCTGACTTTTCCTTATCGCGTGTATTTTTTGCATCAGTCAACACCTCAAGCTCTTCTTGTACCGTGACCTGATCGATGGCAAGCTTCTTCCCAAACAGACTTGTCTTCTGCGCGAGACACTCAATGGCAGACTTACGATTTTCCTTTCGCTCGGCCTTATCCTTATTTTCTGTTGATGAGATGACTGCCAAAACAAGTGCGTTCTGCTTCGTATCGATAGTCTCAGTCTCGACGTCTGCTCCTTTCTCTACTAGCAACTCTACCAATTTTCCATAGCCGTGCGAGCTGGCTAAATGAAGTGCAGTCCATCCATTCTCATCTCTGGTATTTAACTGTGCTTTGTGCTCAAGCAGGGGGTGTGCCACTCTAAATTTGCCGAATCCGCAAGCGAAGTGCAATGTCTGTGACCGGTCATCGACTCTAGCAAGTACATCAGCCCCGTGATCTAGTAGTAATTGTGCGATCGATTCTCCGTCATTTTCATTATCATGGCATGCCGCACAGTGCAATGCCGTCCAGCCATCTGGCTGAACCATGCCAACATCTGTGCCGTATTCCAGGAGTAGCTGCACAGTGTGTCGATTTCCGTTCGTAGCGGCATATTGAAGCGGCGAAACTCCCTTTTGGTCTCGATAATTGACCTCCGCACCTTTCTCGAGAAGTGTCCGTACGGTGTTTGTATGTGAATCATCTTGGTCCCATGTTGCCGCAATCAACGGTGTCATTCCTTCAGGACCTTGAGCGTCGATTGCAGCGTCGTGGTCAAGCAGTATACACACAATATCAGTATAAGCCATCAATGAGGCATCGTGCAGCGGTTCTTTGTCATGGTTAGCTTTAGCTCGAATGTCTGCTTTGTTTTCTATGAGTATCTCCGCCACGGAATATGTCGAAGCCATGTGAAGCGCTGTCTCGCCATCTGGTCTCTTAGCCTCGATCTCTGCTCCATGATCAAGCAATAGGCGAACCATTTTCGAATAACCCCAATATGAGGCTACAGCTAGCGGTTCAAGACCGATACTGTCTCTTGCTCGAGGACTCGCACCGTGTTTTAAAAGAATCCGTACCACGGATTCATCGCCCAACTGAGAAGCTATCT
Source organism: Pyrenula aspistea (assembly GCA_021030945.1). Taxonomy (NCBI): domain Eukaryota; kingdom Fungi; phylum Ascomycota; class Eurotiomycetes; order Pyrenulales; family Pyrenulaceae; genus Pyrenula; species Pyrenula aspistea. The sequence goes on from JAGFML010000023.1 coordinate 422,828, forward strand.
GAAGTGCGGTCTCATTGGAATTGCTCTTAGCCTCAATCTGTGCCCCCTGATCTAAAGCCCATTTGACTTCGGCGCCGTTGCTTTCTTCAGCCGCGTCCAATAGCGCTTCATTAACAATCTTTGAGAGGCTTTTCTCTGCTTCTGTCTTGTCTGGCTCACTAGGGACGGTGACGGCAGCGATCTCGTTTGTAGTCGACTGTCGGTCTAGGCGATCAAATTCAATTGGGGGAATTCCATCTTCACGCTCTCGCTGCAGGGAGGTGGGAGACTCAACCACTTGATCTGATCGTAGCCCACTAGATTCATTTTCGTCCAAATCTGGTTCAGGCGCGTCCATGACAGCTTGACCTTATACCTCAGAACCTATCGACTATACAAGGAAACGAACAGAGTGACCGAAGTCTGACTCTGATATGGTAATAATTCTTGAGGACAGCTTTCTAGTCCCAGTAGCTTTGGTCATCTAGTTGCACAAATTTGAGACTGATGTTTGGCATGCGATGATATTTACAAGAGACCTAGATGCCTCCATAAACCATTCAACCAGCTTCAGTGGTTAGACGAGGGTCGTCATCAATAACAAAACTGGTTGTGCGACTGAAAATGGATCCAATTATCCTGAGATTTAGCCTTCCACAGAACTAGATATTACATCGCTTATGGAGTCTTTAGCCTGATGACTGGTTGTCTTCGAGAACACAGTATGACTTGACATGTTGCGACACTTCAAGTCAAAGATTGAGAAGTAGGCTCGCTAGCTGCAGACCTGAAATATCTCTCACATCTTTGTTTTGAACAAGCGATAAGCCAATGCGGCTGAAGTAGACTATCAGCTGCTGTATAACCCAAGGCGCTGCCTATCTCAAAGACTTTGCAATGATGGAGCCAATGATTCGATAACCGAACAGGTCGAGACTGTATTTGCTTTTGCCTGACTAATCTCGTGGAGTGGCGTGCAGACACCTAGTCGCATTGTGATACATCAATTAGTCAACCAATAATGAAATATTACCCCGCCCATCCTCTTCGCGGTCTTTCCCTGGAAAGGCCTGAAGGTGTGGTTGAGTTGGAGCTCGCTACATGTTTGATTCAATAGATTTGTTGATGCATTAGCAGCGTTAGAATAGCCGATGGGATCAAAGAATCTTAATGTCTTGAAACTTGTTTTGTCCGACTGGTTATTCGAGCATTGATGAGGAATGCTGACTTTTAGTGACTTTTAGGATGCTCTTAGTAGGTAAATTTTGACTTCCGATGCATTATCGCTGAGAGACGTTTTGGTAGCCTGCTTTGTCTTCGCCTCAGACGAATTAGATTTGGGATAGTAGTTTTGAGGCGTCACTAGCTCGCTGAAGTAGCAGAACATTGCCGTCTAATAGCGTCTAGGATTACTGTCCTCACTATCTCGGTACTGATGTTCTCTTGATATGTCTCCTACAGCCAGACTGGATAGATCTCTCCATTTTCTACCGTCGAAAGAAGAAGCTAGACTACACGATGGCTAGGTCTGTGTCTTAGCAGGCTCGTTAAGGATAGTAGTAGGTGGCTTATTCTGTGTATCTTTGGACGAGTGTATAACGCGTGATGGCTCGGAGCCTCGAAGCCTGGGGAAATGGTTTGAATCCATCCCGAAACTCAAGCTCAAAGCATCTGTGAGCTGATCTAAAAGACTGATCTGAAGTAGGTGTAAGGGTGAAAAGACCCTGAGAGTCTAGTACATAGGTCCAATTGTGCTGGATATACAACATCAGTAAGACATTAAATCAACAAATATGTGATTCAAAAGACACGGGTCCTAGAGCGTGAATGTCATTCTCACGACGTTTCGTGATGTACACGAACATGAACGAAGAGAATCATCGTTTTACGTTTACCATTGCCAGCCTGTTCAATGCTGCATCTGCCCTTTTCTCTCTTCCATCCCTCTCTTCCCTTAGTCGTCTGTCTTTCCTTGGCAGTATTATTATTCCCCCCGCCTCAGAGACAGCTTTTGAAGGCAGACCGGATTCTGGACCCATGCTAGATGAAAGAGTAGCCTTCGGCCCCATGGGAGTTTTCTTTTACGCTCCTAAGGGGGTGCAGGACCATCTTTCTTGACCCCGTTAGTGACTGGTAGGCGGGTATTTTTTCAGCTGCTTGAGGGACGGGGATTGGCCTGATGAGTAGTAGTCTTTGCGGCAGAAGGAGCAGATTTTGCTCGCTGTTGTTGAATCGCAAAACCTAGGGGCCAGGGCTTGAAGATTATCTGCGTATTGGGGAGCGTTTTGCAAGACATTACTCCCTAATGCAGCAGCCTTTAAACCAAAAGAAGTCTCCGGTTGTCTCGACCTTTGTGGCTATCTTTGGTGCAGATCCAGCTTTCCAACCCGGTTTCACTTTGGAAGCTCCTTACGAGCCAGATGCTGTTATGTTTATAAGATCGTAGTTAAAGAAGATATCGAATGAGATATTAGGCTTTGAGACTTTGGGACGCTGGCATGCGTAATGTCTTGTGTCTTCGAAGATTAGATTGATGTGTGGAAAATGCAGGGCGAAGAAGGTTAATGAGTGCTGGCTGTTGGATGGAACTTAAAGGCTGAAAGGGGGGAAAGAGATGTAGCTGCCCATGAAACGAGTAGAGGACCATACAGGGGACAGAGCACGAGGGAGCCAGCCGGTGCGTGCTCTTTGTACAGCTAGTCCCGGCTGGATGGAAAATGCTGGTCAAGGCCCGCCAAAAACAGCGTTAGAAGTCCCCAAGAAAAACGGCTATTGAGCAAATCGATTGGTTGAAATAGTGATACAACCGCTTTGGGCTCTTTCCAGAATACTGTATTGAAATAGTAACTTTCCATTTCCGTCTCATATCCTAAGCATCGTTCCAAAAGCCCGGCAGATCTTTGAGGTCCCAAGCCCTGGCGAAGTTGGAAAGTTTCCTACCAAAATCGCAGAAAGCTTTCGCGGAAATCAAACCCTTTAGAAAACCTTGTAGCAATACAAGATTTGAGTATTTTGATTCTACAACTGTCTTTGTTATTGCCAATCTCTCACACTATCACCGCATTGTGCTCTGCGAGGGCCTCCATTGTCTCTTCCTCAGCATAGTGAGGCAGTCAAGGCCAGCATGGCAGCAAAGGAAAGCTCCGTGTGCAGCAAAGCAGAAGTTGAGGCTTTCATCCCTCGATTCCACTTTGAAAGAATGCTTAATCAAGGTAGTATATTTTTTTTCTCCATATGCAATCTAATACGTTTATTTCTCTGCTACAACTCAGTCTGCTGTCCCAGCATCATTTCAGAGAAGCTTTCTTTGGCAGCAAGCAGGCACTCACACGTACTATCCTAGACCAAAATTCTCGCCGTATATCACTGTTGGGCTCAATCGACACCCTACCAGCCATCCTTCTCGTCGAGCGCGCTGCCCTCCCCTCCGAGTCAATAGACATCACCCGCTTCCTTAGCCACATAACCTCCATCACCAACCTTGGCGCCAACGACATCTACCACTGGTTCATGGCCTCCCACCGCCCCTCCAATATCACCAACTCCGCCGCCCTGTCCCCGCAACCCCCCGACCTAAAATTAAACCTCATCTACCCCTGCTCCCCTCAACACATCAAGAAATACTCCGCCCAGCGCGTCCGCATGGTCACCGAAACCCCCGCCATCTACGCCGCCCACGTCCGCCCCTTCATCCAGCGCCAGCGCGCCGACGGCCGCCTAAACTGGGTCTTCAACATCATCTCGGGCCTCAGCGAGCAGGAAGACGTGATCCTCCGCTCCCACCGCGGCACCCAACCGGACTTCTCCGGCGACGACGAAGGGTTCCTCCTCCTCCCGGACCTGAACTGGGACCGCCAGACCCTCTCCGCGCTGCATCTCCTCGCCGTCGTCGAGCGCCGCGACCTCTGGTCCCTGCGCGACCTGCGCAAGAAACACGTCCCCTGGCTCCGGACCGTGCGCGAAAAGGTGCTCGACGCGACGGTCTCGCTGTACCCGGCGCTCGAGAGGGATGAGGTCAAGTGCTATGTGCACTACCAGCCGACGTACTACCACTTCCACGTGCACGTGGTGAACGTGATGCTGGAGGCCGGGCAGACGCAGGCGGTGGGGAAAGCGTTTGGCTTGGAGAATCTGATCGCGCAGTTGGAGGGGATGCGTGGCGGAGAGGAGGCCGGGATGGAGGAGGTGGATATGACTTATTACTTGGGGGAGGAGGGGGAGCTTTGGGGAGAGGTGTTTGGGCCACTGAAGGAGGGGAGGTTGGAGGGATAGTGAGGAGGTCTTGGGGGGCCTTCGTCGGGAAAAAGGCAAGGCGTTGTCTGCAGAGATAATCGGTTCTACACTTAGAGGTTGAATACTTCACAGATACTGCGTAGCTTCAAAGATCAAGTTTGAAAGTGTCCATGCTACATCCATCAATCAACTCATCTACAATACTCAACTGTCTCCGTACTGGCATGGAATGACATCCAAAGGGTTCTCATCAACCATTCGAATTCCTAATGCTGCCCTGACATACTTGTTGCGTCGTCCTTTGGTAACAGTTACAGGCACAATAGAAAGAATCTGTGCTCGACCGTTGCGCGTTGTTCCATCTATCTCCCTCTGCTCAAGTCTTTCAAAACAAGAATCAAACAATTCGACGTGAAGAAAGTTGCGCCTTCCTGAAAGTGTGGTCGTGTAGTCGAGCGAAGATAGTCCATTTTGACTGAAGGGGTGGCACTTCTGGTACATGGAGAAAAGCCCATCATTAATAGATCGTCGCGGCGGAGGCACACCACAAGAAGTGGAGCATCTTCAACATGAGCCGTAGGCTGCCAAGCCAGTACACTGTCATACATCATACGCATCCATCCTGCCTCCCTCCACCTCCAGAAACTAGGAGCACTCTCTCATACACCATCTGAATCCGCAACCCATTTCGTCCTGAACTCGCTCAAAAGACGCTCCCGTTGCGCCTCGGTCTTTGCGTGGATCCGATCCACCGCTCTCCGCGCCTCGTCGGGCCACAGAGCACCGCATCGCTGGTAGTCGCCGGCTACCTCCCGGTCGGAGTCGGTTTTAAGTTGCAGTAGCTTCTGTTCGAGGGATGTTTGATCGCAAGGGTGACATAAGCCCGTTCGGAAGATGTGTATTGCGCCGCTTTCGCCGGGAGAGTTGAGGTCGACGTCGTCGGGGTAGAAGGATGGGGTGGTGGAGGTTGTTGAGGTGTGGCCGCAGTCGCGGAAGGTGACGGTGTGGATGCGAATGGTTTCGTTTGCAGGAGTAAGCGTTTGTGTTCGTGTTGCTGTCTGTGCATGTTGTAGTAGACCTTCTGATTCTGCAGCTGGTGTCCGGGTGATGAACGAAGAGACAACGTTGAGGAGGGAGGACATCTTGTTTGTGTGTTTGGGTTGCCAGATTCTGCAGATGCGCCAGAGGCAGGATATTTTTGTGTTGAGGGAAATAGCTGCTATGCACACCAAGGCTAGCCTGGCAATGGTGAAAGGTTGGTGAAGCTTCAGTGATCCGCCACAAGTCAGGTGAGAGGTCTCATTAGTCATGTCTCAGACCTAGAGACAACATGTGATATGTGACAACCATAGATAAATAAAGGCCGATCCTCCAGGCGATGCCAATGTCTACCAAACGAACCAAGTGATTCTTTGCAGGCTTATGACAGGTGCGGAACATACGGGCTCCAAGTTGGAATTTCGAAAGCTTTCGGTGGGAGGTGGAATAGCTGGATGAAGCTCTCGATGATGAAGAAGGATCTCCCAAAAACAAAGAGCAGACCCACAGCTAGTGCGATGCACACTTCTCCTGTAGAAGGTGCTTTTCCAGATTTCCAATATTTCCTGAAAGCCAGGTGGATGCTCTTAGCTCCCCCACGCGGCAGCAAACACCTCAAGATAAGAGTCTTTAGCTCCGAAAGCATTGGCCTTATACGGAACATGAGAATCAACCCTGGGAGTGTAACCATTACCGCAATGGCTGAGATCCGCCAAATTAGCTTTTCAACTCTAGATGGAAACGCCATTGTCCATGCAAGGGCATGCAAACCTCCGTAGATCAGTGACGATAAAACCAAAACATAGAGAAATTGCAAGTCCCATTCCTGCAGATAGGTAGAAAAATTCCCTACTCTTCTAGCCATAAAGGGTTTGTACGTAACCATTGACTGAAGCAGTGGCTGCTTTCTCTCCGAAGGTGTCGCTTTGAAGAGCTCAGATGTAACCTTCCAATCGGCAATATGTCTCGGCCTCAATGGCACGGGCTCTGAATGTATATTCTTGAACACTTCTCCAGGAAAGTAGGCATTCTCCTTCACAGCATCGCTGTCCCCGTCACTGCGCAAGTATCTTTCAGTACTTTGGATGCTAGAAGCTACTTGTGTAGGCGATCCTGACTGAATCGCTGCTCGGGAAGACTCGTGGACCTCATGCGTGAGCAAGGTTGCGTGATCTTTGAGATCTGATCGAACGTGAATAGAGCCAATTTTCTCAACCGTGGGATAGGAATCACTGATAAAATTTTTGTTTTCTAAACCTGGAGCTTCAATCTCAACCTCATTGCCTTTCAGGCCGTTGTATTTCCGCGCCTTGACTTGCATATATGAGAGTGCGCGTTTACTGGCGTCATCAACATTATTGAAATGTATCTCGAAAGGTCTAGGCAAATCGAACGGCTTGTTCCACCACATGACGTAGATTATGAGAGCACAAACGGCATGACCAAAAGTGTTGAATTCGAGCAGGGTAACAGGAAATTCTGCGGACATGCGGAAAATGGTCTGAACGCAGAACCACAACGCCTGGACAAAAGCAATCGCTTTTGCCATGGCGTTAACCTTGCTGTCGTCTTCAATGTCCTCACTGGATATATTAGGCAACATTTCAGGTGAGAATTGGGCAAGAAAGAGTACCTTACATCGTTAGCATCGACTTACAAGTCTCTATTCGAAGATTAAATGAAGCATGTTCTCCAACGGTAAAACGTACCCCATCATAAGTCAGGAACCTCTTTTTGTTATCTTCCAGTTGCACTGCCAAACCGCCCATAGCCCCCACGAATCCATGGCGTAACGTCCACGGCGAGAGCTCAGAAAGCTTGGATGAATCTGCTAATTCATAGTGGTGCTCCTCGTCATTTTTGGGCCTGTCAGTCCGCGCCTTAGGCAAGCAGGTTCTCCACCAGGGTAGCATTTTCTGGCGGGAGCCCAACTGTTTGTTGAACTCTTCTATCAAACGCACAGCATGTCTGCGCTGACGCCTAAAACAGTCTTGTGGTCAGATGATACCTACGAGTATGATAGTGATGATTGAAAAGACAATGTATGGATAGCTACTTGCCATGCAACGAATGCGACGACTTCCGGAGCGACCCAGCCCAAAATGGAGCAGCCCACCTTCCTCCATGTCGAGATTTTGAGTCCCAAGAAACTAGCCTGGTTAAATTCCGGAACATTCAAGTGCACGGCAGACCAAATGCAAAGGATCAAGGTAATGATGCATGTCGACAAGATGCTCCATGTCCCACGTCGTGTTGGCTCAGGCACCCAAACAGCATGCCCATGCGATTGTGTACCGTTGCCGAAAACTTCAATGGCCATAACCAGCAGTTTTAGCAGTCGTCGGAACAAACAAGCTGAATATTAGAAAACAAAGAAAAGACGAACTCAATACATGTAGCAAACCAGGGAGAAACAAAATGCACCAAACCTGTGGAAACTGTTTTTCAGCTTCTCTCAGGTTCTCGTCTGCCTTGGTGGCGCAGTCGAAAAAAGAAAAGCGAACGACGCCGCCAAGGTCAACGGTTACACAGGACAGCGACGAAAGTCTTGCCCCTGAGGCTCCATGGTCGTAATACATCGTGTGCGGCGTGCTGAATGCTTTCTCTACGTTGAACTATAAAAGGTACTGCGTCAGACGAAGAGCGAATTTGTCGGAGGTGGGCTCTAACTGCTAGGCGGCTACGGTGGGCGATAACTCAATATGTAAAAAAATGGATTTGTTGCCCTGCCACCCCTCATACTAATATGAAGGTGGTTAGCACTATGCCGCCTTATTTTTCTTGTTTAAACTCAACATATAAACCTTATATATATTATAATCATAAAATATGATTCTTATAAGAATTATTTTCTTTTCCTTTAACTTTAAATATTTTATTTATAATAAAAGAATATTCTAAAATTAATTTAAAATTATATAAAGATAAAATTTTAAATAAAAATAATTAAAGAAACTTTCATTAAGTAATTATTTAGCTGTTTAAAAGCTGACATAAACTATTAATTTTTTATTTTATAATTGCCAATTAGATATAATAATAGTGTAATATAAAGTAAAAAAAGATAATAAATATTTTTAAACTTTATAAAAAAATATTAAATCTTTTTTTTAGTGTATATAAAATTAATAATAATAAAATATTTAAAATTTTATAGTTTTAAAAGTATACTATTACTTTGGCTAGTTTAAAATTAATATAAAAAAACTTTAATATATATTAACATCTTTCTCCTAATAGTATTTACAAATCTCTTAAAGAACTAGCTTAAACTGTTAACAGAGAGCTTTAGAAAGGCAATATAATAATATAGGGACAGGTTTATTTTACAACATATTTCCGTTAAAAGTGTTATATAGTCCCCAAAGATCATCTTTAAACTACTATTAAATAAAGCCTAGAGTATGCTGCCAGAATCGCCAAACAAACTAGACAGATCGAACGGGTCCATGGAAACTTTTGAGCTACTAGTTCTAACTGGCTATAGTGTATTAATAGCCATATAAAACTCTATAATTAGGACATTGAGATCTATAAGGCAATAGATGCCTACTTTTAGTATATTGTTTAGATTTATATTAGTCTATCAGCTGCTACTTAGGTTAGTGCCTTATATTAATATGTAAAGGCTTTTTAATGTAAGCTAAAGAAGCCTCTCTATATTAGAGGAGATATAGGCTCTAAAATAGATCTATTTGCCGATTGCTACTACATTTTGAGCCAAAAAGAGAACCTAAAAATCATTTTTGAAGATATCTTCTAGTATAGTTCAAATATAAAGAATTAAAAAATTAAAATATTTTAAAAGTAACTAACTAAATTATAACTAAATTTATAAATTATAAACTAAAAATTTATTAATATTTCTTTAAATACTAATTTTTTAATTATATTTTAAATATTTTTTAAAAATAAAAGAATTTATATTATAGAATTAAACAAATTATATTATACTATTAGCTATTTATATACTAATAATTTACAAAAAGGTCTTTTAGTTTATAAGAAATTGAAACATGTATTTTATTTAAATATAAAAGAATTAACCTAATTTAACAAAAGGGATACCAATAGTTTAATATTATTAGCCTAAAGGGGCGAATTTTTATAGCTTTATATTTAATAGTACAGTTTTGTAGGAAATTATAACAAATTTTAAAAAATAGAATATATTTAAAATATTTTTTTATTCTATAATAGCCACTTATTATATTAATATAAACCTAAATGAATATCTACTACCTAAAACATTAAACTAGTGTACTAAAAAGCTTCACTCACAGAGCGTCTATTCTGACAATTTAAATTAAAGAAAAATAGCTAACCCTTCTAAAAGTAGTGATAGAGTAAGGCGTTATTAAGCTGCATATAAATAGCTTTAAAGAGAGATTCATTCCCATATTAATATAGAGATAACTCTAACGCTAACTGAATCTAAAAAGTTTTAAAAAGGCAGATATTGGCATCCAGAATAATTAAATATGGCAAAAATAAGCCTTCTAATAGAGATATAGTTTAAACTTAAATTCTACACTATATTAAAGACCTATAGAATTATTAAAAATTAATTTAAATTTGCTATTTTAGCCAGATTTTAGCTCTAATGTAATTATAAAAATAGAAAAGTGTGAGGATCTTGACCTCACACGGTCACGTGGCTGGTCACATGATACTTGGCGCGGCCAATCTGTTTACTTGTTCTCTATAGACACATTAACAGATCTTCTTTTCTTTTCTTCATTTTATTGTACGCTGCTTATAGCTAATAATAGCTTAAGGCTATTTAATCTTATTTTTATTATAGCTGTTTTTTATATTATAATAAAATCTGTTCCTAATTTACAATATTGTTAAAATTTATGTTATAAATTGAGCGCGTTTATCTAGTAAATTGTTATTAATTAATCCTTTATATTTTATGCAGTTTTAAAAGGCATTTAAAAATTTAAATTTATTTTTATTAGATTCTTTTTACGCATATGAATTAGGATTTCAAATTTTACATTTATAATCGACTATTATAGATATTAACATGTTGTTAGTATCGTTTTAGCAGCAGCTTGAATCTCTTACCATTTAGGTTGATCAGCTGCGTGCAGACAATCAGCTCTTACACCAGGAGCTTGCTTAAGTACAAGCAGATATAGCAACCGCAGCCTTGACAGCGGCTTTCTCTTCTTCCTCCTCTTCTATACAGCCAAAACCCTCCCTGCCAAATGTCAACAAGTTATCAGGACAGACGCGTTACGACATTTGGCTTTATTAAATTAAGAACAAGCTTGATGTCGATGGTGCAGCTATAGGCACACATAAGGCTCAGATTGCTTATATCTACAGCTGTTTAGAATCAAACATACAGGCGTCTATCCTGCCTCTCCTATCTACTGCCTAGACTGCGAAGAACCCGCGGGTTACCCGCACCCAGCCCATCTGGGTTCAACCCGCGGGGCATGCTAGGTCGAACTTTTTCGGGCCCGCGGGGTGTTAACAAATATTACAAAACCCTAACCCAGCCCGTGGGGGACCGTTCGGGTTGGGTCGGGGCGGGTTTCTCCAAATTATTTAGCCCAATTTTGTGAAAATACGCTCAGAGCGCGAATTAGAGCGTGTTTCACGTGCGGGAGGCCCTGGGAGCCCTGAGTAGCCTCATAGTAACACAAAGTGACAAGTGGTTGTCGCAGAATTAATATTGTTAATACACCCCCACGTGACTTTCTGATGTTTATATTACTATATATAGTTAGTCTTTTAGACTTGGCAACCCGTAGGGTTAACCCGCCCCAACCCGTGGGTAAACCGCGGGTGGGTAAACTAATCAAAAAAGCCCGTTGGGTTGCGCGGGCTCGGGTCGGAAGGCCAAAAACCCAGCCCAGCCCGACCCATTTCGCAGTCTACTACTGCCGATAGCCTTCAAACTCTACTTAATTTCCTCCATCGAATGTATCACAATCTCAATAAAGTTCTCGACACCAAACAACGTATCTGGCACCTCAAACAGAACGAAGACTCTCTGTCGTCATATATTGCCAAGTTTGAAAGGATCCTAGGTGAAGCTGAGGGACATAGTTGGGAAGACAATGTCAAGATTATGGCTTTCTGCAATGGTCTAGATACTCACCTACAGACAAGACTTCGCAATCTTAATGTACAATAGCCTCTACCGACGGCGTATTTTGATTACGTTACAACCACATAGCAGCTAGTACATCGATCTAGCGAGTACAGGCTAGCCAGTCAGCCAGCCAGTAAGCCAGCTACTAGGCCTATACAGGCTTCCCCTGACAAGATGCAGATTGACGCTGTGCATATTGGAGCTATCAACAGGGCTAGTGGATCTTTACAGTAAGCGGCATCTTCATCCTCTCTAGAGTGACAATAGTAGAGAGATCAAGGGAGCTATATATACTGCAGGTATAAAGACCATTGGATTAATAACTGTCCTTATGCACCAGCGTTGCCAAAAGCAAGCTTACAATTGTCCTCTCGCTGACGGCAATCTTCCTCACCTTTTTCTCCACGTAATCGCAGCCTGTATGTGGCACTGATATACAAAAGGGAAAAGTTAAAGAATAATTTAAGAACTGGAGCGATAGGGATATTAAATCTATCCGTAGATTAGAATAGCCTTCTTTTTAGAGGGGAGTGATGTGAGAATCTTGACCTCACACGGTCACATAGCTGATTATATAATACTTAATATGATTAATTTGTTTACTTGTTCTCTATAAACACATTAACAGATCTTCTTTTCTTTTCTTTATTTTATTGTACGCTGCCTATAGCCAATAATAGCTTGAGGCCATTCAATCTCATTCTTATTGCAGCTGTTCCTCACAAAAAGCTATTATTTGTTAAAATTAAGTGTTATATTAATGTTTATATTAATATAAAGTATTTCCTAAAAGTTAATTTATTTAAATAAAGATTTCTTTATTATATTTTTAAATCTACACTTTGTTCCAATTCTATTCTATTTTTGCAAAATTCTATTCCTAATTCTAGTTTTTCTATTTACAATAATTAAATATATTTTTAAATATTTTATTTATAAATATTACAATAAGTGCAGCAAAAAGTGTAACAAAAAGTTTTATATTTACTATAGTGAATCTATTATATTTTTATTAAAACATATTAACTATAAAAGTTTTTTAAATTAATATAAAAATAAAGAAAATAGAAAAAGTATTATTAAATATTTTGTTAATTTAATTTCTAATTTTACAATTTCTTAAACTTTTAATCCCATAGTTTCTCAAAATATATAGATTAATTCTAACACTTGATTTCTAATTCTATTTAATAATAGCACTACTATTTATTTATAGATTATTAACTAAAATGTTTAATGAAGTGTTGCGTCACACTTATACCATGTTGACAGTCTGGGAGAAGCTTTAAGCATTAGTAGGCATACTATGCACATTAAAGACTATATAGTGGTCAAAAATACGACTTTAGGTAATACTTTAGGTGCAGATAGTGTCCCTTGTGATGTACACTTTTAGTGTGGTTTTTATACTCTGGAACATTCAGGTTGTATAGATTAAGTTAATGTTTAGAAGGCTAATAATAATAAATTAAAAGCTTCTTTATATTACTATATGTTTTGTTTATATTAATATAGAGTAAATACATATAACTTTTCCTTTTGAACCAATTATATCTTTAAGATTCTTCTTGCAGGAAAATATTATTAACAAACTACCAGAGAGCTATGTCATTTTTAGATTAAACTTTAATAACAACAAGTAATATTCTGCAGTTAAAATACATAAACTATGAGGCCTAGTCACGCTTTTAAATAATATTAAAGAATACCGCCATTCACAGAATTTGATTAAACACTTAGACACTGCTTAGGGTTAAGTTAAATGTCTCTACATTTGCTAAAAGCAGAAAAACATAGCGTTAAACATATCCAGTATTTTCAATAATGTTAAAGAGCGCTTATTAACACTAAAACGCCAAAAGACCTGCACAATATTAGCAGTTAAGAAGGAGCTAATAGTAAAAATAAAATAGGTAAAGAAAAAGCCTATAATTAAAAAGGAGTTAATGGTAAAAAAAGAGAGATTTTTGGAAATAAAAATTGAAATTATTAAAAAATATTGTGTAGTAAGAGCTTCTATATTAATATAAAGATAGGCTAATATATGAATTTTTAGAAAACATCTTCTACTAAATCTCTAAACTCTATAACATCTTGCTCTCAAACTCTTGCTTATGTCACGGAAGAGGCACGAGCTGTGTGGAAAGAGCTTGATTTCTAGCTATTCGTATTCGCTACATGCGTGTACTGTGTGCAATATGCATACAAGACGTTGCGTAAAGAACAGAAAGGACAGAATAGGGCAGGGTAGGCGTGTATGAAAAGTCTGCCAGCTAGTGGCTTGGCAATTGCGTGCATGTGATAGACATCCAACCTTGGGAGTTTATGCAGTGTTACAACCGTGACAGTACCCTCCTTCTAAACGCGAGTAAAAGAGATACAGGAGGTGAAACGAAAACGTAAAGTATATAAAAAGGGTTTGTAAAGTGTATGAATCGGTTTTGATGAGAGAGATAGTAAAACGGAGTTAGCTTTAAAGTATAGTGTTATTGTGAACTGTATATCCTTTTGGTTTTGGATGGTTTGAATAACGTAAATGATACTGTTCAACAGTTTGCATATTAATAACGGCACTAGCAGATTCTTAGGTTAATTAAGCGTGACCTCGCCACTGTATAAGGTATTTAAAGATACGTTTTTGGCAATTGTATTTGGAGTTTTCAACTCGCTTAATAAAGTATTCCTCTTCGCCGTTGATAATTATAGGAGGAGGAGGCGAAGGGTTTTGATTAAATAAGGACATACTTGAATCGGATATGGGTTATAGTAGAGATATATGGAATATAGAATGGATTTTTATTGTGTCTGGTAACTCCAGTTTATATATGTGCGGTGAAATAACTTTATAAATATAGAAGAGGCTTATGTTCTTTTAATTTAATTTTTTTGCTGGATAACATGTTTGTACGTTCCAGGTGTTCAGTCAGATTTAGTTACCAATTTGATAGGCTGGTGCTGGTATTTAATATTGATTCGCAGTCTCTTTATAGACTGTTTATATTTAGCGCATTTCATTTTACACATATTCTTTAATTTAAAACATTTTATTAGTGAAGTTGTTCACTTTTTGAATTTAATAATGTTGGTAAATAGGATGCTGTATATTTATAGGTAATTTGTAGCCTATGTGTGGATGCTAATCCGAATTAGTGAAGAATGGGGATATATAGGTTGTCTCAGACGTTAAGTTATTTATAGTAAATTCTACCATAGGTAGCCAGTCTATCCAGTTATTCTGTAGATAATTCATATATGCGTGGAGGATCTGTTCTACTACTGCGTTTGTACGTTCAGTCTGTCCGTCAGTCTTGGGATGGAAAGCTGTTGATAGCTGAGCCTGGATTCCTAGCTGTTTTGTAAATTCGTTCCAAAATGCGGATATGAATTGACCTCTTTGATCAGATATAGCGGATTGGCATAGACTGTGAAGCTTCTATATATATATAAAGAAGGCTTAAGCTACTATAAGTAGATCCAAAGAGGCTAAGGGAATTAAATGTTTCATTTTTAATAGGCGATTAATGATCACCATAAGGTGTTAATATCCTTGTAATTTGGGTAATTCAATAATAAAATTGATGGATATATCTTGCCAGTGTTGTTCGGGAATTGGAAGAGGCTTAAAAAGGCTGTAATAGCCTTCTCGGTTAGTTTTCACGTGTGTGCAGGTATAACAGGATTTTACAAAGCGGCATACAGTTATAAGCATATCCGGCCAATAGTATTCCCGCTGGAGGACTTTAAGTGTCTTTATACAGCCGGGATGGCTAGCTGTCGGTGATTCGTGTGTGAATTAAAGTAGTTTCAGTTTTAATTTATTGTGGTTAGAAACAACTAGACGGTTTTGGTAGTAGAGATGATCGTTATGAATCTCATATTCGCTTAAAGAGATCTTCTTTAAATAACAGACGCCTACATAAAGTATATTTAGTATATTTTGTATAAACAGATTATTTGGATACTCCTGTTCTATAATTTCAGTAGGAGAACGGTCGGTTTCCACGAAGTTTATAAATAACTCGGGATAGAGCAGCGTTTAGCGGTGGAACTAATATGCCTCTTCCTATGCAAATAGATTCTGAGAGCGATGGGTAAGCGTATCAGGCTTCTAGCCCTGTTTACCAGGTCTATACTAGATCGTGAAGTTAAATTGGGATAAATATTCAGACCAACGCGCTTATTGGTGGCTAAGTTGCTTTATAGTACAGAAGTACTATAAGTTTTTATGATCGGATAAAACTCATATAGGAAATGTAGTTCCTTTAAGTTTAGAATGTCACTATTTAAAATAACGAATAATTGTAAGGAGCTTTTTATTATATATTTTATAGTTACATTCAGCTGGACTAAGATGCTTCAAGAAGTAAACAATCGAATAGAGATTCTCATCCGAATTATATTAAGAGAGTACTCCTTTAATTACATAATTAGACAAATCCACCTCTACTAAATAAGGCACCTCAGGATCGAAATAATGGAGAATCAGAGCCGTAATGAATGCGCATTTTAATTCAAAGAAAGCACATATATAGGCCTTATTAAAATTAAATTTTATATTTTTCTTCATAAAGTGGACTAGTAGAGTAGCTAGTTCAAAAAAGCTATTAATAAAATATCTATAAAAGTTAACGAATCCAAGGAATGTTTGTATATTTTTTATATTTTTAGGCTATTTCTAAATGTTAATTACCTTTACCTTTTTTAAATCTATTTAAATCCCTTTTATAGAGATAATTAACCTAAAATAGAGAACTTCTATTTTATGAAACTCACATTTATCTATATTGAATTATAGATCTGTTTAATCTAATATATTGAGTATGAAACGTACATGTTTCTTATACTCTTTAAGAGTGTTACTGTAGATTAAGATATTGTTAATATAGGCTGTATAAAAAACATTAAGGTAAAGATAAAGTGTATTATTTATATAATACTAGAACATGCTTAGTGCATTAGCTAGTTTAAATAGTATTACCAGGTATTCAAATAGGCCATATTAAGTACAGAATGCTGTTAACTATTTATCTTTTTTAGCAATATGGAGACGGTTAAATACAGCAATAATATTAAGTTTTGTATAAAACTTTGTTTTTAATAGACAGTTTAGAGTTTTCTAGATTAATAAAATAAGGTAATGATTCTTCACAGTAATTGCATTTAAAGATTAATAGTTAACATAGAAATGTAGGCTGCCGCCGGGTTTATGGACGAATATTACAGGTGTAGTGACAGGAAAAGAGCTAGTGTGGATGAACCCCTTTTTAAGATTCTCATTTAGGTACTTGCGAAGAACCTGAAACTTATTTTAGAACATACTATAAAAAGGGCCAAATAGAGATTGTTTTCCAGATTCAAGTTTAATTTAATGGTTATATAAACAGTATTTGGGTAATCTATTAGCCTCTTTTTGTAAAAAGATGTGCAGCTTGTTTTGGTAATTTAAAGGAACCTTTTTAACTAGATTAGTATGTTTTTTAGGGGTGAGAGCCTTTTTGATATCCTTTATTAAGATGGCAAATAATTCATGTTCAGGTTGGCGAGTGAGAACTGCCATTAATGCAGCGCCGATTGCGTAAATATTTAGTTCAAGTTTTAAAAACAATTTAAATACGGATTGTACATGCTTTGATTTCGATTCATGTTAAGGTTCAGGTTTAGGTTCAGTCTTAGTCCAAGATAGTTCTTTTTTCATTTTTAAGATTGCTCTGTGTGACTCGATTTTTTAGAAGGTTTAAAGGCGATACCTAAGGTTTAAGCTTTTAGCTGTATATTTCTGCCGCTGCGTATTTACAGTAGTTAATGGTAGTTTAGATAGATTAGGTTAGTTCATGTTGAACAGGTTCAGATTTAGAGATTTATATTAAATACATAATTTAAAGGTAAATTATATAACTTTTATATCTCAATTAAAGGCTACTTTATGTTATTTTATTTAGGAAAGATTTAAAATAATATTATATTTTCTTAAAGTTGTAACAAATAGCAATAGAGTCTCGTTATATTCATTATGTTCTAAATGTACGCGAATTGTATATAATATACGGCCGAATAGTAGACGTTTTCTATTAAAACTAAAGAGATCAATAGGCTAATTAAGTTTCGTAAATTCTAGATGGTTCTGTTGCGTGTAGGTCTTATTGATAAATGCTTTTCTAGAGGCCCCAGAGTCTATTAGGGCTGACGTAACATGGCGGACATTCCCTTGTATCAGTGTATAAGGGATTTCAATACGTCGTTTCTAGTTACTTTCGAAATGGTAAAGCGAGTTAACCCAGACCGTGTAGTATTCCAAGAAGCAATTTAACCCCGGGATGAGCCTTTTTCCTTTCTAGAATGGGATAAGCGAGAAGATCATGATGAATTGGGTAGATATATAGACCTAAAAGAGTAGGGTGAATTAGGAGTGTAATAAGTGCAAATTAAGGGTGAATATCCTTTAGTAGGAACTGAACTATTAGAATGAGAACTAAAGCCAGATATATAGAGAGATATTTAAGGAAGCGGAACAGAGCAGTTTGGAGATATATGATCGGGGGAACTACATTTAAAACAGAGATTAAGTTTCTGGCGATAATCCTGTTTATGTGATTCCTTTAGAGCGTAGTTAAGAGAGGCGTAATCAAGATCTATAGTATCTAAGTCTTTTTATACGCAGGGAGTATATGTAGTATATTTTACTTAATTTGACTGTCTGACAGGGTATTCCAATTTTAGTACATTTATAAGACAAAGCTAATTGTTATAGTATTTATTGATTAGATTAGCAGTACCTTTTAGCAAACCAGGTAGGTTTACCCTAACTAGAGACATCTTTAAGCCAGGTTCTAGAGAGTCAACCAGTTGGTTTATTAATGTAGTACTATTCCAGCCTAATTTTTGTATATATCAATGGAAGCTCACAAAGTAGGAAAGAAAGCTCATCTTTTCTTGATTTATATAATTAAACTTTCCTTGTGCGATTGCCTGTTAGTTTAAATTGCCGTATGAAGCTTCTAAGAGTTCTACCAATTTTTTGAGCGTATTAGGGTTAAATGGAGAGATTAGATTAGCAGCAGCATCACCTATTCGACTTAAAGTGTACATCAGTTTGCTCTCTTTAGTGGGATACCGGTCGATATTTTTGCAGAGTTTATTTCAAAGCTGGTAGAGAAATGGACATAAGTTAGACCTTTTACTATAGAATTCTTTTAGGTTAGGAAGCCTTTCAGATTTCATAGCCAATTCGTTAGCGTTTTGTAGAAATTTTAAGGGTTTGGAGCCATCTCTTGACTCTAATGATCGATTCTTAACAATTATTTGAGGGTTATTACCCTCTAGCGGAGTAATAATAACAAAAAGAGTCTGTTTACTTTATAGTTTTTTAATAAGAGCTTTAATACAGCATTCTTACTACGCTAAAATTGCAGTAAATGTAGTCTATATAGTGTCTATTTGTTCCTTGAATTGGACAGCCAATTGTTCCTAAATCTAAACAAGTGTTTAAACAAGATCCAGTTAGACAGATATTGTGTACAAATTAGATTCAATTTGAATTCTATTTAAGTTAGAGAAGAATAAATAGTAAATGTAACATAGTGTTACAGAAGAGGCACAAGCTGTGTGGAAAGAGCTTAATTGCTAGCTATTCATATCCGCTATATGCGTGTACCGTGTGCAATATACATACAAGACGTTGTGTGAAGAACAGAAAGGACAGAATAGGGCAGGGTAGGCGCATATGAAAAGTCTGCCAGCTAGTGGTTTGGCAATTGCGTGCACGTGACAGACATCCAACCTTGGGAGTCTGCGCAGTGTCACAACCGTGACACTTATTATCTATAGATTTATAGAGATATTCCTTAACATTATTTTCAAATAGGATCATCTTAATATAAATATTAAATATATTTTACTTTTTTTTTAATTAATTTTTAAAATTTTTCTAATATTAAATAAGCTTATTTTTATTATAATAATAAATAAACCTATTTAGATTTTTATTTTTAAATAAATTCTTTTTTATAATAGCTTTAACTTTAATAAAATAAAAATCTTATTTTGCTATTTTTAATTTAAAATTTTAATAGAGTTTATTCTACTATTAAATATCTTTATATTAAAATAATAAAAGTATAAAATAGTTTATAAATAAATTTTAATTAATAAATAATTTTATGCTCTTTACTAAACAAAATTAAAAATTAATTATAGACTAGTTATACTTTTAATATAAAAATTTTAATTCTCTTTTAATTAGTTTAAAAGCTATATAATTTAAAATATAAAATAAATAAATAATGTTTTTACTAAAGTAAGCTTTAAAGTTTAATTTTAAAGCACTATTTTATCAAATTAAATTTATAAAATGATCTAAAGATACGATTAGATTGACAGTTTGTGATTACACTTCTGCTCTTATCTCTCTATATTAATCTCTAGACCTAAAAGTAGGATATTATAAGTTATTATAATTAACTACTAATATTAGTAAAAATTTGCTATCTTTACTTTACAATATATTATTATATTCTTATATAGTTTTATAGTATTTATTTTAAATTATTTTAAACAATTAATTTTTAAATTGTTTAATATTATTAAAAAATTCAAAAATTAATAGCATAAAATAACTATTTGTAAAGAAATTAATATCTATTTTTATAACTATTTTAGCCTTTTTAAACTTATTGTATTTATTATAATAAAGAACTTTAATAGTTTTTATAAATATAGTTTTTAAAGAGTTTCCTATAGCTCTTTTAACTATAGATTTTAAATTTCTTTTTTAAATAATAAATAAGCTATTTTTAATTTTTTAATATTTTAAAAATACTTTAATAAATAATAAAAAAAACTAAAACTTTTAATACTATTTTTTATTAATATATTTTAAATAATTTGCTATTTTTAATTTATTAGAATAAAAAAAAATAATTTTTGTTTATTTATATTAATATAAAAATAGCTACTATATATTTTAATATATTTATTAATAATTGTTTTTTTATTAATACTAATTGTTTTTTTTAATTTCTTTTTAATTTTAATTAAAGTTAGAAATTTAAATATAATAAAGGTTTAAAATAGTAGTAATAAAAATATAATTTTTACTACTTTAAAATAAACATATTTTAATTCACTTTTTAATTATATATAAACTAATTCCTTTTTAATATAATTATAAACAGCCTTTAACTGCTTCTTTTATTAAAAATAATTAGAATTTTTCATTAAATTAAAACAAACTTATTATTTAACCTTCTTTAGTACTTATAATAGAAGATTTTTTATTATCTTTTTTTGTTTTTTAAATCACCTATTAGATAGTTTATTTTATTTTTTTAGTTTTATATTAATATTAAGAGAATTATTAATATTAAAAGAGAGAAATAAAGTTTTAAATTAATTAAAAAAGTAAATTTAAAAATAAAATAAAGTTAATAAAAAATATAAAAATTTTATATAAAGTAATAAATAATTTAAAATAAAATAAATTAATAAAATAATTTTAATTTTATTTATTA